>CM060903.1:423429523-423992023 GCA_030737815.1 Allium fistulosum
GTTAGAGAAGAAAAAAATATATGAAGTGAAATGAAATACAAACAAAAATATATCTACAAATTCAAACAACATGTTGCCGTGAGTATATGAAAATGAGAGAGGTAGTAGGAAGATACATGTAAGAAAATATCTTTAGACAAAACAAAAGAAATTTGTACTTGGAAAATAAAATAGAAGTTCATGTAAACCAAGGTGGGAACATGAGCATTTAATGCTATCTTCTCAAGCAAGGAAGAAAATCATATCAGCCACCATATTTATAAAAGATCTCTGGTTACAAATGTACAAATGAATAAAAAGAAAAGTACAATTTGTATCTTGTTCAGCCTGCATTGTTTTCTTTTATACATCTTCAAATCTCAACCCAGTTCGTTCAAACATAACATAGAAAAAAACTGAGAAGGAAAAGGAAAAGAAAAACATAAACTTCACTATATTTTCAAACTCAAGTTCAATTTACAAAAACAAACAAGAAGTTTCAAAGGGGAAGATTCAAATCTGCAGGCTTTCAAAACAAAAGAAAAAGTGTCTCTGTTTTCAAACATATACAGGTGAGTAAACCTATGTTTGTTCAAACTCTTTTGTGGCTTGAATTCCTACATGAATGTAATAGCTTTGAATTGAATGAATGGTATGATTGTGTTTTGATTTCCCTGGAAAACATTGTTTTCCTGTCTCTGTCTTCCTGTAATACTTTAGTTACAGTGAAGTTTAAAAATTCCTCTTCCCCATTTCTTTTGGAAAAAAATTCGAATTGTGGAACAAGTGAGTTGCTTTGCCTATCTATATGTATATAGGTTTTGTATCTTCCTGTTATTAGTTTTAAACCTCAGTTCTAGTTCAACACTTTTTTTTTTCTGGAACATGAAACACTCTAAAATCTGACACATGTGGAACATGGATGAAGTTAACTAGTTTTACATGCTTGAAAATGTGTTTGTATAATTGTTTTGAGTTCTAGAAACCATTTTTTTTTAGTGAAGAGGCTGGGTATTGATAAGAATCAGAAAAAGATGAACTTCCAGGCTCACAGGCCATTTCATTTGTTCAAAAATCATTCCCCATCTCTCTGAATCACATCAGACAATATCTTCTAAACAAAAGATGTTTGTTTTAACAATATTCAATCACTAAAAATAATTTAAAGTTAAACCATAGCAAAGACTTCAAGAAAACTAGGAATTACAGGAAAAAGGCTCAAATATGATAAAATTCCAGTATCAAAATTTGTTGATTCAGGATTATAACTCGAAATCATTTTGGAAACCATGATTTTTAAAACTGGAATCAAAATTTTTAATTCAGTATTGAGGTAGGAATTTGGAAATGACTGGAAAATCGTTTTGCCGAAATTCCGTTCGACCTAGGTAATCGGGGAGGTCTGGGTTTCGTCTGGAGATGGTGGAGAGATCGAGAAGACGGGGAAAAATGGTCGGAGGGGTGCCTGACCATCGAGGCATCGGTGGCGATTCGATATATGTTCCTAAGCCTAGTTTTAACCTAGGTTGAAAAATGGGTCGCCGATGATTCTCGAGTGCATCGAGTTTGACGAGATTCTAGAGATAGCTTTGTGGGTGGTCGGAGAAGGTGTGATGGTGGTGGCGCGAGGCCAGGTGGTCGGCGTCGCGAGGTTGAAGTGGATTTAGTCATGCAGTGGGTTCCAGTTTTTTGAGTGGGTGGCTCGATTTTAATTCGAGGCAAGTTTGGGTATTTCGATAACTGGAGATGGTTGTAGGGGTGATGGTCGTCGTGCCGGAAGGTTCGCCAGGGGTCAGAGTCGCCTCTGGTGCTGGTGCACGTACACGTGAGAGGGGGTGGTATCAGTTGAAAAATTTGGGAAAAAAAGCAGTGCGACTCGAAAATTCTCTCGGGGAAATGAAGTGGAAACTCGAAGTCGAACTCGAGTTATTTTAGTATGGAACCGGGTAGGTTTTAGTACTTAGTCAAAATTTAAGAAAAATTGTGTCACGGGAAGTTTTGCCAGAAACTCGAAGCAGGAAGCAAATTCTCTCGGGGGTGACTCGGGGAGGTCTCGGGTCAGGTTAAAAACAGTGAAGATTTGAGTTTTTTTTTTGAAAATGTTGAACATAAGTTTAAAATTGTTTTTGAAATTATTCTTCGAAATAAATAAAGTATCTTTAAGGCTTAAATTTTTAAAGTAAATTTATTAAGAAATTAATTTGATAAAATATTTGAAGAGTAAATCAAATATCTAAATTTTTAACTTAAAACGAGAATTATTTATAATGGTTAAATAGTGGTCAAACAAACAATAATTTGTAATTATCTTGTAAGTAAAAGTTGATTAATTGAAAGAATAATTAATAGAGATAATTAAGATTTAATAAATTAATAATTAAGAATGAATAAATTAAGATAATTAGTCAAGTTAATTTAAAATCTAATTAATTTATAGTTAAGGATAATTAATTATAAAATCAAGATTTATGAAGATAATTATGTGATCAATTCACTTTTAAATCCCCTTCACCCAAACTAGAGATGTTCGACAATCATCAAATATTCTGTACTGAATAGATATTTCCATTACGATATTGTGATTGTTTTTTTGTTACTAAACTGTGATTTGTGATTTAATTCTGTATTGATGTGAAAACCCCTTTGCCGTAGAACGGCATTTTTACTTCGATGCGACAGGGAGTCGGATTTCAGTTTGTCATCCGAAACCCACATCGAACCCTGAATATGAATCTCTGTGATTGTCATATCCACGTGTTTTAAAAATTTATCGATCACGATTCAGTTTAGCCGGGAGATAACCCATTCTGAATAGTGATACGTCGTAATGGATCGCATTTGCTATATTACAGCATGATAGGGGGTTCTCGCTTCGCAGTTTGGTGGCGAACGGGAGACTCTTACCCCTACATGTCCCTGAGAGGGATGGGTTGGTTAGGCAGATGCCGTGACAGTCGAGAGGCTGGCCGTAAAAGTAAATGCGAGGTGCCAATGTAAGCCACGGTGGGACTGGGATGGTTGCAAAGCCTACCGGTGGCCGCTGTCTGTGGATCGTTACATTTGGTATCAGAGCTGAAGGTTGAGTAAGAACTTTAGCTAAGGAGTATAACACATTAGATGGCTCATTAGAGATAGGGTGAAGTATATCCTAGAATGAGTATAACCCGAAACTTGAATTTTCCTAGTCTATTTCTTTTTACTGCTGATATTCCTTGAGATATATTGTCCGTGGATCTAAATCCTGTCTTCTTACTAATTACAGATAGTAAGGATGAGCGGACGAAGAGGAAGAACTAGGGGTCAAGGAAATTCCGCTACAACTAATCAAATTCCCCCAATAACAGAAGCAGCTTTACCTACTCAGCATCAGCCGAATCTGGCTGACTTATATAAGAATTTCTCGAAGCTTGGTGGTAAGCCATTCACCGGCAAGGAGTCTGTTGTTGAGGCCCAAGCATGGATCAGATCTTGTGAAAGAATCTTTAGAGGGCTAAAATTGGAGAATGATCAAATGCGACTGATAGCTTCTTGGCAACTTCAAGAAGAAGCTTTAGCATGGTGGGAGACAGTCACTGTGGATAAGCCAGAAGACGAGTTTTCTTGGGAGAAATTTAAAGAAGTATTCGAGGGGCGCTATATGCCATCAGCTGGGATTTCTCGTATGTATCAGGAGTTCATGGACTTGAAGTAAGGGAGTTTGTCATTTGAGGAGTATCTAAACAAATTTAATGAATTGTCTCGGTTCGGTCCAGAGTTGGTGAACACACCTTTGAAGATGAATGAAAAGTTTATTCGGGGGATGAATAAGAAGTTCCACGAAAGGATGACTGGCCACGTCAAAGAGTCTTTTTCTGATCTTACTGATATGGGGTATAGATATGCTACTTTGGATATGCAAGAGGTCCCGAAGGAGGGAGGAAATACGAGCAACCAAAATTGGAAAAAAAGGAAATTTGGAGGCAAGAAACCATGGCAGGGTAAGAAGAAGAAGGAGAGCAACCAGGGAAATACAGCAGAGAATGTTACTTGCTATAATTGTCAAGAGAAAGGCCACTACTCAACTAGTTGTACGAAACCTAAGAAACAAGCGAATCAATTCGTTCCAGCGAAGTCCAAGAGATGTTATGCTTGTCAGGAAGAGGGACATGAAGTCAAACACTGCCCAATGATGAAGAAAGCACAGGTAGCAAAGGTGTACGCAGTCAAGGATCAACCCGCAACTTCTAAAGTAGAAAAGGGGAAGGGAGTTCTAGAAGGTAATCTTACTATTTATGATAGAATTGTTCGAGTTTTGTTTGACACGGGTGCTACACATAGTTTTATTTCTCAGCAAACTGTAAATGAATTAAATCTTGAACCTGATTTCGTTGAGGAGCCTATATGCGTAAAGAATCCTGTCGGAGGCCCCGCAAATCTTTGTCTTCGATGTAGAGATGTTTCTATCTCATATTCTTGTTACCAATTCCCTATTGGTCTCTTTGTCCTTGATTTCAAGGAATTCGAAATCTTACTCGGAATGGATTGGCTAGCGAAATACGAAGCCAAATTGGATTGTAGTAATCGATTGATTTCGATTAAAACCGAATCTGGAGATTTTATTGAGATTTCTTGTGAGGACCCTAGTCCTAAAAGGGAAGGGTTGATGTATAATTTGGGATATTCTGAACCTAGTTTGGAGTCTATACCTATTGTTAGAGATTTCCCAGACGTGTTCGAAGAAGTGAAATCCTTACCTCCACACCGAGAAATTGAATTCAGAATTGACTTGATTCCAAATGCTCGTCCTGTAGTTCACGCAAGTCGCAGGATGGCGCCCAGAGAAAAGGGTGAATTAGTCAAGCAAACTAATGATCTGCTAAGCAAAGGATTAATTCGTCCTAGTGTTTTTGAATGGGGTTCATCAGTTGTGTTCGTTGCTAAATCGGACGGATCTTTGAGATTGTGTGTTGACTACCGCGATCTCAATAAGCAGACTCTTAAGAATAAATTTCCTCTACCTAGAATTGACGATCTATTTGATCAACTTCACGGCGCTCGTTTCTTTTCGAAGATGGATCTGGCTCAGGGGTTCCATCAGTTACGAATCGCCAAAGATTGTGTTCCTTTGACCGCTTTTAGGGGTCCTAATATGTTCTATGAATGGTTAGTCATGCCTTTCGGACTAACCAATGCTCCAGCATACTTTGTAGATCTTATGACTCGTGTATTCCGGGAAGTGTTGAATGAATTCGTTCTTGTATTTATTGATGACATCCTGATTTATTCCAAAACTGAGGAGGAGCATTCTGAACATCTCAGAATTGTTTTGGAAATATTAAGAAGGAACGTCTTGTTCGCCAAATTCTCTAAATGCCATTTTTGGGTCAAAGAGGTTAAATTTCTTGGCCACATTGTTAATGAAGAAGGAATTTCTGTTGATCCCAGCAAGATTTCTTCTATTCTAGATTGGAAGCAACCTACTACTCCGAAAGAAGTTTGAAGCTTTTTGGGTTTAGCAGGGTATTATCGGAAGTTCGTTCAGGACTTTTCTAAGATAGCTAGTCCAATGACTAAGCTAACAATTAAGAATGCAAAATTTAATTGGACTCCGAAATGTGATGAAGTTTTTCAGGAATTAAAGAAGAGATTAACCACCGCTCCTGTTCTCGCGATTATCAACGGGAACCAGGATTTATCTGTATATACCGATGCTTGTGGTGATGGGGTAGGAGCAGTATTAATGCAGAAAGGAAAGGTGATTGCCTACGCGAGTAGACAATTACGTCCACATGAAAGAAACTACCCAACACACGATTTGGAGCTTTTAGCTGTTATTTTCGCCTTAAAGATCTGGCGACATTATCTTCTGGGTAAGAATCTCCTTCAGCTTTCTAAAAGAAATTTTAAGTTCGAATTAACTTAACATATACTTATACTTAATAAATTCTTCTGTTATAGGTGAAAAATTCGAATTATTCACCGACCACAAATCTTTGAAATACCTCTTTACCCAGAAAGATCTGAATCTTCGACAACAACGTTGGTTGGAATTTCTAGCATCTTATGATCTAGATATCTTATATACACCCGGAAAGGCCAATATAGTTGCCGATGCTTTGAGTAGAAGACATGCTGTTCTCGCATATCTTGTTATTACTCCTACTCTTCTCAAGAGAATCGCGAGCAAGCAGTATGAAGATAAGTTTCTTCAAGGAATTTATAAAAGAATATGCCATGGGGAAGATACTAATTTTGAAATGGATGGTAGAGGAGTTATAAAATTAAAGGGCAGGATTTGTGTTCCAGACTTCCCTGATCTGAAGCGTGAAGTTTTAGACGAATGCCACAAGTCCAAACTCAGTATCCATCCAGGAGTCAACAAAATGTATCGTGATATTAAAAGAACATTCTGGTGGAAAACGATGAAGAGAGACATATCAGTATATGTAAGTCGCTGTGCTACTTGTCAGCAAATCAAAAGTGATCAAAGGAAAGTGGCCGGTTTACTTCAACCTTTGGAAGTACCGAAATGGAAGTGGGATCAGGTATCGATGGATTTCATCGACGGATTGCCACGAACTAAGAAGGGAAATGAAGCGATTTGGGTTATAGTGGACCGTCTAACCAAAACTGCTCACTTTATTCCAGTGAAATCCACTCGGACTGCAGCAAGCTTAGCAGGGATATATATAAAGGAAATTGTTCGTCTCCATGGGATTCCCAGCAGTATAGTGAGTGATCGTGACCCGATCTTCACCAGTAGATTTTGGGAGGCATTCCAGGACGCTTTGGGAACGAAATTAAATTTCAGCACTGCTTATCATCCACAGTCTGATGGGCAGATTGAAAGGGTTAATCGAATTCTAGAAGACCTATTACGGGCTTGCGTTCATGATTTTGGTGGTTCTTGGGAGAACCATTTACATCTGGTAGAATTTTCTTATAACAACAGTTATCAGGCCAGTATAGAAATGGCTCCTTTCGAAGCTTTATATGGTCGTCCGTGTCGATCACCTGCATGCTGGATCGAATCAGGTGATAGACTCGTCCTTGGACCAGATATGATTAAAGAAGCCACGGAAAAGGTTGATTTTATCCGAAAAAAGTTATTAACTGCCCAAAGCCGTCAGAAAAGCTATTATGACCGCCGAAGAAGAGATTTGGAATTTCAAGTTGGAGATTCTGTATTTCTGAAAGTGTCTCCGATGCGGGGTGTATTGAGGTTCGGGAAAACTGGAAAGCTAGCACCGCGTTATATTGGTCCTTTTCCTATTCTGGAAAGGATTGGTCCTCTAGCATATCGAGTGCAGCTACCCAGTTGGTTGTCTGGCGTGCATGATGTGTTTCACGTTTCTAGTCTTCGGAAATATGTGCATGATCCAGACAGTATTATTGAAGAAGCTGCTCAGCAAGATATTGAAATCACTCCAAATTTAACGGTCAGAAGAGAACCAATCAAGATCGTAGATCGTGATGAGAAGCGATTGAGAAACAAAGTTGTGAAGCTGGTCAAAGTTCAATGGAGTGGCGATCCAAAGGACTGTACTTGGGAAACTGAAGATAATATGAAGAAATCATATCCCAATTGCAGAGTAGACATCTCGGCTTAAATCGGTAAGCCATTTCTCTATCTTTTTGCATTCATATATTCTTCATTGTTTTCTCTCTCTTTCAAATTTCGAGGACGAAATTTTCTTAAGAAGGGGATATTGTAACATCCCAGATTTTATTAAATTAAATTTAGAAATTTATTTGAATTTTTGGTAAATTAAAATTTGGAAAAGATTTTAAAATAGATAAATAAAATAGGTGTTGATTTAGAATGAATAAAATTCCAGTTTCTTTTGAATCGAAAATCACTTGAATTTGAACATCTTATATGTATAAATATATATACAAGTATATTGAATTGAGTTTTAAGTTAGAGAAAAAAAAAAAAATATATGAAGTGAAATGAAATACAAACAAAAATATATCTACAAATTCAAACAACATGTTGCCGTGAGTATATGAAAATGAGAGAGGTAGTAGGAAGATACATGTAAGAAAATATCTTTAGACAAAACAAAAGAAATTTGTACTTGGAAAATAAAATAGAAGTTCATGTAAACCAAGGTGGGAACATGAGCATTTAATGCTATCTTCTCAAGCAAGGAAGAAAATCATATCAGCCACCATATTTATAAAAGATCTCTGGTTACAAATGTACAAATGAATAAAAAGAAAAGTACAATTTGTATATTGTTCAGCCTGCATTGTTTTCTTTTATACATCTTCAAATCTCAACCCAGTTCGTTCAAACATAACATAGAAAAAAACTGAGAAGGAAAAGGAAAAGAAAAACATAAACTTCACTATATTTTCAAACTCAAGTTCAATTTACAAAAACAAACAAGAAGTTTCAAAGGGGAAGATTCAAATCTGCAGGCTTTCAAAACAAAAGAAAAAGTGTCTCTGTTTTCAAACATATACAGGTGAGTAAACCTATGTTTGTTCAAACTCTTTTGTGGCTTGAATTCCTACATGAATGTAATAGCTTTGAATTGAATGAATGGTATGATTGTGTTTTGATTTCCCTGGAAAACATTGTTTTCCTGTCTCTGTCTTCCTGTAATACTTTAGTTACAGTGAAGTTTAAAAATTCCTCTTCCCCATTTCTTTTGGAAAAAAATTCGAATTGTGGAACAAGTGAGTTGCTTTGCCTATCTATATGTATATAGGTTTTGTATCTTCCTGTTATTAGTTTTAAACCTCAGTTCTAGTTCAACACTTTTTTTTTCTGGAACATGAAACACTCTAAAATCTGACACATGTGGAACATGGATGAAGTTAACTAGTTTTACATGCTTGAAAATGTGTTTGTATAATTGTTTTGAGTTCTAGAAACCATTTTTTTTGAGTGAAGAGGCTGGGTATTGATAAGAATCAGAAAAAGATGAACTTCCAGGCTCACAGGCCATTTCATTTGTTCAAAAATCATTCCCCATCTCTCTGAATCACATCAGACAATATCTTCTAAACAAAAGATGTTTGTTTTAACAATATTCAATCACTAAAAATAATTTAAAGTTAAACCATAGCAAAGACTTCAAGAAAACTAGGAATTACAGGAAAAAGGCTCAAATATGATAAAATTCCAGTATCAAAATTTGTTGATTCAGGATTATAACTCGAAATCATTTTGGAAACCATGATTTTTAAAACTGGAATCAAAATTTTTAATTCAGTATTGAGGTAGGAATTTGGAAATGACTGGAAAATCGTTTTGCCGAAATTCCGTTCGACCTAGGTAATCGGGGAGGTCTGGGTTTCGTCTGGAGATGGTGGAGAGATCGAGAAGACGGGGAAAAATGGTCGGAGGGGTGCCTGACCATCGAGGCATCGGTGGCGATTCGATATATGTTCCTAAGCCTAGTTTTAACCTAGGTTGAAAAATGGGTCGCCGATGATTCTCGAGTGCATCGAGTTTGACGAGATTCTAGAGATAGCTTTGTGGGTGGTCGAAGAAGGTGTGATGGTGGTGGCGCGAGGCCAGGTGGTCGGCGTCGCGAGGTCGAAGTGGATTTAGTCATGCAGTGGGTTCCAGTTTTTTGAGTGGGTGGCTCGATTTTAATTCGAGGCAAGTTTGGGTATTTCGATAACTGGAGATGGTTGTAGGGGTGATGGTCGTCGTGCCGGAAGGTTCGCCAGGGGTCAGAGTCGCCTCTGGTGCTGGTGCACGTACACGTGAGAGGGGGTGGTATCAGTTGAAAAATTTGGGAAAAAAAGCAGTGCGACTCGAAAATTCTCTCGGGGAAATGTTGTATCTATGATGTGATGTATGATATTCAGTTTATTTCCGCTGTTTATATTCATCTGATGTTGTTATAAGCTCCGGCGAACTGAAGTTTGACGTTTGAATATCTGACAGTCGAATACGAGTAAGGTATTTGATGTTGATTTTCGAGCGCTAAATTTCAGGATCGTTACATTTGGTATCAGAGCTGAAGGTTGAGTAAGAACTTTAGCTAAGGAGTATAACACATTAGATGGCTCATTAGAGATAGGGTGAAGTATATCCTAGAATGAGTATAACCCGAAACTTGAATTTTCCTAGTCTATTTCTTTTTACTGCTGATATTCCTTGAGATATATTGTCCGTGGATCTAAATCCTGTCTTCTTACTAATTACAGATAGTAAGGATGAGCGGACGAAGAGGAAGAACTAGGGGTCAAGGAAATGCCGCTACAACTAATCAAATTCCCCCAATAACAGAAGCAGCTTTACCTACTCAGCATCAGCCGAATCTGGCTGACTTATATAAGAATTTCTCGAAGCTTGGTGGTAAGCCATTCACCGGCAAGGAGTCTGTTGTTGAGGCCCAAGCATGGATCAGATCTTGTGAAAGAATCTTTAGAGGGCTAAAATTGGAGAATGATCAAATGCGACTGATAGCTTCTTGGCAACTTCAAGATGAAGCTTTAGCATGGTGGGAGACAGTCACTGTGGATAAGCCAGAAGACGAGTTTTCTTGGGAGAAATTTAAAGAAGTATTCTAGTATGGAACCGGGTAGGTTTTAGTACTTAGTCAAAATTTAAGAAAAATTGTGTCACGGGAAGTTTTGCCAGAAACTCGAAGCAGGAAGCAAATTCTCTCGGGGGTGACTCGGGGAGGTCTCGGGTCAGGTTAAAAACAGTGAAGATTTGAGTTTTTTTTTTGAAAATGTTGAACATAAGTTTAAAATTGTTTTTGAAATTATTCTTCGAAATAAATAAAGTATCTTTAAGGCTTAAATTTTTAAAGTAAATTTGTTAAGAAATTAATTTGATAAAATATTTGAAGAGTAAATCAAATATCTAAATTTTTAACTTAAAACGAGAATTATTTATAATGGTTAAATAGTGGTCAAACAAACAATAATTTGTAATTATCTTGTAAGTAAAAGTTGATTAATTGAAAGAATAATTAATAGAGATAATTAAGATTTAATAAATTAATAATTAAGAATGAATAAATTAAGATAATTAGTCAAGTTAATTTAAAATCTAATTAATTTATAGTTAAGGATAATTAATTATAAAATCAAGATTTATGAAGATAATTATGTGATCAATTCACTTTTAAATCCCCTTCACCCAAACTAGAGATGTTCGACAATCATCAAATATTCTGTACTGAATAGATATTTCCATTACGATATTGTGATTGTTTTTTTGTTACTAAACTGTGATTTGTGATTTAATTCTGTATTGATGTGAAAACCCCTTTGCCGTAGAACGGCATTTTTACTTCGATGCGACAGGGAGTCGGATTTCAGTTTGTCATCCGAAACCCACATCGAACCCTGAATATGAATCTCTGTGATTGTCATATCCACGTGTTTTAAAAATTTATCGATCACGATTCAGTTTAGCCGGGAGATAACCCATTCTGAATAGTGATACGTCGTAATGGATAGCATTTGAAGACCGGTGTTGAAGACCGGGGTTTTTATGAAAACGATGGGATGACCTATCGATTGTCTCTGCACTGAGTTGCTCCGGTATAGAGATTCCCTAAGTGATGGGAAGTCCGATCGGGATTGTAAATACCCGGATTGCAAGGACTTCTTCGGAAGTGCCTTCGGTTCTGTTCGAACCCGGAACAGACTTGTATGGTTACATGTCTGACATTACATTTTGAGATATAAAGCTGATTTCTTTCAAATACATTTCTGTTGGTGGCGGAGAATTTATTCTCTTAGCTTAACACCCTTCTCTGAGACGTACGAGCTCAGAGGTTATGTAGTTGAAATTTAT
Organism: Allium fistulosum; assembly: GCA_030737815.1. NCBI lineage: Eukaryota > Viridiplantae > Streptophyta > Magnoliopsida > Asparagales > Amaryllidaceae > Allium > Allium fistulosum. The sequence goes on from CM060903.1 coordinate 423,441,261, forward strand.
CAGCGATATATCCCAATTTGGTAATGTGGCATGCTGAGTGTTGCTGTGTGATGATCAGTGTTTGATCATTTGCGATATGATCATTTGTTTGATCATTTATCTTTGTGATCATTGGTTGATCATCTGTTGACCCAAAGCGTGGCTTTTTGAAAAAGCGTAGCTTTGTGGACGAGACTTCGTCAGACCTCACTCCCCGGAAATGGTCGAAACAGGAATGTTGCGGCAAGGTTATGAGGGTCGCGCCCTTTAGGGTATGTCATTTCCTTCTGGAAAAGGGTGGTATCAGGTATGGAGCCCTGGTATTTAACCTATGTGGATACTCCGATCTCATTTATTGTGATTGTGTGTTTGATCGAGGCGCCTCGGATAAAGGTCCCAAAGGACCGGGGGATGGCATATTCGTGAGTTACCTGTTACAGGGGTAACCCGGCCTTGTTTGGCAGAGAGCAGTTTGTCTCTCGGGACGTCCAGCCAGAGGCGATCCCATGCGGCGGTAGGAAGTTCCTTAGCCTGACCATTTGTTGGAAATCCAATTTCCAATACGAACCCAGTACGGTTTTAGTTGTAGAACCTGCCATTTACTTATGGTGGCGCCCCACTGTTTAAATGGTAGCTATAGTAGGCATAGTTCGGAATGTCTATACTGGCTAAGATTAATATTATACTTTCGAAATTGTTTTTCTCACTAGACATTAATAATAATAATCCAATGATTTACGTAGTAAGCATCTTTGACTATCATAAGAAGAAATCTCCTCCAATTCTGCGTTTGCATTGTGTGTGTGGCGGGAGGTCTTATGGTAGTTTCATTTTTCAAAAGCATATCGAATTCCTTTTTTTTTTTTTAATCTGTTTATTTAAAGTAACTACTTTTGTTTACTCATACCAGTCTCATGACTGACCCGGAGTTTATTGTTTCTTTTCTAAACTCTGGGTGCCCATTATTTCCACACGGGCAGCCTAGTAGCAGGTTTTCCGTGCTTTGGTGTTAGCTGGATTTTGGAGTTTCTTTTTGGGTTTAGGAGCTATCAGATTTTAGGGACTTTATCTTGAAGATATTTTGGAAGCTTTTTGGATCACCAGGTGCTTAGTCATGGATATTCACTATCGTCTTCATTTCTCTGAAGACTTTTGCTAGTGATCATTGTTGTACTATTATGATGTTTATTTGGAGTGTGGAATATGTATTATGATACTCTGATGTAGTACTGGATATTATTATGATGTTGTATCTATGATGTGATGTATGATATTCAGTTTATTTCCGCTGTTTATATTCATCTGATGTTGTTATAAGCTCCGGCGAACTGAAGTTTGACGTTTGAATATCTGACAGTCGAATACGAGTAAGGTATTTGATGTTGATTTTCGAGCGCTAAATTTCAGGATCGTTACACTTATTAAAAGGGTATTTTCACATCTCATCTAGTTTGGATTCGGTTGTGCACTTAGATGTGGAAATATTCGGATTCTCGGTAAGGTTTTGTAACGATACTGATTTTCGCGTTCGAAAATCGACATCCATACTTTACATCGTACTCGAATGCCGTAGATTCAATCGTTCAAATCCGTGTCGCCGGAGCTTATAACACAGTAAGTATAACAACACAGCGGAAGAAAAAGAATACAATGATATCATATACAACTCTAATGAATACAATATCCAGAATGATATTCAACAATGATATCAATATGATACAACAATATCAGAGATATGATACAATGACAATAGCAGCGAAAAGAAAAGATAACATCAGCAGCGGATAGAAAATCTCCAATAGAATGCTCTAATCCATAGCTAGCGGAGAGCAAGGTCAGTCGTCCAAGGACTGACTAGCTCCAGATAATCTACTCAACCTGAATATCTGAAAAACCCAACTCTAGACTGCCCGTGTGGAAAATAGTGGGCACCCAGAGTTTAGGAAAGGAACAATAAACTCCGGATCAGTCATGGGACTGGTGTGAGCAACAAAAACAGTTTATCTTTAAACAAACACAAAAGGCTTTTAAACATTGAAATCCGCAATGCTTTTCGAAAATGAAACTACCATAAGGCCTCCCGCCACACACACAATGCAATCGCAGAATTGGAGGAGATTTCTTCTTATGATAGTCAAAAATGCTTACTACGCAAAATCAAAACGCTTTTGATATTATTTCTAGTGCATAGTGTAGAAAAACATTTCGAAAATATAATATAAATCTTAGCCAGCATACAACATTTCATCGTATGCCTACTATAGCTACCATGTTCAATAGCAGGTTACCGCCACATTCCATAGCAGGTAATACAACTAAAACCGTACTGGGTTTGTATTGTTTCTTTGGATTTCCAACAAATGATCAGGCTAAGGAACTTCCTTACCGAAATAGAAACGCCTCTGGAAAGACGCCCCGGATCCTAACCGGATCTCTGCAAACAAAAGGCCGACGCTACCTCACGCTGTACAGCTGTAACTAGGTAACTAACACACTGACGCTACCTCATGATATACAGCTGTAACTAGGTAACTAACACACGAGTCATGTCATCCCCCGGTCGTCACCGACCTTTATCCGAGGATCCTCAATCACAAAGCAACAACCACAAAGTATAATCAACATAGGTAAGATATCTGGGCTCCATACCATGATATCACCTTTTATCCAGAAGGAAATGACATACCCTAGGGGCGCTACCCCTACAAACCTTTGTCGCAACATTCCTGTTTCGACCATTACCGGGTTGTGAGGCTCGACGAAGTCTCGTCCACAAAGCGACGCTTTTTCACAAAGCCACGCTTTTTCACAAAGCAACACTTTGATCCAAAAATGATCAACAGCACTTCGTATGCCACATTACCAAATTGGGAATGTATCACTAGTAACCATCAACTACATAACCTCTGAGCTCGTACGTCTCAGAGAAGGGTGTTAAGCTAAGAGAATAAATTCTCCGCCACCAACAGAAATGTATTTGATAGAAACCAGCTTTACATCTCAAAGTGTAACGTCAGACACACATCCATACAAGTCTGTTCCGGGTTCGAACAGAACCGAAGGCACTTCCAAAGAAGCCCTTGCAAATCCGGGTATTCACAATCTCGATCGGACTTTCCATCACTTAGGGAATCTCTATACCGGCGCGACTCAGTGCAGAGACAATCGATAGGTCATCCTATCGTTCTCGCAAATACCCGGTCTTCACCACCGGTCTTCAAATGCTATCCATATACGACGTATCATTATTCGGAATGGGTTATACGACACAAAGGTCCTCTCCCGGCTAAACCGAATAACTAGCGCAATTAAAAATCATATGGATACTGGGGTCTCAGTTAAATCACAGCTTAAAGACCAAAAACTTTTCATTCGAATGGTTAAACCAAATTACCATTTCCAATCTTTTAAACAAAAAGATTAAATTCAAAAACCTTCAATGGTTTAAACAATTTCCACACTTTTAATCTTTTAAATAGAAAGATTCAATTCACAAAGTTAACCCCATTCACAAAGATTCATTCATAGATTTCAAAACAACTTCCATTTCAATTGGATTAACTCGTTAAATCTTTAAGTCAAGATTTAACTTATAGCTTTCAAAATTCGTTTCCAAAGATTCATTCATAGCCTTTCAAAACAATTCTATTTCAAGTTGGATTAATTCGTCCGGTCTTTGAAATCAAAGACTCATTTCATAGTTTAAAAACATTTCAATTCCATTTCAAACTTGAAATTCTTTCAACACAATTTGGAAGTTCATTACTTATGTGAAAGCTTTTACTATTCGAAAACAAATAGTTTCGTTTCATAAAAATCCAGTTATATTTACACGAGTTAAAACCCTTGAATTAAAATTCAAATTCCCAAATCAATACCTTTAAAATGGTTTAACCCAAATATAACTTATACAACATCTTTAATCCCTAGTTTCAAATCATATAATTCAATTTCAAACTTGAATTCAAATTTAAATCAAATTATTTAAATTTCAAAACTTAATCAAGTTATTCGAAATAACTTTTATCTTTGAAATTCCATTTCAAAAGCTTTTCACTTTAAACCCAAATTTCCAATTTCAAAATCAATTGAAATTAAAATTTCAATTTTAAAAACATCAAATTTAAATCATTTGTGACTTAACCGATTTCCACGTGAAATCCATATTTGTGTGTGTAAAGGTGTAGTCCAGGGATTTCACACACAATAGTGCAACACGATGAATCATCACAGATCAAATTACAGGATATAGTTGATAAGCGGTATAAACTATAACGCGTATCTTTCACATACAGATCACAGATGTATAAATATCACAGATAAAGAAATTACAGATCATAACATAAATCAGGGTATATCACAAAGCATCGTACATCAGGGATGTCAAACAATTCAAATCATCCAATAAAATCCAAATATCCATAAGTAGAATCAATTAATATCTGATTATAATTAATTTATACCAGATTAATTACTTATGAATAAACTACAAATCTTGGTTAACCATTTTAATTAATTAACCTTTAATAATAAATCAATTAACCTTTAATTATCAATCAATTCTTTAATTAATTATCTTAACAAATTTACCTTCAATTAATCACATTAATTAATTACCATTTAATTAATTATCCTTAATTAATTATTCTTAATCACTTGATTAAATCAATTTTTTATCATTAATTAATTACTTTCATTCAGTAATTTTCTTTAAGACAAATCATTTCCTTTATTAATGACTTAATTATCATCAGCACGTGTATTTAAAACATTACACTTAAAAATCTGCTTTTACTCTAAGCTTGCATTAGTTTCAACCTGGTTATCTTTAATTTTGTTTAAAAGACTTGGTTGCTGAACAAACAACCCAAGCCCACTAACACTCGCTACCCTAAATACTTCGAGACAAACCCGAAACAACTCGAACCCAGCTTCCCGCGTTCCCCTTTCCCGAGCATTTTCGAAAAATTCCTCGAGACGAACCCGAGGGATCTTCTTCTCCCCAAATCCACATTAAAACCCAGACACGCAAGAACGAGCGTGCACGTGCACATCATCGTTCGCCACTTCCGGTCACCACCCATGATTCGAGCAAGTCGAAGTTCATCCCCAGCTCCGCTTCCAACCACCCAACTCCGGCCAGTTCAACTCGAACGCGAATTCGAGTGAAATTCGAAACCTGAACACTCACCCGCCTCGACTTCCCAACCTGTCAACGCCGTTCGCTTGACGCTCCGACCCCCGTAGGCCACCAAACTCCGGCCATAGACTCATCATCGACCCAGCTTCCATCACCTCGAAACTCGCTACACTCGATCAACCTTCGACATCGAACGAGATGAAATACCACCACGCCTTAAAACTAGGTTTACGAAAACAAATTCGACGTTGTCGCCTCCACCGTTGACGAACCACCACCGCACCATTTTTCCATGAACCACTGGTCACCCCTCTACTCCCAGACGAAAACTCGACAACTCTAGATGACGCGATCGACCACGGCAACCCAAAACACTTAAAACAGTCAAGCCAAAACTGCTCTTCACCCCCTTCTTTAAAAATTATAATTCTTGTTTTAAAAATCTTGTTTTTCTATGTAGTTTCACCATATACTCCTGAATTCTTAAAACAATAAATTTATTTTTAAACTTATTTGAAGTTGGATGTTGTTTACTTGATTTCCAGAGGCAAATACAGTTTGTTTCCACTTTAATAAATTTTTACTACTTAAATCATAACCAAACTAACCACTTTTGTTTACAACTCAAATCCTAACTGGGATTAAATCAAGTGGTAAAGACCTTTTTATCAAAATCTTAGTTTTAAACAAACACAGGCAAAACAGATTCTTAGCAATACTTATGTATTTGCATATACACACAGACGTATCATCACAAACCAAACATTTAAAAGCATATTCATTCTAGTTATCTACCTGCAACTCCTAGTTAACATTTATGGTTTAAAATGTGAAGTTACTCACCCAGATTTGAAAGAACAGAGCACCCTGATGAAAACAGTTTGGAACTTTAAAGGCTGAAAAATGTATTTACTTTGATCTTCCTGCCAAATCATCTTGCTTCTTTGTTTTGCATTGAGTTGCTTGCTTGAGAATGTTTGCTTAAGTCTTGAAATGGAGTTTTATTTTGGTTTTACTTAGTTCGAAAGGAAAATGAAAACTGGAATGAAAAAAAATGCTTACAGGCTGATATGATAGGTTTAAGTACATATGTTTCCATTTTTGTTTACATGCATTATCATCTTGCTTTTCCAGGTTGATGAATTCTTCTTGTATACATTTGTTTCTTCTTTTGCAAGCTTCACTCATATGTATATATTTTTGTTTTACTTTGCAAGTTAATACATACTTAACTATACATTTTGTTCTATTGCTTTGTAATTTAAATGAAGTTCTAGTTACATGTTGTTATAATTTATCTAATAGATTGACTTTTATATATATAATTTATCATATATATTTATTTATTTTTCTAACTTAAAGATGTATTTCTAACTTAAATATTTATTGTCTTATATTTCTCTATATGTATATACTTTAAAATTTATTTTCAAACCATTTATATTTAAGATTTTAAATTCAAATAATTTAACACATTTTATTTGAACTCGGGGAAACTCGCTTCAATTCATCGATAAATTTCACAATTTTATTCAAAAATGCATTTAATTATCAATTTAAATTTATGTAAAATTCGGGGTCGTTACAGGTTTAGCGGGGTCCGGCATGGTATTGTTCGAGAAGTGTCACGGAGTATATGAGCTTCTCAGTAGTATATTACTAGAGGTATACTTCAAGGGTGGTGCACCTTCCTAGTCATTTGTTGGAAATTTTCCTTTCCTTATTTGATTCGAACCTTCGAATTGTTTTTCTGTAATTGCAGCGGGAAGAGTCAACCACTCTTTACGATGTTTAATTATAGGTTATGTCCATTCTATCAAGTTTGGATTGTTATCTTGTTTATCTGTTATGTCCAGTTTGGATTTTTTTCAGACTATTTCCATTCTTTCAAGTCTATATCTTTATACTATTTTTTCCTATCACCTATATTTGGATTTGTTTCTTATTGTTCTTTTCCGTTCTTATGTTTGGTTGTTGTTTATGTGGAAGAAAACCCATTCCACGTTAGCGGCGTGGTCCCATGTATTATTGTTAAATACATTTCCTTTTGTTTTAGAGTTTTACTCATACTAGACATTTTGTCTGACCCGATTTGTTTACATTCCCTAAAACTCTCAGGTACTCAATTATACTCGAATAGTCCGAGAGTAGCAGGTTTTCTTTGGAGCTCTTTGAAGACGGCGATCGGATAGGCAACTCCTTAGTTATCTAGTTATTTGTTTCTTCTGTATGATTATGTTGGTATATTTGGTATCTAAAAAAATGTAAAGTCGGAATATATAGCTGCAAATCTATTAGATGTAGTACTTTTGTTTAACTTTATGTAAGGAGTAACATTTTGTACCATACCATTTTGTATTATATGTAACCATTCCGTTGTGAGGTTTTTCTACTCTGTTCTTTCTGTTATTTATTTTACCCTAAGACAACTTATCTTTCGGATGCTTGGGCAACGACACACGAATACCGAGGATGTATTAAGTGTTGTTCCCAGGGATCAGAAAGGTGGGTCGTCACAAGTTTAGTCAGATAAATTAATTAAAAGTTAATTAATTAAATAACACACACACACATATGATATATGTTTTATACTATAAAGGTTATAGTATGCATACACACACACAAAAGTTATATTAATATAAAATTAATTAAAATGTTAATTAATTAAATAATATTTAATTAATATATTGTTATATATATGACTATTATATCAGTAATATGAAATATAAAAGTTATATAATAAATAAACTTATATAATTTGAATGTATAAATTTAAAGGTGGAATAATAAGAAACCTTAAATAGACTTAAGGAATAGGTACATATGTAATTGTACGTGTTCCCTGATTTCCGATGTGTCCGACACTTAAATCACGAGAGTAATTCATAAGAATTACATTGTTCCATAAGTCGATATCACTTAATTTTATATATGTTGAAGATTATGAATCGTCAATATAATTTTGTCCTCTACCATATATATACTAATAAATTACTTGCATACTCCTGAGTTGTTGAGCATACTCAAGATATGGATGTTATGTGTAGTATTATTAATATATTGAATAGATAAGATAAGATAACTATATGTATTTGTTGAGCAAACTTAAGGTACATATGTTATACTTAGGCCGTCGCGATAGGGTAGGTACGAGGGAATAATTTAGTTCCAATTTGTTGAGCACACTCAAAGTCGAAGCGAAATTAGGACAAGGCACCAAATGGTCAGGAGTTGTATATGATATAACTAGTAAGGAATTTTCTATCATCTGTGAAGCTATGACATGTTGAGTGGACTCAAGGTCAGATTCCATGACGGATGAGTCCTAACACCTGCTAGTGAAGTCAAAAGACTTCTATGTTTCGATTAGGGTTTGGCAAAACATAGAAGACTAGTGGGAGCTTATTAGTAGAATAATACATAAAGTTTAACCTTACTAATATTATAAGAACATCTACTATGATTCTTCATAATAATCAACTACTTAAACTTATAGAAAATGGCAACTCCAAATTTGTTTTTCTAAAAATGACAAACTTACCGGACCTAACTATACCGACTGGCTAAGAGCAATCAAAATAGCATCGACTTACGAGCGCCTTTGGACTACTATTACATGTAAACCTAAAGAATAACCCACCGATGACACGGACCCTGAACTAAGACTTGCTTATGAAAAATGGGGGTCAAACCTAGAGATTGCCTAAGATTTCGTACGGTCTATGTTAAACAAGCCATTGTAGAGGCAGAATGTGTCCATGAGATATTCGATAGTCTCAAGGTCCTGTTTGGTGAATGGTCATGTTTCGTAAGGTACGAGCTTACGAAAAAACTATTAAATACCAAAATGACTAAAGGACAGAAAGTGGACAATTACGTGCTAATGATGAAGGGATGTATTGATAAGCTTTCATAGTTGGATGTACAAATAAGCAATGAACTACCAGTAGACTTGATCTTTGGTTCCCTTACTACTCAGTATGAACCGTTCATACTGAGTTTTAACATGAACCAATTAAATGTGAATCTCGTGGAGCTCCTCGATATGTCGAGGTCGGTCGAGTCTACATCTAAGGATCAAGGTGTCTTTCTTGCTTTGAGGGGTATTGCATCATCTTCGAAGAGTTCAAGAGCGGAAAAGAAAAGGTAAAAAGAATAAGAAAAGTAAGAAGACCGATGATAAGGGTGAATGTCACCACTGTCATAAGAAAGGTCACTAGAAAAGGAAATGTGCTGACTACGTAAAGATTGTTAGGGAAAGGAAGCAGAATGGTTCTATGGCTCCAATAGATACATTTATGATTCAAAATTGTTTTGTAATCAATAAAATTTCATGGGTTTTAGATACTGGATCCGGTACTCATATATGTAATTCGTTATAAGGGTTTAGGAACTGGCATTGCATAGAAAAAGGAGAGATTAGGCTCCAAGTTGCTGATGGATCTATGGAAGATGCAACGATAGTATGAGACTATCATTTAGTTATTCCTAGTGGATTAATATTAGTATTAAATAATTGCTATTATGTAAAAGACTTTATTTGTGGGATTATTTCTATTTCTATATTGTTTGAGACTGGATATATATTTTATTGTACAAATAATGTTATATAATTAGTTTGGATGGAAATAAAATCTACGAAGGTGGTCCTGAAAATGGAATTTATGTGATCAATACTAATTATGTGCATTCTGTGAATAATGCATCTAACAATATAAATGATGGCTATTTTTGGCAATGTAGGCTAGGTCATATTAGTGCGAAATGACTACAAAAATTGAAAACCAAAGGCTTCCTACCATCAATTAATTCCGAACCATTTGACACGTGTGAGTCGTGTCTCAAAGGTAAAATGACAAAGCGTTTCTTCAGTGGAAGCAATGAAAGAGTTGATGAATTCTTAGGTTAGCACATAGCGATGTATATGGCCCAATGCCTATAGTTACTGAAGATAATAATTCTTACTTTGTTACCTTTACTGATGATTTTTCGAGACTATGATATGTATATCTTATGAAGAACAAATCTGACGTCTATGATAAATTTGTTGTATATAGAAATGTAGTAGAAAATCAAACGGGCCGTAAGATTAAGATCCTTCGATCAGATCGAGGAGGTGAATATGTTGGACAGGATTTCCAACAATACTTAAAAGATAATGAGATTATCTGTCGGGTTACTCCATCCTATACTCCATAACACAATGGTGTATCGGAGCGAAAACACCAAACCCTATTAGATACGGTTTGTTCCATGATGAGTAAGGCTGAGTCACCTCTATCCTATTGGGGATATGCGCTAGAAACCATAGCACATATGTTGGACTTATGTAACATCCCCTATCTCGAGGCCCGAAGCTAAGCGTTACAGATGTTGTAGTCATCCATTGTATTAACTTTCAGTGACAAAATACGGTAATGTTAATGGTATCCATAACATCAGAAGCACATGAATATGAAATAAAATCAACGCAGATTTCAGAAACAACTTTTCAGATTACATTTAAAATCCATATTACATATTCAGTTACATAATCCCAACACGATTCCCAAGTTTTGATCAGATACAATTATTACAAATTACGCCAAGAGAGACATATGAAGATGCCCCCTTGGAAGACCAGAGTACTAGATAGACATATCAGTCATAAATACATCATGGCAGAAGTAATATTAAATAGCTCCTACATAGCTAGCTTTTGCCTCCTGCACGTCTTCGGAAGCTTATTCGTCCAACCTTCTAAACCTGAAAATCCTTAACTCTCGATCTACTCAAATCAAATTTTGAGCACCCGAGAGTTTAAGGGGATAACATAAACTTCAATACAGACATAAAATCTAGTGTGAATAATATTATTACATCTCGATTTACTGATATTAAGTGAGACCACGCCGCTTAGCGGAACGGGCTTCCCCTCACTAATATCGTTTTAAAAGCATATCTTTTGCAAATTAAATCCTGCAATCAAACTGATTATAACAATAATAGCAAATACTTGTATGCATAATAATCAGGAAATCTATGGACTATCTGTCCACACCATAGTTTTATCTGGCTAACTATTAACCATTGGCTTACTCGGGCCTGCCAAACATAATCAATAATCTAACTTCTGTTAGACACAATACTGGGCCGACTGCCCCTTAACTTTCTTCTTCTAGGGTTAACTGAACTTAATGGTTTTGCGGGCTCACCAATAACATATCTTTACTCTGCATATTCCCTTCTGTGTGTAACATTATTTTAGTCCCATCTGTGACAAGCCCTACACATTGGAATTTTGGACTAATATTATCTAGGGGCTATTAGCTAAAGTATAAGGCGCGACCCTACACTCGTCCTATCTGGTCTTCTAATATCTATGTCATAAACTTAGGGTTAACTATCCTATTCAATTTTCATTTCCTGTCATATAATAAGGGTTAACTATCCTATTCAAATTTCATTTCCTTATAAACATTCTTTGTAAATGATTTACCCCTGAAATCATAACTTTGTAAAATAAGAAAATCATACTCTTTGCTTTACTCAAAGTAAATATGCCATGATATATGCTTTACACAAAACAATGTTGATGAAATCTTATCAATGGGATTATCTATCCATTCATAATAAGTTAAAACCTCTTTTTAACTTAGAAAGCTTTACGCTACAAAGCTAAAACAATACATTCGAAACCTTTGTTTAAACCTTAAACAATCCCTTTCAAATTCATTGAAAATACCCCTTTCGAAATAAGTTAACCACTTTAACCTTGAAACACTAGGCCGAAAGGCCCAAAACATACCTTTTGAATGTATTGAAAATATGCCTTTCGAAATCATTTCATTAAAACCTTAGACATCCCCTTTCGAAACCATTTAAACTTGTTTTTTGAAAGCGTTGGAAATCTTCCATTCAAACACTTAAAATATTTTTTCAAAAACATTAGGGACCTCCTCTTCAAAACACATAGTATACCTTTCGAAAGCATTTGGGTTCAAGTAAGGGTTTGTGAAAACATTGCTTCGAAACCATTTAAACTCATTCCTTTCAAAACCTTTAGGTTTAACATATAATATAACTATAGGGTCATAGAAACTGGGGTGAAAGCATTGCTTTAAAGCATTAATCCCAAGTAAAAGAAAGAGGATGGTTTCGAAACCCACTCTTTTGAAACCAGTGCCTCCAAAACTATTTGAAAGCGGCTATATGACCCTTTCGAAAGCATTGAGAAGGCGGCTTCAAAGAAAAAGGCGAAAGCACCCTTTCGAATATATTTTTTTAAGGCTATAAAGAAAAGCTGTCTTAACTAGTTCGAAAGGTAAGAATGCGACATCATGGGTATCGAATAGGTTTAAAGCGGCTATCCTTTCGAAAGCTTCTTTTAAAACAAAAGTAAGCGGCAACTCATTTGAAAGCTCCTTTCTAAAAACAAAGGAAATTTGATTGATTTGAAAGCTAATATAGTTGGCTTCAACCCCCTCGAAAGCATCATTTATAAACAAAGGTAACTCAAAGTTAATAAGAATAGCTTCTACCCCTTCGAAAGCATTGTTTCGACATAATCCCTTCCGCCTTTCTCCAATGTAGTATGTATCAATTGCCTGATACCATGTGCATTGGTTTCGAATGGGTTCTTTAGCAGAGATATGGTGTCGAAAGCTAACAGATGGAAGTGGCAAAGTGGTAATTCCAAGAAAAACTGATTTTTAGCCTTTTAAAGAGATTTCTTTTTACCTAACCTGCCTTATTTGTCAAAATATAATTGGTTTCCATTTTTTTATCAAAATCTTTTTCTAAAAGGCTGCCGAATTCAAGATTATCAATTAAAACGTTTTAACAAATAAGCCCTTCTCCTTGATAAAACATATAAAACGTTTAAGTCCCATAACTTAAATAATTTTATAACCATAATAAAATAATTAGGAAAATTCCCCAAAAATCACCATAATTCACTTTTAATATGTTTTCTAACATGTTTAAATTTCGGATCCAAAATCGTTATATAATTTCTTTAAATAATTTGAACCCAATATTAAATATTTTCTTTCATAGAAAATTCATAATAAATCCACAACAATTTAGAAAATTATAAAACTTGAAACCCACTTCTAAAATAAAGTTTTTGATCATATATCAAAAACGCAAATCATTTGGTTTCATTTAATAGGTTTTCCAATCTAAACTTATCATAAAATCTATATGAAATAATATAAATCATCAACAAGCATATATATATATATATACATTTAAACAAATATAACATGGCATAATATTTGCAAAATAATTCGGATCCAGCCTTAAAACCGAAATCATTAACAAAAATGAGATGTAAATCAAATTATTCACCTTAGCTTGGTGTTAAGAAGTTTGATATTTGCTCTTTGATTAATTTCTTCAAGCTTTCTACTTGATTCCTAGCTTACCTTCTTTTGCTTCTTCTTAATTGTTACTGGCAAAGCTCTTGGGGTTTTACTTTTTTTTATGAATGTTGAAATGAATGAGAAATGAAGGATAGAAGGGTTTAGGGTATAAGAACAAAGTCTATTCCTATTTTGCCCTTATAATATTCCTCCTACTTACTTATCTTTAATTCTCTTTTGCTTATATATTCATTAAGGCACGACTCCTTTATTAATCTACAAATCTCAATCCCTTCTACATTATTTCATTTAATTTATCTAATTAAATGTCCTAAATAATGTTAGTCAAAATTAGGGTCATTATAAACTCCCTTCCTTAAAGAATTTCGTCCTCAAAATTATGATAAGGTACTCACAGTAATCAAACATAAAGGTAAAACATACCATGAAATAAGTCAGGATAAGTATCCCTAATCCTATTCTCAGTTTCCTAAGTATAGTCTCTCTCGTCGTCACTCCACTGGACTTTGACTAATCTGACTGTCTTATTCCTTAGTCTTTTCTCATCCCTCGCAACTATACGAACTAGTTTTCTAACTATAGTCATATTCAGTTCTACCACTAGATCATCTAGCACAGTCAGTGTAATAGTGGTCTCTGGATCCCGAATACACTTTCTTAGATGAGAAATATGAAAAACATTGTGGACTCTTGCCAAACTATTCGGTAACTCTACTCTATACGCGAGTTTGTCAATCCTTTCTACAATAGCAAATGGTCTAAGAAATCTTGGTGCCAATTTTCCTGATTTTCCAAATCTGATTACACCTTTCATCTATGACACCTTGACGAAGACATGATCTCCAACTGAGAACTCTAGGTCTTTCCGTCTTTTATCAACATAACTCCTCTACCTAGACTGAGCTTCCTTCATCCTAGCTCGAATTAACTCAATCTTTTCAGCAGCCTCTCTAACCAAATCTGGACAAGAACTAACCTATCCCCGGCCTCTAACCAACAAACGGGAGATTTGCATGGCCTTCCATACAAAGCTTCAAACGGTGCCATCCCTATACTAGTCTGATAATTGTTGTTATACGAAAACTCGACTAAGTGTAGGTGGTCTTCCCATGATCCTTTGAAATATAGCACACAAGCTCTTAACAAATCCTCTAAGTCTTTGTTAACTCTTTCCGACCATCTGTCTGCGGATGGTGAGTTGTACTCATCTTGAGCTTGGTACCTAAAGTCGCCTGTAGACTCTTCCAGAACTCGCTAGTAAACAAGGAATCTCTATCACTTACCATACTACTAGGAATTCCATGCAGTCTAACTATATTCCTCATGAATAACTTAGCTAAATTAGGTGTTGTACTGGTCGACTTAACTAGAATGAAATGGGACTCTTGGTCAAACTGTCCACTATGACCCATATAATCTCATTTTCTCTATTCGACCTTGGCAACCCATCTATGAAATCCATTGAGATAGAATCCCATTTCCATACTGGAACATCTAAAGGCTAAAGTAACCCACTCGGTTTTTGATGTTCAGCTTTTACCGGTTGACGGTGTAAACACTGCCTCACCCATAAGCCTACAACTCGCTTCATACCTTCCCAGGAGAAACACCTTTTCATATCCTGATACATCTTAGTTATCCCGGATGAATAGTGAAGTTCGAACGATGGCATTCTCCAAGAACTTCCTCCCTAATGTTTCCCACATTCAGAACACATAGTCATCCTTTCTTCCTCAGCCATCCATTCTGGTCAAGACTGAAATCTTTCAAGTCATCGCTCTCTGTTCCATTCCTCAATTTCTTGATCGTTCAGCTAATAATGGATCCTCTCCTTGCTTAGGAGCAATCCTTTCGATCATCACCGGTCGAACTTCTAAACATGACAACATAGCAGTTTCTTGACTAGAACTACTTTTTAGATCTCTATTGTACTCCGCATATAGTCAATGCTTCTAAATCTTTCCACTCAGATATCGTTGCCAATACTGCATTCTGGTATTTTCTGCTAAGTGCATCTGCGACCTTATTCCCTTTTCCTGGTGTGTACTCAATACCAAAGTCATAAGCGGCTAAAAAATCTAACCACCTCTACTGTTTCATATTCAATTCCTTCTGAGAGAATAAATATCTCAATGACTTATGATCCGTATACAACTCGAATCTTTCTCCGAAAAGGTAATATCTCCACACCTTCAATGCGAAAATTACTACAGCTGATTCCAAATAATAAGTTGGATATCTAAATTCATGCGGTCTGAGTTGTCGAGAAGCATAGGCAATCACTTTACCTCTTTGCATTAACACAGCCACCAATCATGTTCCACATGCATCCGTGTACACAACTAAGTCTTGATTCCCCTTTGGAACAACTAACACAGGTGCATTAGTCAATAAGTGTTTCAGTTTCTGGAATTCCTCCTCATACTTATCAGTCCAAACAAACTTCACACCTTTTCGAGTTAGCTTAGTCATCGGTGCCGCTATCCATGAAAAATCCTTAATTAATCTTCGATAGTAACTAGCTAATCCAAGAAAACTCTTTATCTCGGTCACTGTCTCGGGTCTCTTCCAACTATTCACTGCGTAGATCTTAGCTCTACTAACAACCCTTTCTCTGAGACTACATGACCAAGAAACTTCACCTCCTTCTTCCAGAAGTGACACTTCAAAAATTTCGCTTTAAGTTGATGCTGCCTCAACGTCTCAAGCACCACTCTAAGCTGAACTTCATGCTCTTTTTCATCCTTAGAGTATATCAAAATGTCGTCTATGAATACTAACACAAATCTATCCAGATGCTCCCGGAAGATTCTGTTCATCAAGTCCATGAAGAATGTTGGCGCATTAGTCCGAACGACATCGCTAACCATTCGTACGATCCATATCTGGTCCTAAACACCATCAAAGGAATACTATCCTCTGGTACTCTAAGCCGATGGAACCCTGTTACCAAATCCAACTGGGAAAATACCTTGGCTCCACTCAACTGATCGAACAAATCATCAATTCTAGGTAACTGATATCGGTTCTTTATCGTCTTCTCATTCAGTTTACGATAATCGATACACAACCTTAACGATCCGTCCGTTTTCTTTGTAAACACTATGGCTGCTCCCCGAGGCAAACTGCTTGGTCTGATAAAATTCTTAACTTTTAAATCAACCAACTGCACCTTTAACTCTTTCATCTCGATAGGTTTCATTCTACTTGGTGGTCTACTCACCGGTTCTGCTCTTGGTACTAAATCTATCTAAAACTCAATGGCTCATTTCGGTGGTTGTCCTATCACGGGTTCAAAGACATCTTGGAATTCTCTAACAATGAAAACTCGGTTTAACTCATCTTCTTCATTCATAACACCCAACAAAGCATTAACCTCAAAACTAGGGTTTTCTACGGAGTATATAACCCGATCACTACAACAAGGGTGTCTAACTGATATTTTCCTATCATGGCAAAATATCTTAGCATCGTATTTACTTAAGCAAACCATACCCAAAATAATTCTGAACCCTACGAAATCAAACACATGCAAACTGCAAGAAAATACATGACCTAACAATTCAAACTCTAAGTGGTCACATCTCATCCCAAGAGTCGCATACCCTCCTATCGGATCTGCAACCCTTAAGGAAGTAACTAAGTATGAGGGTTCTAGGTTAAGCTTATCTACCAAACAATGAGATATAAAAGAATGCGATGCAAAAATATCAAATAGAACTCTAACAGACATACCATGAATTAAAAGCGCACCTCCCAACACAGCTTTTCCTTTCTCCTCTGCTGTTGGTCTTGAGGTAGCTGGTTCCAATGCAAACACTTTTCCTTTTCCATCCTTGGCTGATTCCTTGTACTGGTTCTTATAATGTTCAATCTTATCACAATTGAAACATTTTACTTCTTTCTTGTCAGCAGCTTTCTTTCCTTTGACTGTCCGGCGCTCATGAGTATAGTGTCCCTTCTTATAGCACTTATAGCAAACTACCTCGGCCTTCCTTTTCTTGGTTGCTCCTCCTTTTTGAGCGCCTTTCTTATGGAAAAATTTTCTCTTCTGTCTCTACCCACCTTGAACTTCTCCTGCTTTGTTACCATCAAGAAAAGCAAGCATCTCCTCCTGCCTCAACACCATCTCAACAACTACATCACACGGATCCTTAATTTATGGCAAAATTGCTTTAGCAAGCTCAGGTTTCAATCCTCGTATGATCTTCTCATTCTGTTTAATGACGGTATCAACCTTAGCATATCTATACCTTGATAGCTCCTCAAATCCGGTATCATAATCAAGCATTGCAACAAATCTGTAAACTTCCTGAGCAGAGTTGGCTTAGCAATCTCTGACATGAACCTTTCCTCAAACATCCTTCTAAATTCTGCCCAAGTCATGGTCTCTTCATTTACTCCCACGGTAACATTGTTCCACTAGTACAGTGCTGCTACTTGCAACTGCCTAGAAGCAAGTCTTCTCTTCTCCTCATCATTAAGCCCTAAACTAGCAAAAATCCTTTCATGATGAAGCAACCAATTCTCTACTTAAATTGCATCCCCAGTCCCGATTAACGGCTTTCCTCCAAGCTTGGCATAATCTCTACTTAGTACTGCATAGTTATTGACCACCGGAGCTTCCTAATTTCCTCCAACTAACCCTACGGTAGCTCTAGCTTGCATCATGCTGACGAAGAATCAATACATAGCTCCCATATCAACTTACGGCGCTTCAGCACCTACATTAGCAGTCTGTGCCTGACGTGGATTCCTTCTAGTGTCTGGTCTGGCATTACCATTGGTTGTGGTGCTTCCTCCATCAATGTTAACTCTTCCACTCCTAGCATCCATATCTTACTTCCTTAAAATCTGCATTTGAGTCTTTGTAAGATATAGAAGAATAACCTAAGAGAGACAAGAGAATAGAGATAAAGCATATAATTATATATAGCAAATACAAGTACGTTACTATAGCATTATCACATACTCCAATATTTTCTGTAATTCCTTAGGATTATGTTTTCAAAACCATTTTAAGTTTAAAATTTCTTTTAAGTTTTCATAAACCTATGCTCTGATACCAAGCTGTAACATCCCCTATCTTGAGACCTGAAGCTAAGCGCTACAAATGCTGCACTCATTCATAGTATTAACTTCCGGTGACAAAATACGGTAATGTCAATGGTATCCATAATACCAGAAGCACATTAATATGAAATAAAATCAACACAGATTTCAAAAACAACTTTTCTGATTACATTTCAAATTCATATTTCATATTCAGTTACATAATCCCAAAATGATTCCTAGGTTTTGATCAAATACAATTATTACAAATTACGCCAAGAGAGACATATGAAGATGCTCCCTTGGAAGACCAGAGTACTAGATAGACATATCAGTCATAAATACATCATGGCAGAAGTAATATTAAATAGCTCCTACATAGCTAGCTTTTGCCTCATGCACGTCTTCGAAAGCTTATTCGTCCAACCTACTAAACCTGAATATCCTTAACTCTCAATCTACTCAACTCAAATTTTGAGCACCCGAGAGTTCAAGGGGATAACATAAACTTCGAGTCAGACATAAAGTCTGGTGTGAATAATATTATTACATCTCGATTTACTGATATTGAGTGAGACCATGCTACTTAGCAGAACGGGCTTCCCCTCACTAATATCCTTTTAAAACCATATCTTCTGAAAATCAAATCCTACAATCAAACTGATTATAATAATAATAGCAAATACATGTATGCATAATAATCAGGAAATCTATGGACTATCTGTCCACACTATAGTTTTATCTAGCTAACTATTAACCATTGGCCGACTCAGCCTTATCATACATGATCAATAATATAACTTCTATTAGAGACAATACTGGGCCGACTGCCCTTAACTTTCTTTTTCTAGGGTCAACTGAACCTAATGGTTTTATGGGCTCACCAATAACCTATCTTTACTCTACATATTCCTTTCTGTGTGTAACATTATTTTAGTCCCATCCGTGACAAAGCCTACACACTAGAATTTTGGACTTATATTAGCTAGGGGATATTAGCTAAAGTATAGGGTGTGACCCTACACCGGTCCCATCTGGTCTTCTAATATCTGAGTCATAAACTTAAGGTTGATTACCCTATTCAATTTTCATTTGTTGTCACATACATAGGGTTAACTACCCTATTTAAATTTCATTTCCTTGTGAACAATCTTTCTAAATGATTTACCCTTGAAATCATAACTTTATAAAAATAAGGAAATCGTACTCTTTGCTTTACTCAAAGTACTTATACCATGATATATGCTTTACACAAAACAATGTCGATGAAATCTTATCAATGGGATTATCTATCCCTTCATAATAAGTTAAAACCTCTTTTTAGCTTAGAAAGCTTTAGGATACAACGCTAAAACAATACCTTCAAAACCTTTGTTTAAACCTTAAACAATCTCTTTCGAATTCATTGAAAGTACCCCTTTCAAAATAAGTTAACTACTTTAACCTTGAAACACTAGGCCGAAAGGTCCAAAACATACCTTTTGAATGTATTGAAAATATGCCTTTCGAAATCATTTCTTTAAAACCTTAGACATCCCCTTTCAAAACCATTTAAGCTTGTTTTTCGAAAGCGTTGGATCTTCCATTCAAACACTTTAAATATTGCTTTCGAAAACATTTGGGACGTCCCCTTCGAAACACTAATAGCATACCTTTCGAAAGCATTTGGGTTCAAGTAAGGGTTTGTGGAAACATTGCTTCGAAACCATTTAAACTCAGTCCTTACGAAACCTTTGGGTTTAACATATAATATAACTATAGGGTTATAGAAAACTGGGGTACAAGCATTGCTTTTGAAAGCATTAATCCCAAGTAAAAGAAAGAGGATGGTTTCGAAACCCACTCTTTCGAAACCATTGCCTCCAAAACCATTTGAAAGCGGCTATATGACGCTTTCAAAAGCATTGAGAAAGCGGCTTCAAAGAAAAAGGTGAAATTACTTTTGCGAATACATTGCTTTAAGGCTATAAAGTAAAGTGGCATTAACTAGTTTGAAAGGTAAGAATGCGGCAGCATGGGCATCGAATAGGTTCAAAGCGGCTATCCTTTTGAAAGCTTCTTCTAAAACAAAAGTAAGCGGCAACTCATTCGAAAGCTCCTTTCTAAAAACAAAGGCAAGTTGATTGATTCGAAAGCTAATATAGTTGGCTTCAACCCCCTCAAAAGCATCATTTATAAACAGAAGTAATTCAAAGTTAATAAGAATAGCTTCTAACCCTTCGAAAGCATTATTTCGACACGATCCCTTCTGCCTTTCTCCAATGCACTATGTATCAATTGCTTGATACCATGTGCATTGGTTTTGAATGGGTTCTTTAGCGGAGATATGGTTTGTCGAAAGCTAACAGATGGAAGTGGCAAAGTGGTAATTCCAAGCAAAACTGAGTTTTAGCCTTTCAAAGAAATTTCTTTTTACCTAACCTACCTTATTTGTCAAAATATAATTGGTTGCCATTTCTTTATCAAAATCTGTTTCTAAAGGCTTCCGAATTCAAGATTATCAATTAAAAACCTTTAACAAATAAGCCCTTCTCCTTGATAAAATATATAAAACATTTAAGTCCCTTAACTTAAATAATTTTATATTCATAAAAAATACATAGGAAAATTTCCTAAAAATCACCAAATTCACTTTTAATATGTTTTCTAACATATTTAAATTTCGGACCCAAAATCGTTATATAATTGCTTTAAATAATTTAAACCCAATATTAACTATTTTTTGTCATAGAAAATTCATAATAAATCCACAACAACTTAGAAAATTATGAAACTTGAAACCCACTTCTAAAATAAAGTTTTTGATCATATATCAAAAACGCAAATCATTTGGATGTCATTTAATAGATTTTCCAATCTAAACTTATCATAAAATATATATGAAATAATATAAATCATCAACAAGCTTATATATCCATTTAAACAAATATAACATGGCATATTATTTGCAAAATAATTCGGATCCAGACTTGAAACTGAAATTATTAACAAAAATGAGATGTAAATCAAACTATTCACCTTAGCTTGGTGTTAAGAAGGTTGAGATTTGCTCTTTGATTAATTTCTTCAAGCTTTCTACTTGATTCCTAGCTTATCTTCTTTTGATTCTTCTTAATAGTGGCCGGCCAAGCTCTTAAGGTTTTGGTTTTGTTTATGAATGAGAAACGAAGGATATAAGGACAAAGTCTATTCCTATTTTGGCCTTATTATATTCATCCTACCTACTTATCTTTAATTCTCTTTTGCTTATATATTCATTAAGGCACGACTCCTTTATTAATTTACAAATTTCAATCCCTTAACCATCTACATTATTTGATTTAATTATCTTATTAAATGTCCTAAATAATGTTAGTCAAAATTAGGGTCATTACAACTTATTACTCACTAAATCTATGCCCAAAACACCATATGAGATGTGGTATGGTAAGAAACCCCAACTCAAGCACTTGATGTTGTAGGGTTGTCCGACGTACGTTAAGAACGTTGGTTTGAATAAACTAGAGGCAAGATCGGTACCGTGTAAATTTATAGGATATCCCAAAAACTCAATGGGATGTATATTCTACAATACCGAGGAACAAAAGGTCATTGTATCTCGACACACTGTCTTTTTAGAAAAGTAATTTCTATCTAAGGAGATTAACAGTGAGGTTGTAGACTTGGATGAGATCCAATAAATTAATAGTGAAACCGAAACAATGAGAGAATCAAGTTCACCTTTATACGAAAATGCGCAACCTATTAGAAGATCTAGTAGGGGTTCTTATGCACCAGAGAGATACTATGGTTCTCATGGATGGTGAGAAGGAGGACTGTATCTTAAATGACGACACTCCTCCATCCTTTTGACAAGCACTACAAAGTAAAGACTCTGCATTGTGGCTTGGAGCATGAAAATCTGAGATGGATTCCATGTACAAAAATAAAGTTTGGACTTTGTCGGACATACTCGAAGGGATAAAACCCATCAGCTGCAAATGGATTTTTAATAAAAAGCTAAATGCAGATGAGGAACTAGTGACTTATAAGGCAAGACTGATTACGAAAGGATTTCGTTAAATTCAAAGTGTTGATTGTGATGAAACTTTCTCACCTGTAGCAATGCTTAAATCTATTCGGATCATGCTAACTATTGTTGTATTCTATGATTACAAATGAAAAATGGATGTAAAGACAACTTTTCTAAATGGTGATTTAGAAGAAACCGTTTATAGGTCGCAGCCCAAGGGTTTTGTGGTCAGTGGGGGTGAGAGAAAAGCTTGCGAGTTGTTGAAGTCCATTTATGGACTTAAACAGGCTTTAAGGAGTGGAACACGTGTTTTGATAAAGTAATCAAATAGTTTGGTTTTTATCAGAATATAGAGGAAGCATGCATATATAGAAAGGAATAGGGCAACGCTATCATATTCTTAGTACTTTATTCCGATGATCTATTATTGATTGGCAATGACACTTCGTTGTTGCGATCAATGAAAACTTGGCTTTCCAAGAACTTCTCCATGAAGGATTTAAGAGAAGCAAACCTATATACTTCGTATAAAGGTCTATAGAGATGGATCTAAGAGGCTATTGGGATTGTCCCAATCCTGGTACATAGACACTATACTAAAAAGGTTTAGTATGGAGAATTCTAAGCATGGAAACGTTCCAACGCAATCTAGAATCATCCTTTCTAAGAAGGATGATCCTCTTATAGATTAGAAGAATGAGCATATGAAGAGGATTCCCTATGCCTCAGCAATAGGATCCATAGTGTACGCTATGCTATGTACTAGATTGGATGTGGCATATGTATTAGGATGTGTAAGCCGATATCAATCTAATCCCGGAGAAACACATTAGATAATTGTGAAATGTATACTTAAGTACTTAAGAAATACTAAGAACTTATTCCTCATATATGGGAATGAAGACCTCATTATAAAGGGGTATACAGATTCAAGTTTTCAAAGTGAAAGAAGTTCCAAACAAGAAAGAGTTGCTAATTCCACGATGGAGGTCGAGTACATCGCCCTCAATGAAGCAGCTAAAGAGGCAGTTTGGATGCGCAAGTTTTTCAGTGAACTCGGAGTGAGTCCGAATGCCGAGAATCCTATAGCATTGTCTACGATAATAATGCAGTGATACAGATGTCAAAGGAGCCCAGAGCGCATAAGAAGTCATGACATATTCTTCGGAAGTTCCACCTAATTAGAGAGTTTGTTGAGAAGAAGGAAGTCATGATATAAATGGTAGATACTAAGGACAACATAGCAGATCCATTCACTAAAGGCCTGACTCGTATGACTCTCGAGAAACTGATTGAAAAAATGGGATTGAGATTCCATAGTTGGCCCCAAGTGCAAGTGGAAGATTGATAGAGCTAGGGGCATACCCTAGGGGTAAGTCTGTAATTTATTGTACATTAATTAACTCTATAATAAATTCTCGTTCGTAATAAAGGTGTTTTTCTTTCTGTTATATATTTTGTTATAATGTGTTATAAATAATTAAATGATTAATTAATATATTTTAACAAAAAACCATAAATGGTGTGTATGTGATAGTAATTACAAAAGGTGCAATCATGAGTATTGTATCATAATATTATAAAAACACATCATTTTTAATGTTCCTAGTCAAGCTACATCGAGACTGGATACCGATGTGTCTGTTGACACTAGAGTGCGTAGCACTCTCTAAATGTTGGGTAGTGTATTACTCATGACCGCAGAGGGCACCTAAAGGTTACGTACTGATGGTTATTGGATAACTATCGAATAACTCACTTGATAGTTTTCTACTGGTTAATATAACCAAGGTCAAACAGAAAATATCGATGTGACTAATTTACGCAGTTCTCTTGAATTGAGAATACCATCAATCTTCAATATGAATGCTCCGCTTTAATTATAGTCAAATCATGGCATTATCAAGTGACCATAGTTGGGTTGAGTGAAAATATTGGAAGTGAGGCACTATTTAAGAGAGGATTCGTCTCCTTGGTTATATGGGTTAGTATCATGGTCAATTCAAGTTAATCCAAAGTCAAAATCTCTGGCTAGAGTAATACGGTTAATAATAATGTTTATTATTAAATCAAGAACTTTGTGTTTCGACTATAGAGTTGAATATGGACGATGTTGGAATTTTGACCGTTATCAAATTCAGTAAGTCCAAAGTGATATAGTTTTGATGAAGATAATTGGTGTAAATAATGCCACAATCGGATAACGCATAAATAAAGTAAAATTAGATTTTAACGATACTAACTAAGCAATAAATTTAGTTAAAATGTCACTCCACCTGCTAAGTGACGAGTGAACGTTAACATTCAAATAGTTCACTATTAATCGCTGACCAAATTTACACCCGACGAGTCAAACAACTAAATGATGATTTCTCTTTAGACCAAATGATTTAATTAGTTTATAATTGTAATATATTAATTAAATTAATTAATATTTATGAAATATTGGTTATAAGATTTTGAATATGATACGAGGAATAAATATTATTGTATATATTTATAATAGTTATAAATATATCGATCGATATGAAATATCGAAAAGCAATTAAATCAGATTTAATTGGTAATATTTATTTGGACCTAAATAGGTTATTAGCCTATGATATTATGGTGATATTTCAATAACAACAGGGATGTAGGAGGTGGCTAAAAATGGGCTAGGGGTATTTTAGATGGATGGCTCAAATTTAGGGAGAATGGGTAAGAGATATGATTCACCTTTCTCTCTATTCCTTCCACTATAAAAGGACTCCTGACCATAATGTAAATAGGAATTTTTTGGCTACCATTTCCCATCATTACTGGCCGAATTTATCTACAGAGGAGCTCCAACAAATTCATCTCAAATCAATTTCAAAGTAACAACTATTGGATAGTCAACGGTCTACGATTCAAGGATTAGCAGTCTGCCGAATCGAAAAGTGTTTTGAGTAGGAAGATTCATCATTACAAGGTGTACTTCAAGGCATTGGTTTTGTTATGTGTTTACTATAACATATGACTTATGATTACTGTATAATATTCTATTGTTTGTTTGTATGTCATTATTATACTTTTAGTTAGTTGAGATTCTTGTAAGCATCAATGTTGTCACATATTAGATTGGTTATATATATGTATATTATTAACAAACCATTTTTCTATAGATGTAATGTATACACGGCCGAATAAATTTAGCTTAATAATCTTTTATTAGTTAATTTATATATATATATATATATATGTCATACAACATAAATTAAATGACTTATATTTAATTGTGTCAACATATCATGTTAATAATTAATCTTATTATATATATGCATATTGACACTAATTATAATTTTAAGTAACAGCAAAGTATTTTTAATAATTATTTACTATTATTTAATAATATTTAAATCAAAATACAAGATGAATAATTCATCCAAAATAATATATGCTTCGAAAATTATATTTTAAATTTTATAAAATTATTTCATTATCATATTATCTCTTAGAAAAAAATCCTAGAATTTAAAATTTAAAATTTCTGTTTTACAAAACCATTTATATGTTCGATCAATAATAAATTATTAATAAAAAATTATTTTTGACTTAGAAAATTATGAAAAAAAATTCTTGACCTTAAAATATCATGTTTGAAGTTCTGAAAATTTAAAATTTGAAAAACATATTACGAAAATATTTTTAACATTATTTTAATGTTATTGGGTTAATTGATATATATATATATACAAATATATATAACTAATTTAATAATATAAAATTATAGTTAAATATTTCATGTGCCGTGCATTCGACCTGGAATGCAATAAAAAATGAATTTTTTTTAGCTTTCATAATTGATATAATTATAATATATATATATATGTATGTATATATATATATATATTTAAATACATACACTTATAAATACTTTAGATATTATAAATATAATTATATATAGATACACACACACAAATATATATATATATAATTTTGTTACTGTATAATATACGTGTATATTTTATTTAAAAAATAATAATATATCTTGTATATGTGTTTATATATTTATATAGTCATTTATTTAATTAATATCTAATTCAATATATATATATATATATATATATATATATATTATTAGTATTTTACATATATGCAATACATGTACTTTCATATATATAAGCATATATTTATATTGTTTTAATTTTAAATTTTATAAAACTATCTCATTATCATATTATCTCCTAGAAAAAAATCCTAGAATTTAAAATTTAAAATTTTTATTTTACAAAACCATTTATATGTTCGATCAATAATAAATAATTAATAAAAAATTATTTTTGACTTAGAAAATTATGAAAAAAATTCTTAACCTGAAAATATCATGTTTGAAGTTCTGAAAATTTAAAATTTGAAAAACATATTACAAAAATATTTTTAACATTATTTTAATGCTTTTAGGCTAGTTAATATATATATATATAACTAATTTAATAATATAAAAGTGTAGTTAAATATTTCATATGCTATGCATTCGACCTGGAATGCTATAAAAAATGATTTTTTTTTAATTTTCATAATTGATATAATTATATAAATATATGTGTGTGTGTGTGTGTTTAAATACATACATTTATAAATACTTTAGATATTATAAATATAATTATATGTAGATATACACACACAGATATATATATATATATATATAATTTTGTTGCTTTATAAAATACGTGTATATTTTATTTTAATTTTTTTATATATTATGTGTATGTGTTTATATTTATATAGTATGTTTTTTTTCTGTTTCTTTTCATGGCAGACACTTCCTCTCACCATACCTTCCCACAATACCTTCCCTCTGTCCTTCCTACTTCATCTAGCCCTTAACCCATCAAGCCATCAGCTATCAGCCATCACCCCATACCCCTCCTACTCCTCCTGACCCTCCTCCGCAGACCATCCTCTATCCTACCAACTGCTCCACCTCTGTTGATATTCCCCTTACCACTCACGTTACAACTTCCTGTCCTCCCACATTTCAACCGATCTGGACTTCCCTATTTAAAAACAAACCGCATAATGCGGGGAAGTACAAACCGGTTGAAATGACCCCTTCCTTTGCCGGAGATGCTATGTTACTCTCAAATGAAGTAGTTAGTGCGGGTTCTCAAGTTTGGAAAGATTACCTTGTTGGTTTCTTTCGAGATAAGCCATTATCTTACACGGCAGTAATACAAAGGCTCAAATTGATATGGAAGTTAAGAGGTTCTATTAAATTCAAGTCTAATGGAGTGATTTTCATGTTTCTACTGCCATGTGAAGAGGACAAACAACGTATCCTACAGGGAGACCCGATCATAATGAAAAACAAGTTATTTATCATCAAGCCATATGAACCATCAGTTAGCAATGTTTGTGGGGCAGTTTCTTCAGTCCCTGTTTGGGTACAATTCTACAACATACCAATGTTTGCTTGGTCTCCACTGAGGATCAGCTGGTTAGCTAGTAGATTGGGTAAACTTTTATGCTTGGATGAAATGACGGAAAGAATGGAGAGATTAGAATATGCTAGATGCCTAATTGAAGTTAGACCTGACAATGAACTTGTAGATGAATTCATGGTTCAGTTGGTTGAGGGTGGCACCCAGAAAATTGTGGTAAAATACTTGTAGAGGCCGGATATCTGTTGTTCTTGTAAAGTATTTGGACATACAACTCTATTATATGAGAAAACAAACAAGGTGACACCTGGGAATGCAAGATCTTGTGAAAGAGAGGTAATTAGAAACAAAGAGAAGGAAATTAAACAAAATACTACTATCCTAAGAACTACAAAAAGGGTCAAAAAAATGGCAATTTGTGGGCAGAGGGAGGAAAAATAATCAAATACTAATGCTTCTAAAGAAGCCAAGAAGCACATAGAAGGAGAGGAGCAAAGAGGTGTAAATGAAACAAAAGAAGCAAGAACAAAGGTAAGGCAGAGTACTCAAGTTTGTGAAGAAGCTTTGAATTACTCTATAAAACAGAAAGGAAAGCAAAATGACAAAAACAAAGAAGTGACAATAAATTCAGGAAAATAAGGTGAACTAAGGAATGGAACTTCTAGAAATAAAGAGAGGGAGGAAGCAATAAATAATAATCATACAACTGTGGATAAAGATCAAGAGAGTGGAACCGTCCAGACTAGGAATCCTTTTGATATGCTAATGAACTTAAGTGAAAGTGAAAGGGAAGACAACTCATTAATTGTTGACCGTGAAATGATATCAAACACTAGGGATGTAGCTAAAACCAACCAATACAAGGCTCAGGTGATACTCGAAGTAAACACGAAGGAACTTGTCAATTTCCCGAAGTCAGTACCAAGGAGTCACATGAGCAGCTGGAGATCAATGGACCAATCAAGAGACATAACAAACCCGAAGGAATTAATGTTTTTCTCGAAGTCAGCATCGAAGACATGAGTAACCAATTGGAGTGCACTGGAAACAACAATAAACATAATCATGCACTGACAAAAGGTGAAAGTAAAGTTAATGCACATCAACTCAGATGCATGGATACCTCAACAGAACACATAAACCTACCTACCCAACCAGAAGGCCTTGATGCAATAAATTCTCATGCAAACAAAGCTCCAACTTCGGATATTGACGTGCACATGCACGTGCACATGCACGTGCACATGCATGAAGCATAGAGCACCACCTTAACCAACAATCCTACTCTCATTAAAACCAAAACCAATCCCCAACACCCTTCAGATCAATTTTTCAACCCTCCTCTGCATTCTTCGACTCTCTCTCCCAACCTATCCAAATCTGATCTACCTTATGACCACCTCATCCCCCCTTCAGCTTGGAAGCCCCCACCTTGTCCTCCGGCTATGCCATCGTCTTCTACCCACACTCCCAATCAAACCAACTCCATCACTACCACATCTCCTAACCATGAAGCCTCCTCTAAAAACTCTAAAGAACTTACCCTCAACATCACACCACGCAAAGTCAAAAACTCTGAAGCTTCAGCTCTCTTATCTGATTCCCCACTAAGCACAACTGCCCTGGCTATACGGAGCTTATCAACCCCCTAACATGGGGTATGAAAGAAGAGATACTCAATTTTACCAAGTATAATCAATGATACACAACATAGGTAATTGGAATGTGAGAGGAGCCCACACCCAAGTTAAGTTAGATCAATGCAAAAATCTAATCCAACAGCATAACCTATGCATTCGAGCATTATTTGAAACCAAGCTTAGCTTGGAACAATCAACCAAAGCTGCAAAGTACATCAGACCTCTCTGAAAAATGCTCCACAATCATGAATATGCTCCATATAGCAGAATTCTTATATTATATGACCCATCCATGCTTAGCCTATCCTCCATCGACTCCTCTAAATAATTGATACACTGCCATGCCATCCTCAACCAAAATCTCACCTCCTACTATCTCACATTTGTATATGCTGAAAGTTCTACTAACTCTAGAACCTCCTTCCTCCAATACATCCCTTTTCTTAGGCAAGAAACCCACCCATGGATCGTTGGAGGTGACTTCAACTGCTCCTTAAGATTATCTGATAGATTTGAGGGGAACCCTCTATCTGTTACTGAAGTTAAACCATTAAACATGGCTATTTTTCACTCCAACCTTATCGAAATAAAGACCACTGGAGCCATATTCTCTTAGAATAACAAAAGGAAAATAGGATGTAGAACCTTCTCTAAGATAGATTTCATCTTTTGCAACCAACCCACACTAACCAAGTAGCCTACCTTGTTTAACCATCTCCCTAGTACCTTGCTATTAGACCATTCTCCGCAAATTCTCTAATTGGAAGCCTCTGTCATGAAAAGAAAATCAAGTTTTAATTTTTTTTTAACTCATGGGTGCTTTAACCTAACTTTATGATACAAATTGAACAGACATGTTCTAAACCTAACTATGGGAACCCAATGTTTGTATTGCAGAAAAAGCTTAGAAAGGCAAAGGAGAGGTTGAAAGCTTGGTCTACTCAAAAATTTGGAGCTGGATCAAAATAATCTGATATTCTGAAGGCACGACTCAATACAATTCAGGACAATATGCGGAACAAGGATGATGCCATACTGTCTGCTATGGAGACTGAAGCCACCAAACGATACACTAAAGCTCTTCTCAAAGAAAATGATATGTTAAAATAAAAGGCTCGAATTAAGTGGAAGGTCGAAGGAGATCGTAACTCTGCTTACTTCCATGCTGCCCTTAAAGCCGCAAACTCAACAAAACATTTGTATAATACGTGATGAAGGTGGTATTCTACACCAAGAACCCGAGGACATAGCAAATGCTTTCATAACCTACTTCACCAACCTTTTCGAAAACAATGAAAACAGTTACCCAAAGATTGAGAAAATAAACCCTATGATCCTTCCAAGACTCGGTAATAAAGATGTCAGGTATCTAAACTCTGAAGTAACTGCCATAGAAATAAAACTAGCCATGTTTTCCCTAAATAAAGATTCTAGTGGTGGTCCTGATGGCTTTAATGCCGTTTTTTACACTTCATGTTGGACAATCGTACAAGGAGATGTAGTAAGAGCTGTTAAAAACTTTTTCAAAAAAGGAGAAATGACAAAGAACTTCAATAATACTTTTATTGACCTGATTCCCAAGACAAGAAATGCTAACAGTGTTCATGAATGTCGCCCCATCTCTTGTTGCAACACTATATACAAATGCATAACAAAAGTTATTGCTTCTAGAATGAAAGTTGTACTGTCGAAAATCATCTCAAAAAATCAGGCAGCCTTCTTGCCTGATAGAAACATTCTTGACAATGTGCCTGTCACTCACGAGCTTCTTCATGGCTATAAAACTACCACTGTCTCCCCGAGAGGCTTACGGAAGATTGACTTACGAAAAGCCTTTGACACGATTCACTGGGATGTTATAGTTCGTATCATGGGCTACACACTTTATCACATGGATATACTCTTGCATAGCCACAGTTAACTTTTCAATCAAATTAAATGGCTCCAATGTTGGATACTTGGTAGCAAATGTGGAATTAGATAGGGAGACCCCATGTCAGCTTATATCTTTATCACTGCCATGGATCTTCTAACTAGAATTCTTAATGACCTTGTTAAGAGGAATCACTTTCAACTACACCCAGAATGCAAAGATCCACAGATAACCTCTCTCATGTTCGCCGATGATCTAGTCATTTTTTGTAAACCCACACTTTAGACAATAACATCTATCCTTGGAGCTCTTGAACTTTTCTACAACATTACTGGACTCAAGGTTAACATGGAAAAATCTGACATCATGTTAGCAGGAATTGAGCATGAACAAATGGAAACATTATTCAATTGCACTGGACTATGACCTAGAAATGAGACCGTTTCCTACCTAGGAATTCCTCTGGCAACATCACAAATTACCGCAAATCAATGCCTCCTACTTTTTGAAAAAATAACAGAAAGATTGGAGTGTTGGTCTACCAGAAAGTTAAGTCAAGCTGGAAGACTCACTTTAATCAAGTCGTGATATTCATTATAATAGTTTACTGGGCAAGAGATTTCGTGCTCCCTCAAAAACTAATTAAAATGATAGTACTGAATTTCTTCTAGAATGGAGGTACACGCAGTCGATACATGGCTCATGTTGCTTTCAGACTACTTGAGAAGCCCATGCAGAAAGGAGGACTTGGTATTCTAAACTTATCTCGGTGGAATAAAGCAACTATATCCAAGTACATAGACAATTTCATAAATATTAGTGATAACTTATGGGTGCAATGGTCACATAAGCATGTCACAAAAGGAAGAAACATATGGAAGATGCTGCCACCTCATAATATCAGTTGGACATGGCGCAATATATTCAAGTTGAGAGAAGAAATCCTGCCTATTGTTCGGTATGTCATTACTCCCAATAATAACATTAGCTTTTGGGATGATCCGTGGTTTAAAAAAGGTGTTATTCTTCGTAGACTAATTACACCCCTGAACTAATTCAATCTGGAGTAAGTGAGCTTGCTCTTGTTAACTCTTACGTTGCCAATGGTAGAGTCAACTTACCAACAAACTCAAATCAAAACATATCTACTATATGGAACAGCATTAAGGCAATGGAACTAAGATCTTCTTTCAGTGAAAGATTAACATGGGGACCAACTGAAACTAAATTCACTATTAAGACAGCCTACATGTTTCTATCTAGTAATAATGCGCAACCTAAATGCAAATGGCATGCTACTATGGAGAAAGGAAAGTCCTGCGGTGGAGAATCTTATGTTATGGAAGGTCATTAACAATGCACTATCTACACGTGTGAAGTTAGTTAGTAGAGGTATGGACATGACAGTCAGATGTTCCTACTATAATGAGCAACCTGAAACGATAAAACACCTTTATTTTGACTGTCGAGTTACTAAAATGATGTGACTTAAAGTCAAAAATGCCATGGGGATCCAGAATGTTAGGATGAGCACGCTTGATGAATGGGAGATAATGCTTAGGATTTCTGCTTTGAAGAATACTCGCTCCAAAATATATGGGATTCTTTTTAAAAAGTTTATACGTCATGTCTGGTTAGAAAGGAATACCAGAATTTTCAATAATGCAAAGAGAAAAACTGAGAGGATGTTGGCTGATTTAATTATTCATGAAGTTAGGAAAGGCATTGTTGATGCTAATCTACCATTCGACCCTGGTGAAGATGCATTTGTTTGCTGACGTGGCTGCAAATCAAATGTTTCTTTGTTTTTTCATTTTTTCCTTTTTTATTTTCGTTCCTCCCTTGTATTTTGATCTTCTTACCTTACCTTCCTGTTATGTTGGTGCTTTTTGTTGTTGTTTTCTTTTTTTCCCAAGTGGATCAATAAAATGGTAGGGGGCCATTTAACCCCGTCGGCCTGCCAAAAAAAAATTTATTTAAATAACGAGTTTATATATATATACATATATTTGTACAATATACAATACATATAAGATGAGCTAACATGTCCATTGCAATACAAATCCCAACATCTATATATGGGCATGCTATACCTTACACGTATTATTATAGTACATATGCACGCATATACATATATGTATATGATACATATGTGTACCATTTGATTTAATTGAATATAAATTAAATAAAATTCCATCTATTAATTATAAATTTGAATGAAATAAGAGATTTCATTTAAATTAAAATCAGGCTTCATAGATGCAATATAGATCCGATAAGGGAAATTTTTGAAATTCCCTCATCTCTTCTGCTGCGGGCTGATCCAATTCTAACAAATATTACGTATATTCGTTATGAAATAAAACTATAATATGGTACTTGTTTTTAGAATAAAAGTGATGCACTAGAAAATACTGAAGTATCTAAAATTATTTACAATTGTTTTGGTATTATAGACTCAATCGTAGTTTTGAGAAATAATTCTTATTATATGATTATGAATCATATGATACTAGTTAATTATATCTTAAATAATTAAAGTGCTATGCACTCATTTAGTAGGAGCATAAAAAGAGTTGATGAACTCTTTGGATTGATACATATAAATGTATGCAATCGTAAGTCTATTAATACCAAAATGGTTTAACGTACTTCATTATATTAACTGATGAATTGTTATAGACATGACATGTGTATTTGATATGTATGTATAAATCTATATAAGCTCGTAGAATATAGAACAGAAGTAAATAATATAACATGCAATAGAAATGATTTGATTTGATTGATAGGTGAGTATATTGGAAAGAGTTCTGAATGTAGCTATAAATGAATAAAGATTCAAACTTTAAAGTCACTCCTGCCTGTGATATGTAATTATGTACCCAAAAGGAGTAATCGAACTTTATTGGACAAAGTATGATAAATTATGAGTGAAGTTGAGTTAATATCTTTTAATAAAGTCATGTACATAAGAGTAGTACATAAGGTTAATATTATTTCATCTGAATAATAGTTTACAAAATCATATAAGATAAAGGTATATAAGAAACCCCAACATATCATAGGCCAAGGAGTTGGCAGGTTGTGCAAGTCGAAAGTATGCATGTAATAATTGTTCGTGAGGGATCTTGAATGAATCTCCTCAAAAGGAGTTTGGGAAAGACTACCATTGGACGCCATATTTATATTTTGAACATAAATTTTATATAATAAAACCAAATCAGTTTTATTTATAAGGAAATTCATAAAAAGTCTATGAATACCTATTCCATTGCACTAAGAAACAATTGTTGTTTTAAGAAATACCAACTTCATAGTGAAGGAATATCTTTTGAAAATTATTGGTATTAAAATGGATTTGGACACCATCCAAAGATAAAACTGATGATGTGGAATGAAATGAAATTAACTTAACATATACGAACACATCACATTAAAGTGTCTAATAAGTGTTCTCACACATTGAGAGTAAATATGAGTTTCTTATCAATGTCGATAATTGATAATCCTTAATTCTCAATTAAACCACTAAGGGTATTGACTCTATGATATAGTATGATGCGCAAATCCGAAAGAATTCCAAGTATGTTATCAAAATATATTTTTGGTAGTCGTAACCAAAGGGATGTGATCCACTGGTCATAGTTTTTTCTTTAAAAGCAAGACTAATGTAGTTGGAATTTAATGAGCAATATTGATAAGAATAATCTCGTGAATTTCAATTGTTGAAATTAGCGTAATAGATTTGTCATTCAACAACCTCAAGTTATTTTAGATTTACTGACAAAATTAGCGCTTGATAAAACTCAGTATTTTTGAACTCATGTGATGAAATAGAAAATTATAAATAATGATTTAGAATAGACTATTTGCATACAACAACCAAAGTATCTCGAAATCAGTGGGAGCGATATAGTGGTTGTGGGTTCTTGGATATAATCCAAGAAATGACATGCAAGTATCATTTTATAAGCATCAAAATTGAAAAAGTATTTTGATAGAAATATCAAATAGTTTGATTTTCAGTCAAAATGTAGAGGGAGCGTGTGTTCATAAGAAAGAACGTTAAAAGGTACATTGATATTTCTAAACTATAAGTAAACAATACATTGCTGATTTTAATAATGTATTTGTGTTAAAACCAACCTCGGTTATTTTAGTAATCGATGTTGGATTTATAAACGATGTCTTTTATAGTAAGTATAAAAGGTATTGGGAATATCCCAAATCAATATGCAAGGACACCCTATTAAAATGTTCAATACGGATTATGCAAGATGGATTACGTATGCATTGGAAATAGGAATTATGTTGTCAATGATATCATGATTTGTTTATACATTTGATACATGAAGCAAATATCAAATCCAAATAGATATCACTAAATGGTTGTTTGAGGTATTCTCGTGTATTTATGAAATATTAGAGAACTGTTTACAAAAATAATGAACTCCTTATGAGGTAGTGTTCAGATTCGAACTTCATAAGTGATTTTGAGTATAATATGTCAATATAATAATCTATAAGTTGGAAATGTTCCAATTAGAAACGATCATGGGTGATTCAATTAAAAATGCTAAGTAAATCGCCTTAAATAGCGCCGCAATAAAACCAACATATATAAATATAAATGCACAAATTTATAACTAAGCCAAAGGTGATTCTAAAAGTTGAGAATCCAATAACATTGTTGTATGATAACAATGTCACGATCTAGTTCATAACAGAACTTAGAGCTCACTGGAAGTTGAGAGACATACTCTGAATTGTCCCACCTAATAAATATAGTCTATCGACATCACAGAAAGTTAATTGATAGAGTAGATAATTAAACATAATAGCATACCCATGCACTGTGGGACTGACCCAATTGGTTTTAAGAAAACCGATTGGAGAAATAGGAATAAAACTCCATAATTGACACCAAATGCAAGTGGAAGATTGATAGAGTTAAGGGTATGACCTAGGAGCAATTATGTATTTGTTACATATATCTAACTCAATAACCAATCTTATTCGAAATAAAAGGTGTTTTATTCTTATTATATACTTGATATAATATGTTATTTTAATTAATTAATTTAATTAAAAGTATATTTAATAGAAAATCCATAAATGGTATGTTTTGTAATAATAGTTACAAATTGTTGTAACCGTGAGTAATTTATTACAATAAAAAATAAATATACCATTTTAAATGTTCCTAGTCAAGATGCATTGAGACTGGATACCGATGTATCCATTGGGAGTAGAGTTCGTAACGCTCTCCAAATGTTGTGAAGTGTATTACCCATGACTGCTGAGAGGACCAAGAGGTTATATACTTATAGTTATTGGATAACTATGAAATGACTCACTCGATAGTTTTCTATTGGTTATAATAATTAAGGTAAAAAAACATCGATGTGATTGATTTACATAGTTCTCTCGACTTGAGAATACTATAGATTTTCAATATGAAAGCTCTGCTTTGATTATAGTCAAATCATAGCACGACGTCTATCGAATAACTATAGTAGGGTCGAGTGGAAGTATTGAAAGTGAAGCGCTATTCTAGAGAGAATTCGTCTCTTCGGTTATAAGGGGTTAGTATCATGGTCAACTCAAGTCAACTCAAAGTCAAAGTCTCTGGCCAGAGCATTTTGGTTAATTATTATTATTATTAAACCAAGGACTTTGTGTTTGGACTATAGAGTTGAATATGGACGATATTGGAATTTTGACCACTACTCAATTCCATAAGTCCAAAGTGATATAGTTTTGACGAAGAGAACTGGTGTAAATAAATTCACAACCGGGCAACACTTAACGAAGTGAAATTGGATTTTACTGAAACCAAGTAAGTGATAAATTTGGCCAAAATGTCACACCACCTGCTAAGTAACATGTGAACGTTAATATTTGAATAGTTCGATATTAATCGCTGACTAAATTTACACCTAACAAGTCACACCACCGAAATGATGAATTCTACTTTGACCAAGCAATTTAATTAGTTTACAATTGTTATAAATTAATTAAGTTAATTAATATTTATGAAATATTAATTATAAAATTTGATTATGAGCTGACAAATAAATATTCCAAAATATATTTATAATAGTTATAAATATATCAATCGATATACGATATTGATAAGAGATTAAATTGGATTTAACTGTGTAATATTTTTATATGGGATTAAACGTGTTTAAGGCCCATCATAGGGCTTATTAGTTTTGGCTGCAAACAATAGGTGGGGGCAGCTCATTTTGAGTTAGATAAGCTTGATTTTGGATAGCTCAGATTGAAGAAGAATTAGTATGAGATGAGATCTACTTTTTCCTCCTTTCCATCCGCTTTATAAGCATATATAAACTAATTTGATTAGAACATTTTGCTACCTCCTCCACTACAAATTGTTGGATGAAAATCTTCCTTGAGCCCTCCATCACTAATAGCTCACATCAAGTCAAATCTGATCACTATCTGATAGGTGAAGGTCAACGGTTCAAGGACTAGCAATTTGCTGAATCAAAAGGAGTTTTAAGGAGAGAATTGATCATTTCAAGGTATACTTCATGGCCTTGGAATTAAGTATGATTTTTATAGTTAATAATTATAAGTATAATGTTTTATCATATATGTATATGCATATTATACTGTCAGTTGGGTGACGATTCTGATATGCTAGCAATGTTGTCAAAAATTAATTTGGTTATATGGATGTATATATTTATGCTTAATAATTTTTTTAATAATATATGTTAGGTCAGTATAGCCATATGAATTATAATATAATTTTACATTTTATTAAACTAATATACATACATATATATACATACATATATATATATATATATATATATTATTGAATCACGTATATAGTTTATAATTAGTTGCAACATTATATCATGACTAAAATTAGTAGTATAATTTTATTTATAATGTATTATGGTAATATTAATTTTCGGGAGTAAAAAATAATTTTTGTAAATATTTTATTGTTATTTAAATCAATTTATTTCAGTAATAAATTATATTAATTCTAAATTATCATAAAAATTATTTTTTAAATTTTATAAAAGTATATTAGCACTAGATAAGCACTCAGCCAAAAAATTAAAAATTAATTTTCCTAATTTAAAAAATTAATTATTTAATACGGTGAAAAATATATTAAAAAAAATTTAAGCTGAAATAAAATGTGGAAAAATTCTTCAAACCATAAAATATCAGCTAGGATTTTTTGGAATTTTAAAATTTGAAATAAAAGTTTTGAAATTAATTTTTATTAATATCTTATTAATTAAAAATGAATATTTAATATAAAATGAATTTTAAATTAAAAGGTTTAAAAAGTTCCTTTTATATAATTTTATTAGTCAATATATATGTCTATATATTATAAATATTTTGTGTGTGAGTGTATAATTATTTTATTATTATATAAATGTATACACATATTATTCATGGCTTATAAAATATAAATATATATTTTAATATTTAAAATAATTTGTATATTTAAATTAATGTATTATAATAATATGTATATACGCATAAAATTAATATTCACTTTATAAGATGATATATATACAAATATTTATTTACATATTTTAAATATATTATATATATAATTATTTAAACTAATTTAACATATAATATATATATAATAATAGTTTATATACATAAATATATTTGGACAATATATACTTGCATATTGAATGAGCTAACATGTCTGTTGCGATGTATATCCCAACATTTATATACGGGTATGTTATACTCTGCACGGATTGATATTTTACTAGAATGTTTCACGTTTTCGACCCCCGAATGTCAACAGTAATACATCCACGATATTCACGTGCCGAGCACCTAAGTGCTAGAAAGACGAAAAGTTATGGTAAAAACGAAAAGAAAATAGGCAAGAAAGAAGAGAACACAACATCAAAATTTCACTAGCGGGACGGTAATATATAATATCAAGGAACAATACAAAGGGTTACTGCAATATATATATTTCAGAGTTACAAAACCTAAGTACTATCATCAGCCTGGACAGTTATAACCCATCCTCACAAATGCTGATATGTACAATATAGTAATGCAGCAGAAATATGAATACTACGGTAGGTGAAACATCCAGCTTATCTTCTCGAGCTGAAAAGAAAACCAACGAAAACCTGCCTTTCTCAGACTACTCGAAAGAGTACACGAGGAATTTAGGGAAACTAAAGACCAAGCGTCGGACATAAGTCTGGTATGGGAAACTTAAGAAATATGTGTTCATCATATAACAGCACTTTTGAGACCGCATAGAATGCCATAAATGTTATCCCCTTAAAAGAACCACCATCTAATAGGTACATAAGGTGATATAGTAGATAACGTCTAGGGTGTAGAATATAAATATTATAACATAGCTGGAATAGTTACATTGGTTACATTCAATAACATATTAGAGGGTACAATCAAAACTGATAAGGAATGTTCGCATAAAGGTTTTTCCATGGACATCTCTCCGGTGGAGCCGGATCCAATCTCCTGCACAAGGATCAAAAAGTACATTCCGAGCGTTGTATATCTCTAGATAAAATATACCATTAAGGTAAACACAACAGGCCTATCGTCTGAACATAAACATGAACAACGTGAACCAAATATCACTAACTCTCGTCGACCAACAATCGATAAGAATCTCTAGATATGGAGTTGATAATACCCTGACGTGGATCAGCTAAACCCTAGGTTGTGCATCCTATTCTGTTTTTAGACATTTCTGATGTCGATGTAACGTTTAGCATCTTTTACACGAGTCTTTATCACTCGAATAGAACATAAATCCCCAATTGGATTTTCGCATCTCGAACAGATCACGAAACCACATGTGGATTTCACATCTCAAACAGATCCACTTGCAAGAGATAGAACACATATTTCAATCTTGAAGTGGTTTTCGATAAGTAAAATGCTTTCGATCCCGGTCTCTTTAAGATCGAATCGATGAATTGGTCATTCAATAACAATGAGAATGATTGCATACGAAAACCAAGTCTCATATACTTATCACATTTTCAATATTTTCATCTCACACTATCCCTCGATCAAGAGTGAAGCCAGTAGGTTAGAGCTCTATTGCTCATATCCCTACATGAACATCAGTCTTAATTCCCATAGATAGACAAGCCTACTTCATCGGATTTTAGTGCTAAGTATACGACTAAATGATTTCCATAAACGAGTAAACATACAATGCATGATTAAGTCACACAAAGCATGATCAAGTCACATAAGCGACTTCTAATCCCTTTTTTGCTTAATTAATCTTTTATTAATTAAAACCCCTTTTATTAGTAAAACTTCTTTTATCTAAACATCGTGTATCAATTTCTACTATGCATTTGTACTCTTTTCAATAATTTAAAAAGTATTCATATACTTATCTCAAATGGTATGAGTATATTCACAAATCATTAACAAGATTTATTACTTGAAACCTTTGCTTTTTCTATTTTTTTCCAAAAGATTCCCTACTTATAATTTCCTTCAAATGATCCATTTTATGGATTAAGTACTTTCACAAATCCATTCAAAAAGGTTTAAGACTAATGTTACTTAAATATTGTCACTACAAATCCAAAGCCATTTCACTTATGATTATCTTTAAAACATTCTTTTAAAGATCTATTTACATTCGTAAGTATAATCAAAAGGTTAAAGATGACTGTAATTAACACATTGTCACAACAAACCCAAAAC
Source organism: Allium fistulosum (assembly GCA_030737815.1). NCBI lineage: Eukaryota > Viridiplantae > Streptophyta > Magnoliopsida > Asparagales > Amaryllidaceae > Allium > Allium fistulosum. The sequence continues at coordinate 423,482,469 of CM060903.1, forward strand.
CATTCCATACTTATACTATCTTTAAAAACATTCTTTTTGAATATCTAAGTTAATAATATTTGGTTAAGTTCGATGGTCGACTAATCGACTATCCAATTAAAAATTTTGCTTATACAAATCAATGTTTGTATACTTAACTCGTTTCCGACATTTCAACTTAACCATCCCTCGTTCAAGAGTGAAGCCATGTAAGTTAGAGAACCGGTTGCATCAAAGCCTTGCCTAGACATTCTTGAACCTCATAAATAGACAAATTTACTCGTCGACTTTTAGTGTTAAGTATAGTATTAATGACTCCCATAAACGAGTTAGAAAACAATATGATTAACAAGTTTTCGACATTCCCGACTTAACTATTCCTCAAATAAGAGGGAAACCGGTAGGTAGAGCTCTATTGCTCTGTCCCTACTTGATGTCAATCTTAACTCTCATAAATGGATAAGCCAAGACTTTTAGCGTTAAGCAAAGTTAATTGCTTTTCAAACAAATAAGTAAACAACAAGATTAACATGTTTTCGACATTCCCGACTTAATTATTCTTCAAACCAAGTGGGAAATTGGTTGGTTAGATCTCTATCGCTCCATCCCTACTCGACATCAATCTTAACTCTCACAAATAGATAAGCCTATTTCGTCGGCTTTTAGTGTTAAGCCTAGTCAATTACCCTTTTCAAAACTTTTATACATAATTTTCAAAAATATATTTAAACTTCAAACCAAATTTAAAATACTTCAAAACATATTAAAAAACATTAGAGAAGAATACTAAATTTAATATCATTTTTGAACACTTAAAACCATAAGTGACTTATTACAGCATTTATAAATGCTGTTAAAACTCATTGTTAAAGAACACGTTGAAAAGCACAATCTTTACGACTAGTTTTAACCACTTTAAAAATGACTTAAGACTTGAAATTTTTATCAGTAAGTACTACTCTTAGGGTACTTAAAACCATGGAAAGAAACCCCTAAGAATATCTCTCCATTTATTTATAAATATTCCCAAAAATAAGGTATTCGAAAGTGCACTTATAACGACTATTCTCGCTTCAAACACTTTCAAACTTACTTCAATTTAACATACAAGTTAAACAACTATTTAAAGATCAAGTTAAGGCCATGCCACATGTTTAAGAGGGTAGTAAAAGTGATGTTATACAATATAAAGTTATCATTTGCTTTCAAAAGCAGGAGGGGCCTAAAGTTTATAACTTTACTTAGTTAATGTCACTTTAACTATTATACTTTGAACACAAGATATATATACACAATATATAATTATAAGATAGTGAGATAAATCACTTATATCCATCCCAAACCTAAGTACAAAGCCACAAGAACAAAGAACCACCTCCCACCATCTCTAAAAGCCTAAAGATCCAACCTTTAGCACTTCCAAACCAAAGCCACACCTCCTCTACTCCTCCTATGCTCATGCCCCCCTGCAAGATCCCACTCTTCCTCTCACCTTCTCCGCTTTTCTACTTTCTAATCATGCTTCCCATGATGTTTTGGGCCTATAACCAAAGTTTAAAAGAGATTTGAGTTGATTAGGTTAAGACTTGAAAAAGTTAGAGAAGAATTCGTGGATTAGTGCTTAAGCACTTCCACCATTTTTAATTCTCATACTTTATCTCAAGCTTAAGTGAATTTATGATTTATTAACTATGGTATGCCCCTCCTTATATGGGCTCCGAATGGTGTGGTATATGCTTGTTCTCACCCGTCCCTTCATGACACGTAAGGATCACCTCCATCACTTCTCATTTATCATTTCTTAAGAGTTGAGACTTTCCTTTTAAGCTTATTTCATAATATCTTTGATGACATCACCCATGACATCATCCAAAAAGTTTATTTCCATAAATGGAAAAAAAATTATTTCATTTTATTAATTTCCTAAGCAAATAAGTTTATGTAAATCGATAAAATGATTTTCAGTCACATTATCAATATTTTTTTCAAAGTATTTATTTTTGTAAACATTTTTTCAAAATAAGTTTACCATCATTAATTATGATTTAAAAGGGGATTAAAAAGCTTATTAAATCATTTAAATAACATTTAATCCAAGATTCAAATATTTAAATAATTTAGATATTTAAATACGAAGTGTTCGAAATCTCAAGTCATTACAGTTACACATGCATACACACATATGTATGTGTATATGATACACATGCAGATATATATATATTAATGTATAAACTAAATAAAACTATATAATTTATAAATTTAAATAAAATAAAATTTTCTATTTATATAGTATTTAGAAATGTTCTAAATGAATTAGATTTCATGGGCCCAATAAAGATCCAATGAAGGATTTTTTTTTTAATTCACCCATAACTTCCACTGTGGGCTGGCCCAGTTCCAACAACATATTGGATTTTGGAGAGTCTTGGGAGAATAATTTACCTTTTGTGGAGTTCACATATAATAATAGCTACCAAGCTAGTATAGGTATGACATTGTTTAAAGCATTGTATGGAAGGCCATGTGAATCACCTTCGTGTTGGTGGGAGTCTATAGATAAGCTTACTTTAGGCCTGGAGATGGTTAGGGATACTACGGAGAAGGTGGAGCTAATAAGAAAGAGGATGAAAGCAGCACAGGATCGACATAAGTCATATGCTGATTGGAGAAGGAAACATTTGGAATTCGAAGTGGGAGATTTGGTTTTCGTTGAAGTTTCTCTATTGAAGAGGGTGGTAAAGTTTGCAAGTTTAGGAAAGTTTGCACCTAGATTTGTCGACCCATTTCTAGTGCTGGAGATGATAAGGGGTTTGGCATATAAAGTGGAGCTTTCGAAAAAGAAGGCGGGTGCCCATAATGTGTTCCATGTGTCACATTTGCGGAAATGTGTACACGACCCGACGACTGTGATTGCACCCAGTCAATTGGGGGAGGCAGAGTTGGACGTTGAGCTAAGTTCATTCCATGGTCCAACTCGAATTATGGAACGTGGAGTGAAGAGAGTTAGAACAAGGTGGTAAAGTTAGTTAAAGTGCAATAGGGGAACGATCTGACGGAGAGTGCATGAGAGGCTGAAGAGAAGATAATGGTTACTCATCCTTAACACTTTTCTAGTATGTTTCCTAATTTGGTTTGATTTTCTTAGTTTAGATTATTCTAGGATTAGGATTTGGATGCCTTGGATGATTTGATTGTTATACTTTATATATGATTGGATTTGCATTCATGTCGAAAAATATATCACTTATATTAGGGTGTTATGCATCATGGCTGATATGCAATCTTATTGCATTTATATAGGTTGCATTAGCTACATTTATACATTGTAAGTATAGGAACTACAAGTTCATGACATCACTCATACTATATGTTGTTTATATCACTCACACCTATATGTTGTTTTCATAAATCAAATGATATGTTTGCTAACTTGGTCGATATATGTTTGGTGAGCGAGCGTTATATTATATTTTTAGTTCCTTAGAAATATCGAGGATAAAATTCTTTTAGGTCGAGGGAAGAATTTGATACCCTGTAAAATTTAGTAAATATTTTAATTAGATATTAATTATATAATAATGTGAAATTAATTGGATTTAATGAATTAATTAAATTTATATTAAATAATGAAGGGGAAATGGTTATTTTTCCAACTTTGGAATTTAACAACGAAACCAACGCTGTTGCGACCGCCTCGCTTTTCTGATTTGTGCACTATTTTGGTTTACCTTGTTTGAAATTCGTATGAAGGAATTATGGGAGAAATGGTATTAGATCAAATGGGGGCCAAGAATTGGTTTCAAATTCGAATTTGAAGGTACAGTTTTACCTCCTTCTATTTAAAATTAAACCACGTATGTTTAGTTTTCAACAAACGACTACATCACTCCTTCTTCCTTCTCCTTCTTCCTGTTAACATACCAAAGATCAAACTTCAATAAATTTCTCAAAACTCAATGAAAATTCATGAAATCAGTGGTGTTGGAAGCTATCAGAGAGGACTGTGATCTTGAAGTGATTTGGAGGCAAAATCCTAAAGCACAGAGATGCAGCAGGTCGGACAACAAAGATCTAGGCAGTAGAGAGCAATATTGTGAGTGATTCATCCTTTTCTCCTCGTATAATGCAATCATGACGCTTTAATTATGATATGCTTGCTATAGTAGTGTATAATAACATAACTAAACAACTGAATTCAGATTAAATGGGGATTTGGAATGGAATTTATCATTTACAGCAAAGTAGAACTAGATTTTTATAAAAATATGGAATTTGATAAATTTACACCTGAATATATGAAATAAAGTGATAAAATGGACTTAGAAACATAAGGCTAGGTACTAAGTACATTCTCAAGCGACTGCAAGCAGAACGGAGGTGGCTGTTGGTAGAAATGGCGACGAAACCACCAATTTCCACAACTTGGCAACTATCAGGAAATACGTGCACCGATGGCCTATTCTGGACTCAGATTGAACCTGGACCCATAGGATCCTATATAAATAATAACAAATGACTCGAGTCTTGTTTATCTTGTATTCTTAAGGCGATTTGAAGAAAATTAGCGAGGCAAACGACAGCGTTATGAAGTGAATGAATGTGTGTGATGGTTGGTTGCTATTTGAAATGAATATGCATGTTTATGTGATATGAAAATGCAACACCCCACCTCTATACCCATAATATCCAAGAGTATTACTAGGTAATACTGTTAAGATAATACGGAGAATAAGGCTATATGGGGTATGCATGTGAATATCCACTTGGGTTAATATTGGTATGCATCTCAAAAATCATAAACAACTCGCATATATTTATCCAGTATCGGTACAAAGCAATAAACACGTGTACTTCTAGGATAGAATAATACATAATATAAAATAAATAATAGAGAACACAAAGTCATCAAAGCAGTGATAACATATAATAAATAATACACACAAGTTCAAGTGGGTCTTCAAAATAGTCAAATGCCTACTATCATCAAAAATATACATAACATGTCCAAAATATATACATCTCATCAACACACAAACACATGTAACTACAATATACAAAATGATATACAAATAATCCATCATCCATCTATGCCCAACATCCACAACTGGTCAACTCGTCCCTGAGCCTGAAATGTCTCGGACTAACCCGAGTATTATATAAATAACACACTGGTCCGACTATGTCTAGAATGTAGATATTAATATAAAATAACAGTTGACATGATATAAACATGTCTAACACAAGTGACACATGCATATCTCAAGTGTAAACTACCTCAAAACCATGCATATAAAAGATGACCCATTTCCAAGTAAAGTCGATCAATACATCAAATAATGCATATAATCAAGTGGGTGAAACAACCATAATCTAGCTATCATCAGGTATAAAACTCATCGACTATAAAGGACACACTTTCAGTAATGCCCTAGATTATCTCTTAGATAATCGAAAGTAGACATACCCGGGGTCTGTCTCACTCAATATGTATATAACACATAACAATCACCCAAATCAAACATACATGAAATATGAATATGGTATACCCTCGGTAGCTAGGGTCATCTATCAGATAACCATGTAAAAATATGTACAAGGTCTAACTCCATGCTCTCAGCATCTTTAGCTATCCTCGATAGCAGTAATATCGATGTGTAGGGGGTTACACAACTACATAGACTCTCGGTCTCTTAAATAATCCAAGAGATTGATAACCACATAATAATCATCTAGACCTTCAACCTCGTAGTAATCAACTTGGCTCTCAGTCAATGAAATAATCTTATGGTCTCTCAGACCTACTAATCCACTCAACTCTCAATATCGTGGATAATCATCGGGACTCTCAGTCCTATGTGCTCTTAGCATCATAAATATCTATTTCGGTATCAGTCTTGGTAAATGATTAGATCGACTCTCAACCGTAAACACAATGATCTCGTATATGTAAATAAGCAGGTGTCTTTAGCATCTCATGCTATCTTATCAATAATAACCAGACGGGAGAGTGACAGCTCTCAGCTTGCTCCAAGTGCCTTCCACACACGCTCTTAGCACTACTCTTAAAGTCTTAGTTACCTCGACGGCCATTATGACTCAATATTCATCAAGTGCAAGACTACGCAATGCGATGGTCATGACCCTGCAAGTGCCCCTAATGGTAATAGACTGCTGACTTATGTGACACATGGGCAGTGGCTCTCAGCCATATACATCAATAGGTGTGCCACAGATTCGGGGAGTGACACCATAATCCGGCCGTTAGGATGGATACTAGCCAACCTGGTTTACTCTTCAATGTATAATAGAAGTACACATAATAAATAAACACTCTTATGGCTCTTAGTCTACTCACTCTCAACGAGCATCACTTTAAATATAATACCATGTATACTCGACCTTATTAGAGTGATATCTACTTATAGAAAGTAATCGAACAAATATCAGCTCAAGCGTCCAATACCACCTGGTGATACTCGCCCGCTTACTTCATGCTCGTAAATTGCACTCATCATCACATAATTATTCTATAAAACAAGTCTAAAGAATATCCGTAGAAATATTATCGAAAGTCCCATACCAAACAGTTCTGTAACCCCATTTATTCTAATTCCTCGTTACACAGAAATACAAAGCAATCAAAACATACAATTCTATTATTTATTGATTTAGAAAGGGTTTTAAAATACATTTTCCCAAAATCTTCAAAACAATTTCAAATATCAATATTCAATTGAGAGAAATTTCAATAATAAAACTATCTTTCTTTCCTCAAAATCCGTTTACAGTTTCAAAATAAATATTCTCAAATCCTTCATTTAATTATAAGGAAATTTATAAATTAAAAATTCAATTCAATTCTAAATCTCTTAAAATTGCACCTTTACCTTATTTTGAAATAATAAAAAACAAACATATATAAAATTCCAAGATTATTCTTAACAAGATACATTATAAATTTATTACCAATAATTTTCACGTATAAAACAAATCATACTCATCTTATTATAGTTTCAAAGTATCAATTTCTTAATTTCTTCACAAATTAATAAATTGCATTCAATTATTATTACTTTAAAATATTAATTCTCAAACTTCCAATTTTGTTAGATCTAAATCAAATTAGCTCATCGCTTTAAAATATAAAATTTTAAATATAAACATCCTTCAAATATATTTTTATAAATACCGACAAATGAATAAAAATATAATTATTCATAAATTCGCTTATTTGATAAAATCCCAAAATTCACCATTTTCTAAATAATTTCAATTCCTATAATTCTCACAATTATTTCACTTTTACATTTTCCTAAAATCATTCCACTTTCAAATTTTCCATTAATTTCAATTTTTTCAATATTAAATAAGAAAACCATTCCAAAAATTCACTAACTTATTTTCAAAATAATTTAATCATTTCAAATCTTCACCTTTTAATTTATTCACCTCTTTCTAATCAATTACGAGCGTTGTGTTCGACTAATACCATCATTAAATTCAACCAATATACATAACGTAGTTCAACAAAAGTACACAACACTCACTCAATCAACATCAATAATCAACAACCAATGCATCTAATTTTATCCAATCAAATTCATATCAACCAAGTATTCATTACCAATCAATCGATGATAATATTAATAGATACAAGCACCTAGATGATAATAGACGATAGTTGTGAGTTAAGAAAATAACTTACCTCATTGATGCTTTTTCTTCCCTCGAATAAGCATCCCAAATTTCCTAAATCAGTACCAAAAACCCTAGCATCACATCAGCTTTAAATGCTCGCCTCCCTATTTGCTGCAGCTACGCTCATTCACAACCATCTCTGCCCGATGTCGTTCATCCCTATATCGGCCACTCAAAGAAGCATTTCCAACCTGCTGCCGTCATGTGCGAGTCTCTTGGCTCCTATGCCAAGGTCGTGGCCTCCTAAGCATTGCATTAAGCCACCTCCTACCAACTGACGCATGCACGTCAGTGCCGGCTCCAACAACCACTCATGACGCCTTCAATCGTGATGCCTCTAATCGTGTGGTTTCGTTCATTTTGTTTGTTTTGTAGTAGTCGAAAATTTTGGGGTTAAGGCTTGAGAAATGGTGGAGTCTGGTTGTGTTTTGAGTAGAAATAGGCTTAGGTTGGATAAAGAAATAAAGAAGTCCCTAGAATAATGGAGAGGAAGAAAATGGGTTTAAGTCGGGTTGTGTTAAGGCCATTTTCTAATTTTATACTTTGCCCAATTGTTTATTCTTTTAATTTATTTACAAACTTATTTCAATTTAATTTTAATTGATTTATACTTCATTTTTTACAAGATATATTTCGATAACTGGACAATTTTATTCAATTTGATGCTCGCTTATTTATTTTTCGCTATTTTAATCATATGAAAATTATTTACACTTCATTGTCCAAAATATTTATCAATAACTGCACAATTTCCTTCGCTTCAATATTTATTTAATTCTATTTTTTAATTATTTCAATCATACAAAAATTATTTATATTTAAAAATATTTTATATTCATTAGAACATTTTATACATTTTCAATTTATTATTTGAAAGGAATTTATTAATCTAATCCAATTTATTAAAATAAAATCTTTTATTTAATAGAATTTAATTAACTAAAAATTTATTGTTGAAAGATTAGTTATCAAAGATTAAATTCAAACATTTTTATTTAATTAAAATTATTTATTTATACGGCGTAGAAAGCAGGGTTGTTACAGAAAATGTATACGACGATGACATAATGGGAACGAGATTGAGGAGCAAGTAGACGACCCAGGATGATGATCTAGACACAGATATGGATACAGATCTATGACATAAGTAGGTGGTCCAAGTATTACATTGCTCCTCTGTAGTGCTTCGGTGGGCCAGGTTGAGGAGATGGATGTTAAGCGACCCTGTTGGTTATCGGCGGACCGAGGCGTGAGTCCAATTAGTACAAGGACAACATGCTTTGTTGTAGGCTTCGGGCGATCCAGAAAAGTGAACCTTATAAGCAATTTACATGATGATGGGCAATAGGCAACCCTGTAGAGCATGATGTCGGTCCAGAAAAGTGAGTCCTTATAGTGATGATGCGGTACAACTATATGTGTATGATGCAATGACAGGACGTGAGGTGACAGAGCAATAGACTCATAGCATGTTATTATTTTTGTAGTATAAGTAAAGTAAAGTATGGCTCACTCACCAGACTCATGTCTGACCCTCTTATAGTTTTCCTTTATATATTCAGGTTGATGGAGTTTGGAGATGAGATAGTATCAGGGACAGAGACTCATTTGTATATATTGTATATAACGTAAATAACTGTGATGAACTGATTTGACTATGTGTGTGGATTGGGTTGTATTTGTATAATCTAGACATATGTATTTGACATCGTAGACATGTTATGGTGATGTGACTATGATTGTTATTGATGTATTATATTGTATTTCCTTTCACAGTGAGATTCTGAAAGTATATAGTTAGTAATGTATCTGCTTGTATCAGTTATTTATTTTATCTCATCCAAACGACTTGTCATTTCGATTCTAGGGTTGTCGACGTCAGTTTGGGCATTAGAGCTAGGGTCAAAAAGGGCGGGTTGTTATGGTTATCTCGTATACCTCAGGATTATTGGTAGAATATTTTAATCAAAGTTAGTCGTGTCCATGGTATTTTGAGAAGTAGACTGATCCCGTGTTGTAGGAGTATTTGTTATTATATTGTTAACTTCCATTTCAGCATTGTTTTATTCCTCTGCTATTGAGGGAACCTTTATGTTGTTTTGAATATTAGTTTGATCCTGTTTTGGAACCCAATTCTTTATGAATTGAAAAATAATTTTCGTATGACCAAAACTAGTGCAATTTTGGCATATCGCTGGTTTCCACACATACTCAATTGGTTGCATACATATTTTAAATAGTAAGAGTGATACTTTTGTAACGCCCCATCTTTATGCCCACGTCACCGAAGAATATTACAAGTAACATTGTCGAGTGATACGGAGAATAAGGCTGGATAGGAGCGACCATCCGTGTCTATTCCCTTGGGCTAACACTATTACATCATTTTTTACCTCATATCATCATATATCGACATGAATAGTCTTGACACAAAGCAATAGGCACATTGGCTAAAATTTAACAGAATAATATCCAACATAATATAAAACACAGAATCACAGAGCGCATTGATAAATATAATACAAAATGTATCATATAACATAAAGTGAGTCAATAAGGAAGTGAACTAGATTCACATATACACATAAACATAGACTAAGTCAAAGCTCAAAATATAAAATGAGTCTACATCTCAAATAAGATACATCCATATATACGACAACATCTCAAATGAACCCATGGCATATATATATATATATAAGCTAGCATAAACTTCTAGCTAAGCTAGTCCACATCCAAAGCCAAAATATCCCAGCACCTGTCAAGTCTCGGTCTGATCTGAGGGTCAGACTATCTCTAATTATCATAAAAGGTGAGTCCATAATAATAGTAAGCTTACATAAACATTACGAATAAAATGCTCATAGATTGTACTTCACTAATATACTAAGATTCCATATAAAAGCTCCATGACTTAAAGTTAAACTATGCTCATTTACAACCAAACATCAAAGTTATAGAAACTATCAAAATAAGAGCATAGAAATTCACTATCATATATGCAAGCGAAAGACAAGCACTTCGCAAGTCAATAATCATCGACGTGTACTTCGCACGTAATTAAATAAGCACTTCGCCAGTCAACTATAAGACAAGCACTTCGCAAGTCATAACTAATAGCTAGCCTAATAGACAAACTCTTTGCAAGTCAATACAAGAGACACGTACTTCACGCGCCAACATAATAGGCGAGCACTTCACAAGTCATAACTCGTCTGTAAACGAGTATACCAAGATGGGCCTGAAATCCCATTTAATCCGCTTAAAATGAATTACCCAAAGACGAGTCTAAAAACTCGACAAAATAAGTGTTATATACTCCCTAATAGTAATCACTCAAGGAACGACCGTGTGTCCCATACCACACGGGTTTACTTGAATATTTACTATAATTTAGTAAACTCCACTTGATAAGCATAATATACTTTCTATTTGTAACTAAATGAGTATCGCATAATGTTCCATAACCACTTAGTGATACTTAAATATTTACTATGCGATGGTAAATTCCTACTTGTGCAAATAAATGTTCATTCAAACAAGTCCAAGAACTAACCAGTGAAGTAAACGCAAGCATTTCATATCACTTGTTTTACTAAACCGTTTAATTCAATTTTTTATTCAAGTGAGATTGTGTATTTTTATAGGAAAATAGTTTTGCTTTGAAATCTAATTTGAAATAGTAGTTTAACAAAAATTAATATTATACAATAGAAAGCATGATTAGATTCGTATCTATAATTATATAAATCTTCCTTTGCAACTACTTTGAAATTAAGGATAATTATCTATCTATTTTTTCCAAAATCATTTCTACACAAATATATATACATACACAAACACACACCAATCATAGAAAGCAATGAGTAAATATATGTGTATTTACTTCCCAAATCCTTTAATAAAATAGATATATGTAACTTGATAAAAATCAATTTGATTTGAAACATTTCTAGTTGTGATAAGTTTTGAAAACTAGTGCTATAGTAGTGTGATTGGTACATCAACATATAACAGCATCTTCATAGAAACAAAGGCACCAAGAAAGGATTCAAGTAACCGAATGGTCAAGAAAAATCATCTCAACATGCATAAACTGTGCGACAAAATCATTAAAACAACTAGACAAGGCTAAGCAAATAAAACCAGGGATAATAGGTCAAAGAGAAGGAGCACGACACTTGGAGCAAGCTCCAGACTTCGGTTCAGTCGACCAGACCAGGTGGTTCAGTCGACTACCTAGAGCATATATGCTCCAGGTTCTCGACCAGTCAAATGAACCACTTGTTCAGTCGACTACCTAGAGCATATACGCTCCAGATTGATAATTCAGTCGACTGAAAACAAGTTCAGTTGACTGGTCGCGACTTCCTGGAGTTGTATAGCTCCAGGTTTTGCATCTTCTACAACTACATGTGAACTCTCCAATGATTTTACTTGATTCAGGTAACAAAAGATGACTGAAAACAACTAATTACATGCAATATCATAAGAACCATATAGAAGCAAAATATAACAATTTGGAGATGATTTCCTTCAAAAACAACAAGCATTTAAGATGACGGTAATAACAATTTATAGCAATGCAAACAACATATAATAAATTACTAATTTCATAATCAATCGCTATCCAAGAACTGATTTCAGTTTAACATGCAATTAGACAATTCGAGATAGGTTGCATGAGGATTAACTCGCCTTTCTTCTTTGAATTAAGCGGTAAACTACAACAGCCTGTATTTGTCTCAACTAGAAACCCTAGAAATGCTCAATCAAAATAGCAAAGAGAAACTAAATTCAATTACTGTAAATTGAAACAAAATCTCTAATTAGAAGAGAATAGGTTTTAGATTCCTTTACCTGAAATTAATAGCTTGTTAAGATTATTAATTTATCTACAAGAGAGAATTCTTGAAGGCTTGAAATTAGGTTTCTAAAAGAGGGATAAGAGTTCTTACTGTTTCTAAAGTTATGTGAAAGGGAGTGCGGATTAAGGATCTTAAGGCTAATTTAACACTAGAAGGGGGTGAATAGTGTTTAATGGATTCTAAGACTTATATGGACTAAATTAAAATTATGACTCAAACAAATGCAGAACTTGATCATAGAACAATCACAGAATCAAACACAGATGCAGAAAATAAATAAAAAGTAGTAAAAGGAAAGAACACACCGGATTTTATACTGGTTCGAAGTTACCCCACATCCAGTCATGTACCAAGGCAGAACACCACATATAGATTTTTATTATACAAAAGTTGAGATTACAATCCTCAGTTTCTAAAGGCCTTGAGGTACCCTCCTGTCTCACGAGTCCGGGGCAAACCCTCTTGATTTACGGGCCACAGGATTACCCAATTGATTTATAGGCACAACCACACCTTATAGAGAGACTCGATAAACTTTTGATTACAAATTGATCCTATAACTCTGAATAGCACTTTGATCTTCGAGAGAGGGTAGAGAACCAAACAAGAATGAGATTATAATTTGATTCACTTGAGAATTCGGCAGAATTTCGGCACGATCTTAAAAATATAATTTTTTTAGAATATGGATTTGTGGAGAAGAAGGAGTGAAGAAAATATGAAAATAGTTAGTTAAAAATTCGTTTGTGAAGGCTATTTATAGACCAGTAACGGTCATAACCATTCGTGAAGAGATTTAAACGAATAGACAATTCTTTTGAAAATTGAAACTTTTGAATTTAATGGCCACCATGTCGACATGGGGTATCCCATGATGTCGACATCCCTTAGTTAAAAACAATGTAAAATTTGTTTTGAAAATGGTATTGAAAGGAAAACAAGATGAAATGATTCTGGAGTAAAATAAACTAATTTCCCTATGTTTTAAAATAAAGAAGAGTAGAAAAATATATTTTTAGAATGTATATATAAATTTGATTTTAAATCTCAAGTGTATATATATATTATAAAAGAATATTTAAAAATCAGAAGATAGTTTTAAAAACAAACGAAGTTTAAAACAAAAGTTTATTTAAAAACAAAGACAAAGAATATTTTAAGGCTAAAATATTTTGAAAAGAAGTTTTGAAAATCATTTTGAAAAACCATTTTGAAGTAGTTTTGCAAGCTTCTTCCTGCAGAATATCTCATCATATCAGGACTCGAGAACTTATACAAAACCAGGATGTTCGTGGGTTTGTAAGCCACTTGTCGTAGGTTTGTAAGCTACTTGTCGTGGGTTTGTAAGCCACTAAGAAGATAGAAATGGGTTCCATCCCAAATGAAATATGGAATGAAGATTTCCGTGCTATTATGAGGTTTTAACAATAAACTAGACACATATCATGAAATCTTGATCTTGATACTCATGAGTCTTCAAACTTGATTTCTTCATCCTTGATCTTTATACTGTATAGTCTTCAATAATTAGTATCTGCCTTATATATATCCTGCATAATAACATTCATATATATATCTAGACAATAGTGTTAGTATATAAGTTATAATAAAATAAGTTACAAAGGTTGTTGTCATCAAAACCACTATCTCTGGTTCCTAACAATCTCCCCCTTTTTAATGATGACAACCTTATAAAATATACTTACCACTTCGATCATACCATAACTCCCCCTTACACCAACAACTCCCCCTTACTCCAAGCCTATCTTGTAAATTCCTAAGAATTTTGCCTTGCCTATCTTGTTCTCTAGCCATTCGCAGTTGACTCACTTGCATTTCCGTCATCATTTGAAGCAAATCTTTCATCTTCTCTTGTAGTTTGATGACTCGTACGTGTGTGGAATGTTGAAAAGGGCCAGAATGAGGAGAAGTGGGTGAAGAAGGTTCATTATTAGAAGAGGAAGCCGTTAATTTACTGTTTTAGAAGTTTATTACAGAGAATAGAACAGAGAAAATGAGTAAAAGTCGAAATATATAAATATATAACCAAATAACTAATTTTAGAGGGAAATTTAAATTTGAAAATCTCGGCCTGTATGTCGACATAGGGGGATGGGTCATGTCGACATGGCCGGTTCAATTTTCGAGAAATTTTTATTTATATTAATTATTAACTATACTTGTATTATTTATAATTTATATTTTAGTTAATGAACATATACCTAATTCTCTTCTAAATTTAGTAAATTTTTGTTCATTTAATTGTTTGGTTAATATATCAGCAATTTGTTTTTCAGTATTAATATATTCAAGAGTTATGACTTCTTTACTTATATTATCTCTAAGAAAATGATGTCTAATATCAATATGTTTTGTTCTATCATGATGAGTTGGATTTTTAGATAAGTTTATTGCACTAGTATTATCACAATAAATAGGTGATTTAGTTATAGTTAATCCAAAATCTTTTAAAGTTTGTTGCATATATATAACTTGAGAACAAGCCAAAGCAGCAGATATATATTCTACTTCAGTTGTTGACAAGGATACAGTGTTTTGCTTCTTACTAAACCAGGAAACCATATAATGTCCTAGAAAGTGACAAGTTCCACTTGTACTTTTTCGGTCTGATTTACAACCAGCGTAATCAGCATCACAATATGAAATTAAATCAAATACATTATTTTTAGGGTAAAATAAACCATAATCTAAAGTATGTTTTACATATCTTAAAATTCTTTTAATAGCTTTTAAGTGAGTTTCTTTAGGTTGAGATTGGTATCTTGCACAGAGACAGACACTATGCATGATGTTAGGACGACTTGCTGTTATATAAAGCAACGAACCAATCATTTCCCTATATAATTTTTGATCAACATCTTTTGATTTATCTTCTTTACTTAAAGCTACATTATTTGTCATTGGAGTTGGTTTCCCACTAGAAGTGGTCAATCCAAATTTATTAATTAAATCCTTAGCATATTTTTCTTGACTAATGAAAATTTCTTTATCTAATTGTTTGATTTGAAGTCCTAAGAAGAAGCTTAGTTCTCCCATATGACTCATTTCAAATTCTTTAGTCATTATATTTGAAAATCCTTTATTCATTATGTTATTAATTGACCCAAATATTATATCATCTACATATATTTGTACTAATTGAATATCATTTTTGTTTCTTTTAATAAAAAGAGTTGTATCTATTTTACCAATTTCAAAACCAGATTGTAGTAAATAAGATCTTAGTCTTTCATACCAGGCTCTAGGAGCTTGTTTCAGACCATATAAAGCTTTCTTTAGTTTATATACATGATTTGGAAATTCATCATTTTCAAAAAGCGGAGGTTGTTCAACATAAACATCTTCTTTTACAAAACCATTTAGAAAAGCACTTTTAACATCCATTTGATATAACTTGAAATTATTGTAGTTTGCGAAAGCAAGTAGAATCCTGATAGCTTCTAGTCTTGCTACGGGTGCAAAGGTTTCGTCATAATCAATTCCTTCTTCTTGACAATAACCTTGCGCGACTAAACGAGCTTTATTTCTCACGACCTCACCAAGTTCATTCATTTTATTTTTATAAACACATTTTGTTCCAATTATACTTTTATCCTCAGGTCTAGGAACAAGTTCCCAAACATCATTTCTAGTGAACTGATTCAATTCTTCTTGCATATCAAGAATCCATGAATCATCAGATGATGCTTCCTTTGGATTTTTAGGTTCAATAGTTGATATAAAAGCTACATTACTCATACTATTTAGTTTATTTCTTGTTTTAACTATAGATTCAATATTTCCTAGTATATTTTCTACAGGATAATCTTTTAATAGTCTAATTCTTTTATTAGATTGAATAATTTCACAATTAGTTTCATTAGGTTCATTATTTAAAGTTACAAAATCTTCTTCATCTTCTATTTGCACAATATCTTTAAAATTTTCATCAAAAGATACATGCATTGTTTCTTCAATAGTGTTAGTTCTTAAATTATAAACTCTAAATGCTTTACTTCTATTAGAATATCCGATAAAGACACCTTTGTTGGATTTAGGTTCAAATTTATCTAAATTATCTTTTGTATTAAGAATAAAACACTTACTACCAAAAACTTTAAAATAAGCTACTATGGGTTTCTTATTTTAAAGTAATTCATATGGTGTTTTATTAGTTAATGGTCTAATTAAAATCCTATTTAATATATAACAAGCTGTAGCGACTGCTTCAGCCCAAAAGTTTTTAGGTAAGTTACTATCAGAAAGCATTGTTCTAGCACACTCTTGAATCGTTCTATTCTTACGTTCTACCACTCCGTTTTGTTGTGGAGTTCTTGGAAAGGAGAAATTATGAGTGATTCCTTTTTGATTGCAGAAATTCTCAAAATTTTCATTTTCAAATTCTCTACTGTAATCGCTACGAATAGTTTTTATTTTTAAAGAGAATTGATTTTGAATTCTTTTAGCAAATATCTTAAATAATTCAAAAGAATCACTTTTAAGTTTAAGAAAAATTGTCCAAGTATATCTAGAATAATCATCTACAATTACAAAAACATATTTATTGTGATTAATTGATTGAACTTGAGATGGACCAAATAAATCTAAATGAAGTAATTCTAGAGGTTTAGAAGTAGAAATCATATCTTTTAATTTAAATGAACTGTTCTTAAGTTTTCCTAATTGGCAAGCATCACATATACTATCTACTTTAAAGTTTAACTTGGGAAGACCTCTAACTAAGTCAAGTTTTGATAACCTAGATAACAGTTTGAAATTTAAATGACCAAATCTTTTATGCCAAATCCAAGGGTCACTTGTATTAGCCAAAAGACATAAGTTATCATTTGAAACTTTCATACTAAGGATGTAAATGTTTTTCTTCCTAATTCCTTCAAAGATAATATTTGACATATTATCTTCGATGTGACACTTATCTTTTCCAAATTTAATTTTAAACCCTTTATCACATAGTTGACTTATACTAAGAAGATTATGTTTTAAATTCCTAACTAGCAAAATATCAGAAATAAGAAGAGTTTTAGAATTACCGACATTGCCGATGCCAATCACATATCCTTTTGAGTTGTCTCCAAAGTTGACCAATCTACCATCTTGATATATAATGTCATTGAGTATCTCGTGATTTCCAGTCATATGCCTTGAACAGCCACTATCAAGTATCCATTTATCTTTCTCAATTTTCACAGTTTGTCCATTGGTTATTGATTCTTCAAAAGCCATGTAACATGTTTGTTCCCGCATAACAAACCAATTCGGTAGATAACTTGATTTTTCATAAAAACTATATGCAAATCTATGGTACTTTGATGAAATGCATAAATTCAAACTAGTATTAACAAAATTTTCTAAAAATGCCATTTTCAACTTTTCAAGTTTCAGATTATGAAAACTATGAAAACCTATGCTCTGATACCAATTGAAAGGGAGTGCGGATTAAGGATCTTAAGGCTAATTTAACACTAGAGGGGGGTGAATAGTGTTTAATGGATTCTAAGACTTATATGGACTAAATTAAAATTATGACTCAAACAAATGCAGAACTTAATCACAGAACAATCACAGAATCAAACACAGATGTAGAAAATAAATAAAAAGCAGTAAAAGGAAAGAACACACCGGATTTTATACTGGTTTAGAGTTATCCTACATCCGGTCCTGTACCAAGGCAGAACACCTCATACAGGTTTTTATTATACCAAAGTCGAGATTACAATCCTCAGTTTCTAAAGGCCTTGAGGTACCCTCCTGTCTCACGAGTCCGGGGCAAACTCTCTTGATTTACGGGCCATAAGATTACCCAATTGATTTCCAGGCACAACCACACCTTATAGAGAGACTCGATAAACTTTTGATTACAAATTGATCCTATAACTCTGAATAGCACTTTGATCTTCGAGAGAGGGTAGAGAACCAAACAAGAATGAGATTCTAATTTGATTCACTTGAGAATTCGGCAGAATTTCGGCACGATCTTAAAAATATAAAAATTTTAGAATATGGATTTGTGGAGAAGAAGGAGTGAAGAAAATATGAAAATAGTTAGTTAAAAAATTCATTTGTGAAGGCTATTTATAGATCAGTAACGGTCATAACCATTTGTGAAGAGATTTAAGCGAATAGACACTTCTTTTGAAAATTGAAACTTTTGAATTTAACGGCCACCATGTCGACATGGGGTATCCCGTGATGTCGACATCCCTTAGTTAAAAACAATGTAAAATTTGTTTTGAAAATGGTATTGAAAGGAAAACAAGATGAAATGATTCTGGAGTAAAATAAACTAATTTTCCTATGTTTTAAAATAAAGAAGAGTAAAAAAATATATTTTTAGAATGTATATATAAATTTGATTTTAAATCTCAAGTATATATATATATATATTATAAAAGAATATTTAAAAATCAGAAGATAGTTTTAAAAACAAACGAAGTTTAAAACCAGAGTTTATTTAAAACAAAGACAAAGAATATTTTAAGGCTAAAACATTTTGAAAAGCAGTTTTGAAAATCATTTTGAAAAACCATTTTAAAGTAGTTTTGCAAGCTTCTTCCTGCATAATATCTCATCACATCAAGACTCGAGAACTTGTACAAAACCAGGATGTTCGTGGGTTTGTAAGCCACTTGTCGTAGATTTGTAAGCTACTTGTCGTGGGTTTGTAAGCCACTAAGAAGATAGAAATGGGTTTCATCCCAAATGAAATATGGAATGAAGATTTCCGTGCTATTATGAAGTTTTATATTGTACAGTCTTGAAATCTTGATCTTGATACTCATGAGTCTTCAAACTTGATTTCTTCATCCTTGATCTTTATACTGTACAGTCTTCAATAATTAGTACATGCCTTATATATATCATGCATAATAACATTCATATATATCTAGACAATAGTGTTAGTATATAAGTTATAATAAAATAAGTTACAAAGGTTGTTGTCATCAAAACCACTATCTCCAGTTCCTAACATTATGAAATACTATAAACGTACAGATTACTTTTATTGGAGCTTCTCCTTATGAAAAATCATCTTGGGACTTAATTTGGCTTGTAAGTTTACAAAATAAATAAATTCTTATTTTTCTGTTGGTTGGGATTAAAAACACAAATACTCAAATATCTAAATAATTAAACAAGCCTTAAGAAAAAAAATGAGAATATTTAAACCTTATACTTCAGTTCTAAGATTCTTCTATTTTAAATAGTTTATTACTGTCCAAATTTGCTTTATTTTATTTAACATGCAATTTCATTGCTTAACAAATACATTAAATTATCTATCAAATTTTAGAACTCCAATCTCTAAATTATTTGACTATCTTTTCTAAAATAATATAAATTCTCTATTTTTCTTATTAAAATAGATTTATTTATAAACTCAAAAAGATTTACTTTGTATATTAATTCTCCAATATTATCTAAATTTAGAATTCACATTCTAAAGGATATTTAAATCATTATATATATTATTTAAACAATTAAAATTCAGGGTTGTTACAACTCTATTCAAGCAGAGCACTCATTTTAATGTCTCAAGGGTTCGAATCCATGACCTATAAAATCTATCTTTAGAGCGCCATAACACTAACCAATTGAGCTAGAAGTCTTTGATCAATTGGTTGCATAAATAATTCATCATATTCATTCGATATTTGGATTTGCTTTGGGAATGACGAAGTGCTGTTAAAGTCCAGTAAAACCCTCGCATGTGCAATCATAATCATTCCCTCCATGAATTTATCCATTTTAATTAGATTCCCCACAACTAATGCAACACGACTGATACCCTCCTCCATCCAGTAATCAAGTGGCAATTCATGAAAAGTAATCCAAATAAGGATAGCTTGTAAAAAAAATCTTTATTCAAATGCTTTTCTAAGCTCCACCACTTCATCATCATTGGTTTTTTGTCATAAAAGTAAGGACCTACTTCGAAAATTCTATCACAATCTTCTTTCTGCTCAAATTTGATCACATAGAAACTGCTATCCTTAGAATAAATTGTAAAGTCTCCCATTGGCTTCCACAGTCTTTGGATATAAGCTTTGAAATAAGGTAGTAAGGTTTAGACCCGACAACGTATATAACTATAACATTATCCCATTGTTTTCTTAGCTTTTGACACAATCTCATTGTTCATTTTGGCCAACCAAGGTTATGTTTGTCAATGGGTTTGAAATATTTACCGAAATGGGGATATAATCTCCTTTGATTACATCAATCCAAGTTCTAATGACCGGGGTGCCACATGGCGAATGTTAGAGTCCATATTGCTTGGAGTTGAAGTAGAACTGCTTGTAGTTGGATCTATGAGTCAACTAGATTGTTGGGCGTTAGGGTTTTAATTCAAACAATGTGAAATATCCGGGTTTAGCTTGTTAAACTACCTCCACTAGCCATTTTGTCTTATCGCCTGGGAAGAAAATTGCCTTTATTTTATGGACGTGACTCGGTTGAAGCCCTCTTCGTCAATATTAAGGGGATTCCGGATGAAATTATCATCGTTGGAGGGGGGATGAGCAGGGACGATGGCGGCTAGGGTTAGGAGAGGACATTCGTTGTTTATAGTTTTGTAATGCTACGGTATAATTTTTTTTTATGTGCTACTAGGTTCTGTTATCGGGAATTATTGACGGTGGAGTGGAGCAATTAGAGTTTTTGGGTAGTGACATAATAATGCAATGATGTTAGGCAACTTCCAAGTTGTATGATCAATTGTCAATGTTACATTGTTTTAGACTTTTGTACATACCATTATTTTTTATACATTGTTTTCTTCAATATCATACTATATGATAACATTGTGTACATGATACTTTTTTGTTGTCAGTGCTTACTGGTAAGAAAGTAGGGTAAGATGATATGAGAAATAATATCATGTTGAGGTGGTGAGGGGAGGCGACAAGGTAGGTGTGAGATTATACGGTGTGGCCAAATTTGCAAGGACTTATGGTTTCCAGATTTGATGTGGTTGTAGGGAGGGAGGCGGTAGAGGGAGCAATAATGATGGCGATGATCGATGGGATGAATGTCAACGTGTTTTTGGAGAATACGTGAAATTGGATTTGAGAAGAAAGTTGAGGTTGGCTTTGTTCTTCATTCTAACTTTCAAACTTGTCGGCCTACAAACTAAGATTGATTTAAGTTTGTCTTCTAAACTAACTGCCCCTAACAACTTTATTAGAATAACCACCTTGAATTTCACACAAACTTTTTATTAGAATAAAATAAGTATTCACAACAATTTTTTTTATTTTTAGTATAAATGAACCATTGCAAACATGTGCCTTTAGGTTATGATAACAACACCCCAATTTATAGTAGTAGTGGAAATTTGGATCCATCCTTATTTTCAGATTTGATCATGAAAAACCGTCTCAAAACCTTGTTTTATATTACACCTTTATTTTTAATTTCGTAAAGAGAAAATCGTTATTTGGTGAAAGTTAAATCTTAATATTAACCGCATGTTTCTATCATCAAAACAATTTTTTTAGAAACTCCGCAAATATTTGCAGAATTTCTCTGTAAATATTTGTATAGTTTTCTGCAAATATTCTAAAACTTAAAACTAGAATTTTTTTTATAACATGTTTTTGAGGATGGAGAATTGTTTATTTTATTTTGAAATTTATTTTGAAACTTAAAAGTGTCTTACAAATCATTCTTTATATTATCGGTACATAAACGAAGATTCGGTTCTTACTTCTATTTTTTATTAGCATAATTTTTATTTAATAGTATCCTTAGCGGTGCTAAATTATGTTAAGAGCGTTGCTAAGGGCACCTCATTTCCCTATTTCTAATACCATTTCTAAAAAGTATCATAAAAATTTACGCTACCCTTTCTAATACCAGACTTTATATGAGGTTACCAAATGCATCACTTTTGACTCTTTTTTCACAGCAAACAACCGCCGACCAACACCGTTTTGCACGATCATCAATCATCAAACAACAGTAGTTCGATGGTTGATGGTCGTGTAAAACGATGTTGGTCGGCGGTTCTTCGCGTGCAAAATGACTTTATGCGGTGCTTGGTTTCCATATGAAATGATAAATTTTAGGGAGAATCAGGGAGAATGACAAACTGTAGAACTTTTTTTGACGAAAGGACATCAAGTTTTATTTTTAGGCTGAAGGACAAATGCTAGTTATAATTAATATTATATTCAAATTTTACACTATACTGAATGTTAGTTATAAATAGTATTATATTCAGTTTTACATTATATAAAATGCTAGTTATAGTTAGCATTGTTCTTCAGCCTAAAAACAAACTTGTTGTCCTTCCGTTTTTTTTTTTAATTTGTGCTGGTGTCTATTTTCAAATAAATTTTATTGCATTTATTTATTTTTCCGTATTAGAAAGAGGAAATCTACGTATTCCCATATACATAATCACACTCAGTCCAACCCACCTGTAGATCGGACTTTTATCATAACAATCAAAATCCCCAAATTCCTTATTAGCGTCCAACGAACCTGAAATCCCCAAATCGCAGATCTCTTAGCGCGAAATCCCAAACCACAAAATCGAAAGGATCCATCAAAAGTTGATTGTTAACCGATCATGTTCTATGGCACGACAGTTTGGGATCCATGGCTAATCCTTTCTCAAATCGTCTGCCTTCAATGCGTTTACTACATCACTTTGGGTTTCCTCATGACGATTTTTGTCGGAACACGAGTGTCCCGAATGAGTTTGATGTATATGTTTGATTTCTCGACCTTAACTGCTGCCACGGTTACTGGGTGGTGCACGATTTTGTCGTTTCTTGTTGCTGCAGCTGCTGGGTAAAGTTATTATATAACTGATGTTATTTAGTTTAAGTAGCTTGTTAATTAACCCTGGATTTGGATATGAAAATCTGGGTTTGATTTTGGATACGTAGCAACCTTTTGATGCTTCTGTATAATATTTCACATGGTCAACTGTTACGAATATAGTTTGCAATATTTATGTGTTAGGTATATTTTGCCTGCTGGCCGCATGAAGTATATTTTATGTTTTAGTTCAAAGAACTCAATCTAACTAGTCGTTAAAGGTAGACAAGATTTTTGTAATGTCAGGATTTAATTGATGAGAATTTTTATGATTAGAGTCGCACTTTAAGATTTTATGTAGCTCAACTGGGTGATATAGTCTGGGAACGATAATGATAATCCTTTGCTTGGTTGCTCACAAAGTTCAACTCTATTCAATTATTGCAAGAGCAATGTATTACTCCTTACCTAAATTTGAGCTGGATGCCAACATCATTGCAGGCTCGCGGATTTCCATAGTTTTTTTCCCGTTGTTAACTATGGAGTAATACATTGTCGAACAGTCAGACCTTAAGTAGTTTGTATTTAGCAGTAAAAGATAAAACTGATCAAGCTTGCTTTCCGTTGATTGTTTCCATTTTCTTGCAAAAGAAATGTTGATCAGTTTTGCTGGATGATGGGTTAAATTTATCTGTATACCCATAAATATGATGCAAATGTACTAAACTCTAGCTAGACTAAGGTGGGTATTGGCTATTAGAGCTATAGAAGTAATGATGATTCATTAGATATATGAAATTAAGTTATGTTCTTGTTGTAAATGCTGCAACCACAATTATAACTTCTTCTTGTAGGCTGTACCTTTTGTACAATGGATTGCAAATATGTTCTTTATAGAAGGATACAAACTATCATACTGCATAAGCAAATACAATAACACCAAGACGTGTTTCTAATCCTTTTCTGATCAGCATCCAATTTAAATTCATCAGCAACGATTACGAAAATCTTAAAATCCTATTGTTGACTAGATTTTTGGCCAACATCGAAAATATGGTTAAGAATGGGATTAAGAAAGGTAATTCACTAACACCGTAGTAAGAAATAAAAATTAGAGATTTACGAACTAAAATGCAAGAAAAGGTAAACAACACTAAATTTAGAGTGATTCGATCTTGATGAAGATCTACGTCCACCATAATAGCTAATTTTATTGCTTTGTATTTTCAGTTATAAGAGATCTATTACAAGAGCTTATTGGTAATATTGCATGTAAGAGAGAAAAATTCGATGTTTGTACAAGTACATGTGAATCTTTATTTATAACCATTGAAACCATGCTTTGGAGGGTTTAGATTGAAGCTCTGGACCTCGGGTTTCCTTGTAGCCGTTGATGATGATATACTGTTTAGATGCCGACCAGCTAGGACGTCAGATGGAGAGAACAGTTCGGATGCAGGCCAGCTGGCGAGGTCGTACCATGAAATGTTTGTGTCAGAAAGGCGACATGAGGCGGAGAGCTGTTGATGAACAGCAGCATCGCTGCTATGTGGAGTGAGAAAGTAAAGAGTATTGTTTTAAGTGACACTTTTGTTAGATGAACAATGTCGATTTATGCTGATCTTGTCAGGGGAACAACACGGGGTCGTCGTTTCTTTATGCAGGGATGAACATACGCCTTTGTCAGGACAGAAGCCTGTTAAGTCACGACAAAGCAAGAAGGATGAGGCGGTTTGGACGACCAAGGGAGAGACGGACAATTAAAGATGAGAGGCTCAAATGGGCATGTGAGATGCAAGGCTTTTGCGACCCAGTCATCAAATGATGGGGCTGGACGGAGTTGCTCATGATGCTTTGGGCTTCCCATTGATAGTGATAATTTGGCGGGCCGCTATCTGGATTCAAGTAATGGCAGGACCTCCGTAGTCAAGGCGAAAAGGCGCAAAAAAGCGCAAGGCTTGGCTTGCGCTTTTTGATGCGCCTTAGTTGCGCTTTTTTGTTGCTGCTGCACTGTAAAAATTGCAGCTAAAACCACTAGTCAATATGCAGTTTTAACGACAAAAAATAGCATATGCTTGCAATTTTGAAAATAAAACTTCATAAGTTCACGTCACAAACTAAAATAAGTAGTCATAAAGTCGTTCAACCTAAGTCTACAACAACAAAATACTTAGAGATTGCAACTTAATTACTTAAATAAAGTTTTGATTTTTCTAAGTTTTAATCACTCATATCATCATCATCAAAGTTATCGTCATCCTCCTCATCCAAACCATGCTCGTAATCTTCATCCTCTTTCGAATTATAATCTGAGTTCTCTTCCTCCAAAATTCATCAAAAGTTGCTTCTTCGTTCTCAACAAACGTCGATCTTGCGTTGGAAGTTGAACTTGGAACCTTTTCCTTTTACCTTGGCATGTTGTTTAGTCATGTGTGCTCTTTCCCCAGCTCCAGAGGCTCGTTGTACAACCCCATGTCAGTATATCGTCTTCACAAACCAAGTCATCGTCAGCATCTGAATTGTCTTTATCGAGACCAGTCGGCCATTCATCGAATCATCTATGCCTTCCAAAGAAATATGATCGACCAAATCTCTCCGTTTGAAGCGGCTCTTTAATTTCTGATTGTATTTAATAAACACAAGTTTTTGTAGCCTTTTATGCTCAAGTTTATTTCGCTTTTTGCTATGAATCTAATTTAAAAAAATGTTTATGCTACTTTAATATTGATATGGATTTTAGTATGAGCATAAAAAATATTCTAAATAATTCTTACATGCTCAAAGACACTCCAATTTCTCTCATAACCCGAAGCATTACAAGTGAGACTTAAAATTTTGATTGCAAACTTTTGCAATGTAGGAGCTGAATTGCCATATAAACTCCATCATTCAGCTGAGAGAAAAATGCACAAAATAATAAACCAATCATTTTCAAATATCCAACTACTTTGAACTTTAATGATCCTAATACTTAATCCTTAGAATAAGATCAATTATTTAATTCTTATTAATGGATATATAGCGCACCGGGGGATTTCGTGTCTCTTGATTTAATTGTCAAGTTAATGCCAAATTGCCCTTCCGCTTTCGTATACAAAGGCAATTCATCCATAGCCTTTACTTGATCGTCTTCTGAAAGAAGTTTTTCCACACATTTATACAAGCCACATGTAACCTCTTCATCATGTTCAATGGTGTGATCTTTGCAAAAGTATTGCAGATTCAAAAAATGTCCCGCCGCATGCAATGGATGATGAAGCTGACATTCTCATCTTTTGTCAATTATAGCAAAAATGTCTTTGTATCTATCTTCTTTTCCATCAAAGGACCTTTGATTTGCTTCTTTGGTTCTATCCATAGCCACACATACATATAATACATACATATATATTCCATAGTAGATCTTTCTTCGCTAACAACAAGCCGAAGGACTCGAACAAGAGGTTCCATCACTCTAAGTATGTAAGAGACATTAGCCCAAAAGCTTGCCGTCAAAATGGCATCACAAGCTTTTTTCTCTTTTGCTTCCCTTGCCCATCTACTTTTTACCCAATCATCGATATGAACATGCCTCTAAGTTTTTTTTTGCTTATGCAAACTTTGCAAGGATAGAAAACTAGTTGCAAATCGAGTCATGCCAAATCTGACAAGCTTCTTATTGTGGTTGAACCTCCTCATCATGTTCAATACCACTATGATTATAAATAAATCCGGTAAGGGTTACTCCTTTTCTAATTGTTCTTCCAACTTTTTTTATTTTTCCAATAGCTTCAAGCATGAGATCAAGGCAATGAGTGACACAAGGAGTCCAATATATAGATTTCCTTTTCGCCACAAGCAATTCTTTTGTAAATGAGTTCAATAGATTAATCAATAAATGACACAATAGATTAGTCAATGGATGAATCAAAATTTTAACTAAGTTCTATTAAATAAAGCGACATTTTGTTTTATGATAAATAACTATGTTTTGTTAGAAAAAAAAATTAAGTTTTGTACTTATATTATGTTTTATAAAAAGTAAAAACTCACCCGCCATTTTAAAATTGCTTCCACTGTCGGTTATGACTTGAACAACATTGTTCTTTCCAACTTTTTCTACGAACTTATCAAGCAACTCAAAAATCTTATCTTCGATTTTGACATAAGAAGATGCATCCATTGATTCCACAAACATTGTCACCAAAGAACAATTGACTAGAAAATTAATTAATGTTCTACCCCTTTTATCAGTCTACCCATCCGGCATGATCGAGCAACCATATCTTTCCCACCGATCTTTGTGTCCCTTCATCGAATCATTTGTATACTCCAATTCTTTGTACAACAATGGCAATTCTCAATTCATGATAACTAGGAGGCTACAAATTAGGTCCATACATACCAATTGCTTCAACCATGTCTTTAAAGACTTCCATGCCAGAGGCATTGAAGAATACCAGCTTGATAAAAAAATTGAGCAATATGTTGATTGGTTCTATCTCTCATTTGTTTATTACAAGCATCATTCATGCTTGTTTGTCTCAAAAGAGTTCCTCCACCTCGATCATTTGATCCCCTACCTACACTGCCCATATACAAGTCCATTGGACCTTTCAAATTATGTTTTGGCTTCTTCCCCACAATTCTTTTACTTTCACCAATATTCAAACTTCTGCTAGTTGGTACAACTTCATCATCATTATTATCTCCCAAATTATAATTACCCAAATCGTTACTTGCATTAGCTTCAAAATCATCCATTTTTCTAGCATTCGTTTTAGTCATTGCCTCCTTCAATTCACCTCTAACCTCGAGTGGAATTTTATAACAAGGATTTGCATTTCTAAATCCTCCAATTTGATGTTGTTTCGCTCTAAATATTCCACCCATTGTCACTTTGGAACAAAACATGCAAGTGACATTATTGGGATTAGTTTCATTGGCCAAAAAGTTGTATTTCCAACCAATATCTGCTCTACAATTTCTATTTCTAACCACATAGGAAGAAGAATCCCCCACATTTTGTTCCAAAGTGACAGGTGGGTTTGTATCCATAACCTGAAATGAAAAAAAAAACAAGAAGTGTTAATAAATATGAAATTTTAATTTTCATATTAAACATAAGTTCTACTATAAGTTTTTAAAATTTTTAACTTACATGTAATTCATATTTAACTACTAAATCATTTTGGTTTTTTTCAAGGACAATAAGCTTTTCTATTTAAAAATTTCAAGCAGATTTATAAAAAAATTGATCTAAACAGATTTTAAAATTAGTTTTAAACTACTATAAGTTTTTAAAAATTAAAACTTTTATGTAATTCATATTTAATTACTAAATCATATTCGGGTTTTTTAAACACAAACCAGTTTTTCTATTTAAAAATTTCAAATAGATCTAAAGATAAAAAAGATTGATCTGTACATATTTAAAAATAAAAAATCAGTTTTTTTAAATTAGTAAAATTTCAAATAGATTTAAATTAGTAAATTGATCTGATCTAAACTATAAACTTAAATTTTAAAACAAATTAAAAAAAAACTGTCCAAAACCGATATTGATTTGTAAAATTAAAGTTTGAAACAAATCAGTTTTAAAATTTCAAACATATTTAACATAAATCAGTTTAAATATTATTAAACTATAAACTTAATTAAAATTAACGAAAAAAAGGTCATACCACTGAGAAGGTGAAGCTTGAGCTTGACGGCGCATAGGGCTGAGAAGTGTTGACAACCGGCAAGAATAGTTGGCAAGGTCGACGATTGGAGCGGGAGCAGGCGACGACAGGCAAAGTCGACAGTAAGCCGGCGAGGTCACATGGCAGAAGGTTTTAGAGTTTTTTTATTCGATTTCGACTTCGTGTTTTTTTATTTCAATGAGTATTTTCCTCGGTTCGACTTCGATTAAGTGGAGATGGTTTTTTCTTGGGTATTTTGGGCTAGGTGATTTGGGTTGAAAATTTTTATTTTTCTAAAATAGCAATGAAAAGCACATTGTTGGGCTTTCGAACTTTTCTGCGCTTTTTTTGCGCTTCATTAACATCTGCTCCTTGAGTGCTAAAAAAGCACACTAGTTGCACCTTGCGCCTAAGCACGCGCCTTGACTACACTGGGCGGGACATCCATATCATCAAGAGTCGAGTCACCTGAAGTGTGCATGCAAGTTTTGTGCCGGATCGGACTTTGGTGGGCAATATGACATGGGCATGTGCTAAACATCATAAGATTTGAAGTGTTTCGATCTTGATGAAGATTTATGTCCACTATGATACCTAATTTAATGCTTTGTATTTTTGGTTGCAAGGAGATCTATTATAAGAGCTTATAGTTAAAATTGCATGTAAGAAAGAGAAATTTAATATTTGTACAAGTACACGGTAACACGTGAATATTTATTTATAGCCGTTGAAACCATGCTTAAGAGTGCTTAGATTGAAGCTATGGACTCCGGATTTCCTCGAAGCCTTTGATAATGATATACAGTTTAGATGCCAGCTAGGATATCAAAGGGAGAAAACGGTTCGGATGAAAGTCAGTTGATGGGGTCGTACCATAGCATGCTTGTGTCATAAAGGCAGCATGGGGCAGAGAGCCGTTGATGAACAGTAGCGTCGCTGCCATGTGAACTGAGTAGCACTGAGAGTTGCTGTTGCATAGTGACATTTTTGTTAAATAAACACTGTCGTTTAATGTTGATCTTGTTAGGAGAACAACATGGGGTCGCCATTCTTTATGCATGAACGACCAAGCGTTTTCTGTCAGAAGCTTGTCGAGTCATGATATAACCAAAACGAACAAGGCGGTTTGGACGACCAAGGGAGAGACGGACGGGAAAAACGAGAGGCTCGGATAGGCATAAGAGGTGAGGCTCTCAATCCGGTAATCTAATGAAAGGGGCGAGGCGGAGTTGCTTGTAAGGCTTTGGGCTTTTGTTGATAGCGATGATTTGGTGGGCCGCTGTCTGCACCCAAAAAATGGCGGAGCACCCATATCTTCGAGAGCCAAGCCACTTGAAGTATGCATGCATGTTTTGGGTAGGACCGGACGCTGGTGGGGCAATATGGCACGCGTCTGTGTTGCCGGGCTCTTAACAACGGGCTCAATGTCTGTTGTGAGAAATCCATTCTCACGAGCAACACCTATGATTCAAATATCGTCTCAATTTCAATCTCTTCAGCTATGATAATTTGCACCAATTTGAAACTTAAACTCACAATCAGGAAATTTGATTCAACCCAATGCAAAGGAGAGAAAAAAGAAAAGAAAACAAAAAACCTAGTTAAATCTATAACTCAAAATTTGTCATTTCAAAAACAAAATACAGATGGAACAAAAGTTTTAGGTTTGGGTATAGAAGATGCTCACCAAAATCAATTTTATGAATATGACTTATTGTTATGGGAAAAAAATCGATATTTTTACTCAAATGTCATTTAGTAACCTAAATTAGAAGGAATTCTGGATACATGCGTGTTTTGAATTTACAATTCACAATTTAAACACAGTTTTGGTTTAACGTTTAAACTTTTTGATTTACGATTTGAATCCCATTTTTAAAACTTGCCCATTAGAACCACAATATTCAATACAGTTGGAAAATATTTATTTATTCATTTAATGTACAACTGAACCGAGTGTGCATTTTTCTTACGTGAACCTTAACACTATTAAAATCTGTAAAAGAGTTCTTTTGAGTAATTCAAATTGTTGCTTCATGAAGATCTCTACATATTTCATGAAGTCAATCAGTTTTTTCCATCTCAGCTTGTTTGATATTTGATGTGGATCACTAACTTACTCTTATTATTCTTGATTAGCTATGCTTAGTACGTTACAACATTTCTCGTTTTTTGCTATATTTAAGAATACACCATTTATTTTCCTATTGAACAGGGCAGGTTACTTACCGTATTTGATTGGTAGAGCAAAGAAGTGCTTAGATTTTTCAGCCACTCTGTACATAATTCACCTCTGTATATGCATAATATATGGTGGATGGCCATCTTCACTTACATGGTGGATTGTGAACCTTACATGTTTAGCTGTGATGTCTTTACTTGGTGAATGGCTTTGCATTAGACGGGAATTGCAGGAAATTCCCCTCACACGAATCCGTAAGTGAGCAGAAAAATTAATCTTGTCATTGACTTATTTTGCTTTTATATGTGATAATTTTTTACTCGATGAGTTTTAAGCACCATTTTACAGATGTTCATTTATTGTTTCCATTCTTGTTTTTGAAATCATAGGTTTTTAGATGAAGGTTCTGGTGTTAGTTTATTACCTCTAGAAAGAGATAAGATAATAAGATTTGCATCGTGAATTAATCAATTATAATATATCCAGGTACACCTATCGTTTTAGAGGGGCAATAAACATATATTCATCCAACTTATATCCATTTGATCTCCCACTATTTGGCATGATTGTAAGCCTCAAATTTGACTACAGCTAATGTAACATAAAGCAAATCCTTGGGTCAGTACTCTGAATGAATTTTGAAGCAAAAGTGAAACTTGTGTCGCAGTGGGAAGTATAGAATGCCTAAAATAGTTTCTTTCAGTGCTGGATTTGCTAAATTGTCACTTCCCTAAGGTGTGTTGGTATATGGTGGTATACCGGGTTTACAAACATCTGATTACTATAGCCATCAAAGTAATATGACAGTTTACATTATATAACCCCACTTAAGGAGTGTTAAAAGTCAACCAGAAGTGTTAAATAACTATATATATATATATATATATATATATATATATATATAATTGAATGTTACAAAACACTTATTTATGAGTGCGACGAATAAATGATACAAATTGTTGAAATGATAAATTAAACAATAATTGTAAGAAATACAAGTCACATGAGCTCTTCGTGTAGATAATGTGTTGACAATTTTACTGGCATACTAGGTATGAGGGATTGCAGCACCTAATTGCTATTGGTATCCAAAAGCAAAGGAGAGGTTAGAATTAGCATTGAACGTAGGTACAATCCAAAGCAACATAGAGGTTGTGTATAGAGGTTGTGTGCTTATCCTCACCTCTCTGTTGCATTGGCATGTACCTAATCAATGCTTATTCTCACCTCCTCGACAATGCTTTCCACACACACACACATATATCTGTATTCAATATAACTTTGGTAAACATAGCAATTAGATATTTGTGCCTGTTACTTATACTTAATAAAGTAAAAAGGTTATAATAAATTGGTGTATTAGCTGGGAATATCTGTAAAGGTTAAGTGATTGATGTGGGTTTTGATCACCTAATTAGGCCTGGGTTTCGATCACCTAATTGGGTCTGGATGCTTAATTGCTTGAAACTTTTCTTTGCTCTAAAGACAAGGGGAGAGTGTGTGTGTGTAATGGCAAAATCTTGAATACCCATAATTCATCTTATTTGTTGTCTATATATAGCAATGCTTACTCCTAGCCAGCTCTCTACATTACTGAAATTGGGCGTGACCAGAGGGACTGTTTCTAAAAAAATTGTTCATTATCACGTGTGAATAAAATCATAGTAGACTTACGTATTTAGAGCAAATTATATTGTATATAACATACATCGTACTATATCGAGTCCATAGAGTGGAACATACAACTAATTGGTATAGATTCATTAATTCTAGCATACTCGAGAAGTTTTAGTCAAAAATTGAAGCTTATAGAGAAATAGCAGTGAACTCTCCTGAATTCCACAATTTTCAAATTGTCTCTTGCTTAAATTTTTGCAAAACTATCTTTTTGTCAAACTGGCATTGGATGCCATATTGAACACCCACTTATTGTGGATTTAAATTCATGGCAACACAATGGTCTTCAGAATTATGGTAAAAATATGAAGTCCCTAATGAGACCTTTGCCGTTTCTAAATGGTACTTTATCATTTCACTGACATCAATTATTTACACGCTTTTCCATAAGTTGTGCGCTTACAGTTTTGAAATGCTCGACTTACAGGTGTTTGATATGTAGTATAGTAAGAACAGTATATGGCAAAAAGCTTCAGTGTTGGACTACAGCGTCTTCCTTTATGATGATGAATGTTCACACGATCGATTCAACTTGATTTTTCTCATGATCGTAAATGTCAAACTAATTTTGGAGCAGAAAGCATCATATAGTGAAAATATATTGTAATTACAGGAGGTTGCTAGACCTTATTCATAATAGCTGCTGTCATTTATTTTTTGCTGAGGTTTTTGGTAGGGTCTGGACTAGGGAGGGAATCAGGTAGCTATTATTGGATGAACGTTCATTCAAGTATACAGAAACAAGTACTTTGTATGCGATCAGCCATTTATTATTGTTTTTGAGTGGACAGAAACTTTTGTTGCTGTTGTTGTTTCTTCTTCCACCTTTTCTTTTAGTCTTGCTTTCTGAGCATCAACTGTAGTCTGTAGTTGTATCAACGTTGTATTATTTACTTGTACTCCGAAGAAATATACATCTAAAACTGAACGTTTGATCGAGGAAAGAGTTTATATCTAGTTTTGCTCATGTTCATTATTTCAATGCAATTACAGTTGGATATGTCAAAGTCCATGTTTTCGTCATTGAGGTCTGCCAATATGAACATGACTAGTGAAGTTTTAAAAGATGTTTGTGATTATGTAATCACGTGATCTAGTTAAAAGTTCAGCAAGGTAAAATCGTACCTTTACAAGGCATAAAGAGGTTTAATTTTCTTTTAGCAACAATAAAAGGATAGACGTGAGAACTTGGGGAAGACAGGCAACATGTCTTTTTACAATGACGCATTGAAAATGAACTGTTTGTCCCCAACACGTTCTACGTCCTTGTACATTTTCAACGCATGAATCGATATTCAAGCTCTTTTGATAGGAACAAGTTATTCACCGTTTTACAATGAAATCGAAATTAAAAAGCTCTTTTATAGATGTTTCGTATAGATGTCAATCATGATTCCAATATTTATGGTGCTAGCTTTGCCAAATCTCATCAAGTCATATTTGTACAGCCGTGTTCATATATTTCTTTGAATATATATATGCTAAAAGTTTTATTTCTACATATAAAAATTTGATTGTTCAGAAGATAAATACTAAACCTCATATACGAGTGAACTAGTGTTGTTAAGCATATTTTCGCCTTTGACTCTTCCGGGTATTTCTTTGGTACTAAACCATAAAATTGATTGAATGAATATATTTCAAGCTTTATTTAGTCGATAGTTTGATGAATGATTTTTTTTCTAGCTTTCTAATTGTATTGCATATCTGTATCTTTATTATTAATAAAGAGAATTTAATGAATACAATTTTCACCATGTCATTTTGAAATTTCGAAAATGCGCTATCGTCCACCAATGGAATCTCACCAACGATTTGCAACCTCCACCACCATCTCTTTTCCGACCATCCATCAACGGAATTTCATTACTAATTTGCATTCAACACCACTAGCATGACTGCTTGAAATAAAGCTGTTACAAACTTTTGCAACACATCTCTCAATAATTTTTTTATTAAATAAAAAGTAAATTTCTCTAGCTATTATATCCATGTACATGCGATTTATACTAGTAATTATTTTTAATATTTAGTATGCTAAAATTTTATGCAGGAACAATGAAGAATGGTAAAAACATGCTTGAATATAAGGTATATATTGATAAAATTAAGGGTTTTGCCTTATGGGCAATTATGTACTTTGATTATATAAACGATGATGTGTAGTAGTCATTTGACTTGAAAATATTGTGAATATTAATTTTCTAAACTATACTTTGATTGTGACCAATTACATGACAATGATGATCGTGTTAAGGCCACAATCAAATATAAGTTAATACAGAGAATTCAATGAATATAATTTTCGTCGTGTCTTTTTGAAATTCCGAAAATACTTTATCGTCCATCAATGGAACTCACCAACGATTTGCAACCTCCACCACCATCTTCTTCCTGACCATCCATCAACGGAATTTCACTATCAATTTGCATCCGACACCACTAGCATAGCTGGTTGAAATAAAGCCGTTGCAAACTTTTGCAACACATCCCTCATTAATTTTTTATTAAATAAGAAGTAAATTTCTCTGGCTATTATATCCACGTACATGCGATTTATACTAGTAATTATTTTAAAACATGCTTTGAATATAAGGTATATATTGATAAAATTAAGGATGTACCTTATGGGTAATTATGTACTTTGATTATATAAATTAATTCTTATAGTGAATCGTATTCGAAATCGAGTGAACTTTTGATTTTATATTCTATTGTATATATTATTGTTTTAGGATATAAGCAATATTTTAAATGCATCAAACACATGAAAGTAGAAAATCCACAGCAAAAGCATTTAATCGATTGGACTTATGAATGTGCACGTAACCATAAGATTAAACTATGTAAACTAATACTTGCTCTTAAATGTTCCTATTTAAGCTGTCTCAAGAACGGAAGATCGATATATCTATTGAGACTAATGTACTTTACACTCTCCATACGATGAACGAATTACTCGTGACTCTTAGGGGATACCAAGATGTTACGTACGTGTGTCTAATTAGATCAACGAGAGAATGAATTAATGAGAGTCTTCAATTGGTTAACCATAAAGTCAAGCATAAGATCTAATGTGATGGTGTGCAGTAGTCATTTGACTTCAGAATACTATGAATTTTAATTGTCTAAACTATACTTTGAATACATTCAATTACATGACAATGATTATCGTGTTAAGGCCATAGTTAAGTATATAAGTTAATAAAGAGAATTCAATGAATATGATTTCCACCATGTCCTTTTGAAATTCCAAAAATACCATATCATCCGTTAATGGAATCTCACCAACGGTTTGCAACCTCCACCACCATTTCCTCCACCACCACCCATCAATATAACCTCACCAACAATTTACGACCTCCACTACCATCCCTTTCTCGACCACTCATCAACTAAATTTCACTATCAATCTGCATTCAACACTAACACCCCCTAAAATCAACCATAAATCAATAAATTAGATAAATTAACTTAAATAAGATAGGAGTAAAAATGAAAATTTTGTAAAAGTCAGAATTTGACCATGAAAGTTATGCCGTTGCGTTCGTGGTGATTTTCTGATCAGTTCCCATACATAATATGTTGAGAACGGAGCTCAAATGGAAAAGTTGTGGACGTTTGAAGTTTTCGATTCAAATTAATTTAAATAGAATTCACATTCAAATAATTAATTAATTCCTAAATTTGAAATTGAAAAGTTAATGGTAATTATACTTGGGGTTAAGTAAACGTTAAAATTAATGCTAACGTTAAATTGCAATTAAGGAAGAAAATAAAATAAACAACGACAAAAATTAAACGTTCACATAATAAGGGGACCGGTCGACCGCTCCACCTAGACCGGTCGACCGCTAGCGGTTGACTTGTGGGAAGCGGTGGTCGACCAGTTCGAGTGGCTAGCGGCTAGGGTTTTATGTATTTTAACGTATCGGATTATATTATTTTTAACCGACCTTAATCCAACGGTTCTGGTGCATTCCAACCACTATAAACAAGAGCCTAGTCCCCTTACTTTTATTCATAAAATATTTTGGGAACACTAGTGAAGCTATGTCAGTTCGTCTCTTCATAGATTTAGAAAACTCCATTATGGTTTTAGGTAATCATGTATATCTATTTTTGTTTATCGTTTATTTTCTATACTTCTTCTCCTCCAAGCCTCTAATTTTCTGAATCTAGCATATATACAAATCCCTTGTGCTATATAAAAAAAAAAGAGATATGAATGAGATTATTTTAGACGTGTCAAATACAAGAAGGAGGCAAAGCTAAGGACCTACAATGAGTAGAAATTTTAGTTTTTCTATTGTAGTAATCGAATAGTGTAGTTTGGATTTGATATATGCCTTGAGGAGTTTTGGAGCACGAAAACATCACATTAACAATCCTAAAAATTCCCCCAAAGTGAAATGTCAATTCTTATGTTGGAATTTTAATTGTTTTGTATTAATAAAATGGAGTTTGTGTAGATTTTGCGATTTATGTGTTTCACCTTCTATTCCACTTCTTATTCATTTTTTAGATCTTATTAAGGGATTTGATTAAGGAATGATATGTAAGTTATGAATTCTTATTCTTAGTTTGCACCGTCTATTCTACAAATTGAATAGAAATTCTTTTGTCTAATTTCATGGAAAAGAAGTTAAATAGAGCGTAAAGTTAATTAAATTATAAGTTTCTACTATTGATTTACTCTGTTGTTTTAATATGAAATATGTTGGATCTGGATTCTATATACAAGTCCATTGATTTGATTTTGAAATATTGGATTCATGGTATATATGTTATTGTGGAAATGAGACTTGTATAATTTTGAAAGATTTGACATTTAAAACGATAATTTAGGACGTAATCTCTGCATGCATAGAAAATAAATGTGTGTGTGTGTGTATATATATTTATTTATAAACTAGCGTAAATAACATAAAATTATAACGTATTAATGGCGTAGTTAATTAGGTTAATAATTATCATATAAATTTCCCTTAGGAAAGTAATTAATTGTAGAGGCGAAATAAGAAAGATTTCTTATTTAGAAAGTGTTATGAAATATGGTGAGATGTGTGATAATATATTTAGAGAGTGTTATGAAATATGACTAAGTTATAGAGATGTGAGGTCAGCCAAAAGCACAAAGAAGACTACCCAGCTAATTTGACTACCAGCAACGTGACTTTGTGGCTGATGTGAGACATCGTCTATAATAAGTAACCACAGACGATGCAAGATTAGTACAAATTCTGTAGGCTAAATCTGCCCAACTAATTTGGCTACTAGTTCCTACGAATAGTCGGGAAAATGTGAGACGACCTCCATGAGGTACGGGTCATAATATGAAGGATTTGTTTTGAGGATTGTAGGTATTAAGTGGTTGTTTGAGGGTCCGCCTCTTTTTTGTATATAAAGTATTAAATAGCCGGGATTGAGTTTAGGCGAGGTTGAAGATAACTCTGAAAGGTCCGCTTCAATGGAAGTAGTAAGTGTCCGAAGAGATTTCCGTACAATATCAACTAGATAGGTACATGTAAGGAGTTCGCCTTGGGAATAAGGTATTAAATGATGGGAGCCTACCTCAGGTCTTAAATGGTCGGAGTCTGCCTATTTTCCATTAAAAGATATTAAGTGGCTTGGGTACTATCTCTCGCATTCATAGACATTAATAACGATGGTTATGGGGTATTGATTATGGAATTGGATAATACGAAGGACCTGCTTTCGGGATTGAAGGTATTAAGTAGTTGTTTGAGGGCATGTCTCTTTCTCTTATATGAAGTATTAAATGGTTTTGAATATAATTTAAATGTGAAAGACATATCCTTATTTAAATCATACTGCCCAAGTGCCAATATAGGAAGGCTCGAGATTTCTATTCACCAAACATTGTTGTTCCGACTCCCTCCTTACTATAACACTGGATAGGAAAGGAGACGATGATTCAGATGAAGATGAAGATGATAGGAGCTTGTAGCAGTAGTCTATTTATCTATTTATGTTATTTTCTGATGTACCCATTTAAAGATGACAATGTACTATGAACATGATGAATCTCGGTTATGTAACGGTTATTACTGACATTGTGTTATGGTTTACTGACGTTTGAGATTTTAAATAAAATGGTACTGTTTATGTTAGTATACTTTATCATTCCATTGTGAGTTCTGAATGAGTAGATAAATAGCTCTATATTGTTCTTTTTGCCAACTAACAACCAACTTTGGAATGAGTTTAAGTTTCGATGAGCCTTTTTTGGGTTGGAATTTAGGCCTATTTCAAGATAGGTTATTACATTTAGTATCAAAGCCTAGGTTACCCGATCAACATGGAAAAGTATACATATGAGTGACGTATTTGTTATTTTTGAAAAGTATTTTTCAAAAAACCTACTATATATATAAATATATACACTTATTTTGAATATACACCTAACTCTATAAATTCCAACTATAGAGGTAGTTGCAACCATATTCCGAAAGGATGGGCGAAACGACTATGAGTTGGAAAAAAATAAATAGTGTTAAATTTATAGTGTTGCTCTGATTACCCCAAGGAGGATGTCATATCATAAGGAGTGGACTAAGAAGAGCATGAGTTTGACATATGGAAGCACCCATAAGCTATATGGTACTTAACTCCTTTGTTGATCTTCCTTATAATTGTGAACTCTATGAGCATAATACACATCGATGTTCACTTTAGATTTAATTAAAACATTAACATAAATCGCCTAATAAATAATATGGATAGAAAATATAAATGGAAAAGGTTGTAACTCCAAGATTAATGAGGCAATAAATGTGGAATAAATAGGGAGTTGCGAGAATTTAATAGAGATATAAATGGACTAATTAAAGAGATTATTAGAGAAATTATGGAGAGATAAGGAAGGCATAATAGGTAAAATTAGAACGAATAAATAGATGTCTTTAAGAATTGTCCGCTAGAATTATAACCATTTATTACAGAAAATTGACATTTATAGAAATAGCGAATGACATGTTAGGTAGTAATTAAATATTGTAAGGCAATATATTTGTTAACATCCAGAAGAAGGATGTGAAGAAGGAGTGAAACAAGCTTCCATAAGAAGATATTAGTTAATCACCACAAGAAAATAACCAGATTTTTAAAGGTTGAGTAGATAAGTTCAAAAGAAGAAACAATTAAAGTCAATTTCTACATTCAACCCGATGAGAAAGAATTTGATAAAAAGATTTTTGAAAATTCCTTTAAATGTTTTGAAAGGGCTTTTCAAAGGATTATAAAATGAAGAACTTATGTACCATAAGTTGAATTTTTTTGAATGAAAGTGATTTTAATTGGGTTTGATGCTGCCAATTGTTTTGTAAATAGTTTGGAAAGATAATGTAACTTTAAAAGTGGTGGAATGTTTTAAAAACAAAATGGTGGATAAACTTTATTTAAAAATTTGTAAATCTGATGATTTGAAGAGTTGAAAAGAAGGTTTTTCATTTTTGAAACTTTTAGATTAAAATTAGTTGAGTTAAACAGTTTTCAATTTTTGAATTCTTCGTTTTTGAAATAAATGCAAAATAAGGCATATGTTGGACCCAATGATTTTTCTCACTTTATAAATTTGAAAGTTGTTATTTTAAAGAGCTAGAAAATTTGGAAATCCATAATTTATAAAAGTAGTGGCCTTAAAAAGTTCTAGCTTAAAAGGATTTTGCATTCTTGAAATTTTTAGTTTTAAGCCGAAAAATTTTTGGTCTAAAGATTTTAGTAAAGGGATTTTTCGTTTTTGAAATAAACGTAAAATAGAATGTAGGTTAGACTCGATAATTTTTCCTACTTTATAAAGTTGAAATTTCTTTTCTTTAAAATTCTTTTAAAAGGGTGTATAAATGGAAATGACACTTGATTAAATTGGATAGAAAGAATAGAAGGTTAAGAATGCTCGATAAGGCAGGCAGGAGGAACATTCCCGTATGAGGAATTGCGGAGAATAATAGCTAAGGTAGATAGTAATAGCATTAGGAATTTATACAAAGTATGATTAGTAATCTAGTTAGAAATAATATAAGAGGAAAATAATAGGATAGAAGATATCATTGTCTACTTCACTTTTCATTGTTTAAGTTATACAAGATGTTTTTGAAAAGTTAAAATGATAATTATTTGGTATGATAATCGAGTTTTTGAATGTTTTGGATCAAAAATCCTACTTTCAAAAGAAGAAAGCCTTTGTTATAGGAAATAATCAAGAAGAGAAATTTTTCATAGTTCATTTTTGAAAACCTATCAATTTTTGAATGTTATGAATGAAAAGTCCAACTTTTAAAGAATAAATCATTGATGTAAAAAGTATTTGATAAGTAAAATTATTTTACTCCTTTTTGAAACTAAGTAATTTTGAATTATTGATAAATGTTTCTAAGTTTATATTCCCAAAGGCAAAGATTTCATATTTGGCACTTCATGGTTGTGAAATTTTATTTTTACAAGGAATGGTTAGAGCTAAATCAAACTTTATGGAGTAAATAAGGATCGCTACTTAGGTAAGATAGGTTAAAGGTTTTAAGGATATGAATAAAATGGAAATAGTATGTGCAGCCTAATCTGGAAATTTGAAATTAGTCTCAAGCCTTTATTTGTAGAAGGTGGTAAAGTTGTTAAGATATTGCAGATCTATAATTTAGTTGTAAATTAAGTTGCTCATAGAATGTGAATTTCTATATTTTGATTTTGGATCAGTTTCCATGTAATTTCCGTACATTATTCAATTTCAAAATATGTATAAAAGCGCATTGTTTGAATTAACAAAGGATGTACCATAAAGGGAAAGAAATGTGTAAGATATGGATATCTTTTTTTATAGTTTACTCTATCTATCTCAATAAAAGAAAAGAGATAATTCTTTATAATTTCAAACAAAATAAAAATTTCATTTGTGGTTAATTTATTAGAAATTATAACGTTGATCCTTTTTAGAATGATAGATTTGATAAATTAAAAATGTAGAAATAAGTGTTCTAGTTTAGAAATTGGAATACACGTATAACCATGCTTAACGACTAAAGAAAAATAGCATAATGTACGACTATATACATATTAATTAGTAATTAACGGATTAGGATTTATGGACATTAATTAAAATTTTAACGGGCAATAAATTTGTAATAAAGAAATTAAGTGGGGACTGATTAAAGGAATTTAATATGGCATTTATGGAAGAATTGAATCGAGGTAATTGATAGATTTTT
Source organism: Allium fistulosum (assembly GCA_030737815.1). Classification (NCBI taxonomy): domain Eukaryota; kingdom Viridiplantae; phylum Streptophyta; class Magnoliopsida; order Asparagales; family Amaryllidaceae; genus Allium; species Allium fistulosum. The sequence continues at coordinate 423,524,548 of CM060903.1, forward strand.
AAATCTGAAAAGGATTATAGGATTAAATGAGGATTGAATAGAGATGGTCCCATTTTGACATTAATAATTGATTATTACGAGTATATTAACTAAAGTGATGGATGGACTGAAATTATTAGAAACCAAGAAGGAAAATTAAGGAAAGTGGACGATAGTAGGATGACATATTAGGAATGTCCATCTTAATTCAATAGGAAGTATTAATACCTCAACACCATTTACACCATTTGATTATAAATAACAACTTGCAGCAAAATTTTCTTTTAGAGTTTTTGAATGGTAATCACTAATGTCTCCCTTAGTTATTGGAGAAGTGTAAGAAACGATAGAAGATATGTCCATATTTTATCACTGTGTTGATTTTATGGATAGGATTGAAACGCTTTATATATATATATATTGAGAAGAAACATAAATAAAGAAATTTTATAGGGACACTTAACTAGAAATTAACTATAGATAAGATTGGAAGTTAATAAGGAAATTAGGTTAACAACCAGAAATAAAGAATGCTTAAATCCCAGAAGTTTTAGGATTTTGGAAAAATAAATTGTAACTTGTAGAATGTCACCATTCAAGAAAGAGATAGAATGTATATAAATGTGAAGAGAATTTTCTGTTGGATAAGGATGAAGAAGAAGGTAGCATAATTTTCTGTTAGGAGCAATAAGACTGCAGGGACTCTAGCACATGTTTATATCAAGGAGGTGATTCAAATTCATGGAATTTCAATTGGCATCATTAGTGATAGGAATCCATTATTTACTAGAGAATTTTGGAGGAGTTTGCAAACAGCTTTAGGAATTTCGTTGAACCTTAGCACTGCTTACACTCGTTACCGACGGAAAAGCTGGAAGAGTGATAGGATCATGGAGGATTTGTTGAATAGCTTGCATCATGGACTTCGGAGGACATTGGAAGCGGCACCTACCTTTAGTAGAATCTATGTATAATAATCACCAATAGTAGATTTGTATGGCACCTTTCAAAGTACTTTATGGGAGCCCATGCAAATCGCCAAACTGTTGGTGGGAAACCATAAACAAAATCTTACTGGGACCAGATTTAATTCATGAGACTTTGTTAAAATAGAGTTGATTAGGCAGTATATGAATGTTGTAAGATTTGGGAAGTCGGGAAATTTGGCACCAAGTTTATTGGGACTTTCCCAATTTTGAGAAAATAGAAAAACTTGCATATCGTGTGTAGTTACCGGATAAATTGACAGGAGCCCATGACGTTTGTCACGTTTCTCATTTGAGGAAATACCTTTATAACACAGCCACTATGGTAGAGCCTAATGAATTGGGGGATATTGAGATGGAGCCAATATCATCCTATGCTACTACACGCATTATGGAGCATGGAATTAGGAAGCTCCACAATAAGAAATTAGATTGATTCGAGTATAAGGGGAGAAAATTAGATAGAAAGCATGATGACTTCTCATCCTAAGCTTTTATCTGGTAAACTTTCTCTTCAAAATTAGGCTTTGGTTGCATCGTGGTTGCTAGATTGGATGGTAAGAGATGGTTGCTATACTTTTCATTGTCATTTTGCAGTCATATAGGAATTTTTGCATGTTTAGGGTGTTTGCATACATACTTATATGTCACGATCACACACTCATGCAAGGATTGAGATCACTTACAATATGTTGTAGTTAATAATTGCATTGCACTTTTAGTTGAGTAGATGGTTGTGTAGATAACTTGGTTGTATAACATGGATGTTTATTGCGCGTTACCTTATTCGCCCCTTGGAAAGATTTCGAGGACGAAACCCTTTTAAGGGGGGAGAATGTAACAACCCGTAAAATCAACCATAAATAAATAAATTGGATAAATTAATTTAAATAAGATAGAGGTAAAAATGAAAATTTTGTAAATTCAGAGTTTGACCATGAAAGTTTTGTCGTTGCGTTCGTGGTGATTTTCTGATCAGTTCCCATATATAATATGTTGAAAACGGAGATCAAACGGAAAAGTTGTGGACGTTTGAAGTTTTCGATTCAAATTAATTTAAATAGAATTCACATTCAAACAATTAATTAATTCCTAATTTTGAATCAAAAGTTAACGGTAATTATACTTGGGGTTAAGTAAACGTTAAAATTAATGTTAACGTTAAATTGCAATTAAGGAAGAAAATAAAATAAAATAAACAACGACAAAAATTAAACGTTCCCATAATAAGGGGACCGGTCGACCGCTCCACCTAGACCGGTCGACCGCTAGCGCTCGACTGGTAGGAAGCGGTGATCGACCAGTTCGAGTGGCTGGCGGTTAGGGTTTTGTGTATTTTAACATATCAGATTATATTATTTTTAACCAACCTTAATCCAACGGTTCTGGTGCATTCCAACCACTATAAATGAGAGCCTAGCCCCCTCACTTTTATTCATAAAATATTTTGAGAACACTAGCGAAACTCTGTCAGTTCGTCTCTTGGTAGATTTAGAAAACTCCATTAGAGTTTCAAGTAAGAAATCCTATATATCTATTCTTGTTTATTGTGTATTTTCTAAACTTCTTCTCCTCCAAACCTCTAATTTTATGAATCTAACATATAAATCCCTTGTTGTTTATATCAAAAATAAGAGTTCTGAAGAAGATTATTTTAAGCGTGTCAAATCCAAGAAGGAAGCAAAGCTAAGGACGTATTGCGAGTGGAAATCTTTTTTTTCTATTTTAATAATTGAATAGTGTAGTTTGAATTTGATATATGCCTTGGAGAGTTTTAGGTTAAGAAAACGTCACATTAAAAATCCCCGAAATTCCTCCAAACCGAAATGTCAATTTTTAGGTTGGAATCTTAATTGTTTTATATTAAAATAATGGAGTTTGTGTAGATTTTGCGATTTACACCTCCTATTCCACTTCTTATTCTTTTTCTTTGGATCTAATTATGGGATTTGATTAAGGAATGGTGTGTAAGATACGAATTCTTATTCGTAGTTTGCACCACATATTTGTACAAATTGAATAGAAATCCCCTTGTCTAATTTTTTGTAAAAGAGGTTGAATAAAGCTTAAAGTTAAATAAATTGTAAGTTTTCGCTGTTGATTTACTCCATTGTTTTAATATGAAATAAGTTGGATCTGGATTCTATATACAAGTCTATTGTTTTGATTTTGAGATATTGAATTCATGGTATATATGTTATTATGGAAATGACACTTGTATAATTTAGGAAGATTTGACATTTAAAACGTTAGTTTGGAGAATAATCGTTTGGGGCATAATCTCCGCACGCATAGAAATTAATAAATGCATATATATATATAATAGCATAATAACATACAATTATAACGTATTAATGACGTAGTTAATTAGGTTAATAATTATCATTTAAATCCCTTTAGGAAAGTAATTAATTATAGAGGCGAAATAAGAAGGATTTCTTATAAGGCCTAAAAAATGAATACAGTGAGATGCGTGATATTATACTTGAGTGTTTTATGAAATATGACTAAGTTAAAGGGATGCGAGGTTAGTCAAAAGCACACAGAAATCCGCCCAACTAATCTGGCTACCAGCAGTGTGATTTTTTGGGGCTGATGTGAGACATCGTCTATAATAAATAAATACAGACGACGCGAGATTAGTCCCAATTCTATAGGCTATATCGCCCAGCTAATATGCACAACACCAAATAGGTCATTTTGCAACACTTTTTCGTTTTCAATTTCCAATGGTTATTTCTATTACCAATTTCCAACAGTTATTTCCGTTAGACAGAGTTGCAACGGTTATTACTGTTGGTAAAGAAGGTAATTTTGTAAATAAATAAAACCAGAGTGGACAGAAAAGTAATTTTCTCTATTGTTTATCGTAATCCCACTTTAACGCTTATGTTTTCCCCATTTCATTATTCATCTCCTCTTTCAGTCTAGGGTTGCTACTTCTTTAGGCGCCGCTTCCGCCTCTTTTTGCCACCGCCTTGTTTTGTCACCGCCTTGTTTTATCACCACCTCAGCCTCGTTTTGTCAGCCTATGCCTCGTCTAATCAAAGTCTAGGGTTTCTGGTTGCTGTTTGAATTTCAATTCAGGTAATTTTATTTTGGTTTCGTTCATCTTTCAAATTGAACATGCACTGTCGAATGTGAATCTAATATTGATAATCGCTATTTTTCATATACCTGAGTCTACTTAAAGTTATTATTTTCATTTAATTTTTCTCCTTCTGAATTAAAGAAGCTGATATTGACGCTTGCTTGATTCGTTTATGTTGTAACTATCCTGCACTTTTGACTTCCCTTCCAAAGGGTAAAATATGAGAATAAGTTGAACCTAAGAAAAGAAGGCATAAAGTAATAGTAGTTAGTAAGTTAGTTATGAGTTTTGTTGGAAATCATGCACTGACATTGAAAAGCTCTTAGACAGTCACTTCAAACGGAATGTTGTAAAAGAATAATATTGTAAATACTGAAAATGGTTGAATGTTGTCCATTTGGTAACTAATGTGTGAACATATGTCTTTGTACGGTCCCTATCTCTATGTATATATTTTTTGGATGGCTACAGTAGATTGCATGATGTGTAGAATTCAAACTTGATGTAATAAGTGAGTTGACATGTATGACAGAACAAAATAATTATCTATGCTTGTACATGAGCATATCTTATAGGATAAATGAATATTCAAACTTGTCAATTTTGCTTAACTAATTGTTTGAAAGTTCATCTCCTCATAGTTCAAAATAGAAGCAACATGTTATCTTGTTAATATAATTCTTTGGAATATATGAACATGCAATTATATCTTACTGAAAATTTGGTTAGAAACAGAATAATATCTTTCTCTATTTTAGACTGGTGATAGTTTTAGCTGAGTTATATAGTTAAATGCAGTTCAGTGATGCTTATGGGTACTTGCATGTCCAAACAGTTATGATATTTACCACAACAAAATCAATTATTGTTACAATTATTTTTGTGAAGGTTATAAAATAAGTATAAATATAAAATATAAAACATTAATGGTAATATGAATATTTATGTGAAATACAAGTACAACTACTCAACAATTTATAACATTAGTGTAACACATGAGGTGCCTGCTTCCATTTATTGTGTTGTTAACAGTTGGGCAAATATTCTTTGCATTCATATTAATTAATTAATTATTGCAAAAAACCCTTTTTCACATATTTGCCACGATCGCGGTCATTATTTTCCATGCTGAGACGTTCAAGTTTTAACATTGAACATTAAGCGTTTGAAGTGTATTTGAACTGGAATATTATATATCTGAACCTATTAATAAAAGAACCATTATAAAATCTATTTATGTTCTAAGGAATATGCTTTTCAGATCTGTAGGAACTTCATGAATAAGTTGTGTTTCTTTTGTTTGGCAACAAATCAGCATGTTTTTATTGCTATAACTATTTCGAATAATATATGGAAAATTTCAAATCTCCAAAAAAAAATTTGCAACATGCTAGTACAATGGATTCGATATTTTGTTTACTACTCGGATATGTTATAATTTCACATTTGTCTGAATTTCATAATTAATTCTACACTTGAAATAAACTAGTTTACATAATTGGCTTTCAACTTGCAAGATAACGTTGTCCATTAATTCAATTATGTATTTGTAATATTCTAAGTTAGGCTCAGTAATGAGTATGTATTAATCGTCTATGACTAATTGCTGATAACACTCCTTCTGAATATACAAAAAGATGTAGTAAGTATTTAATCACAATTTACAGTATGTAAATATACATATAAATATATCATATTTACATTGTAATATCCTACAAGAGAGTTAAGACTAAACAGTTTTGCAATTGATTCACAATTCGTAATTCAGTTTTAAAACTGATTTGCAATTGCAACTCAGTTTTAAAACTGAGTTGTGCAACTCAGTTTTAAAATTGTGTTTCTGAGTTGTGCAACTTAGTTTTAAACTGATTTGTGCAACTCAGTTTTAAACTGAGTTGCATAACTCAGCAACTCAGTTTCAAAACTAAGTTGCTGAGTTGCACAACTCAGTTTTAAAACTGAGTTAATTTAGTTTTAAACTGAGTTACTGAGTTGCGCAACTCAGCTTAAAAATGAGTTGCTGTGTTGTGCATCTCAGTTTTAAAATCGAGTTGCAGTTGCAACTTGCAACCAAGTATTGCAACACTGAGCTGCAAGTTGAAATGCAACCGCAACTCAGTTTTTCCTACTGAGTTGCCATGTTGCAGTTGCAATGCAACTGTGAGTTCCAAGTTGCAATGCAACTGCAACACTAAGTTGCCATGTCTTTATTATATTTTATTTTTTATCTTTTATGTCTTTATTATATTTTATTTTTTTAAACGTAAATCTCATATTTTTTTCATAGTAGTAAGTTGATCTGAATGCTGCGTGCTTCAAGCAGGTAGTCAAAGAGACTTTGAACTATGGTTAACTCGCTTAAATCCTTGCTTTTGATAACTTCATAGCAGTTGGTTAATTTCTTGGTTGTCGTTAGTAGTGTAAGAGTATCCATTCAATAAAAAAGAACACTTGCATGTATGTTAGGTGAATTCAAGATAACTACAGTTCATCATGATCAATTTGAGTAACTTGTTGGTTTGTAAAGAATTCCTCTTCGTTAATTTTCTATAGGTGATATAAGTTGTCGTGCATTGCTAATTCGAACAAAACAATCATGTATACATATGAAGCTATTCAGAAATTGATTGATCAACCTGTATGCTTAGAAAGTGGTCATGGTTTCAATAATTCTACAACCTTTGTGGGGTCCTAAACACCTTGCTTCTTTGCCCACTTAACAAAAGTGTTTTTACATTGAAAAATACTTAGTGTAACTCCGACTTTTTTTTAACGATTTGCCTCTTCTTCGTTTCTATCAGATCCCTCATTCCAAAATAAATGCAGGCTTTTTGAATCTGGCGTAATTCTGCCCCATCTCCAAATTCGAACGTCGGTTTCTCTTTTCTAAGTTATTTTATTCTTCAATTTTGTCATAATTTTACATATGATAGGATTATTGGCGGTTCTACGAAAGATATGAAAGAAATGAAAACAAAAAATAAAGGAAGTGAGTCCATTTTGTTCGTAACCAATACAGATAGATTTATGCACTATATGTTATAATTTTCCAGAAAAACCTTGTCATGGTTTTTTTAGCTGTTTGGGCTTGAATAGTAAGGTTGTAAAACGAAGTAAAAAGGAACCTGCCAATTCTTTTCTAATTTTAGCTACTGAACCGACAGATTTCTTTTCTAGAATATCTTGAACTTAAATGATTGTTACTTCAATAGAGTATCTTGAATTTAATGATTTTTCATTGTTGTACTTCAGTCATTTACCACTTTGGCATCGATTACTTCAATATTTCGTTAAATAGCTTTTATTTATGATACATGTTACTAGAATACGTCATAGGTGCGGTGATAAATGCAACTCTTTTGATTAAGCTTTGGAATTGGATGTTATTTGGATTAATCATGCTCCTTTGATAGTTCAAAGTGGACGTAACTTGTAAGAATCGGATTATTTTTTCTTCTTATACTTTGATTTTAGTTACATTGCTCCAAAGCACGGTGTGCTTCGTAATTAATTGTTGCTAGGTAATAGTCTTGAAAAGTTAAAAGAAAAAACATCAGTATAAATCATGTTTTCTTCTTTACAGGGGTTAGGGAAATACTTAATTTATTTGAAATGAACTTCCAGCTTTTGTACACAAGTGTAGTTGTAAATGTGTATTTGGTTGTGAACATAGGATAGGATCCATATAAGGGTTGGGTAGCACATGATCTGAGTTTAAGTAGGACTTATTTTTAATTATTACTCTTCATGCGTGCATTAGAGTGCAGTGCTGATACATCAGATGATCAACATGTATTGATTGCCCAATACTTGAATAACCCACATTATAGTAGTACTTTGCATATTTCGTTGATCATTAGTACTGTGTATATTTGGTTGCATGACACATGAGATGGAATATCATCGACGAAGAAATCACTGAGATCAACATTTGTGAATTACTTGCATGTAGATTTTTACCAAATTTTAATAGTCAATTGGTTGGTTTTTCCTTAATATCGTCAAGGAACGGTCATGCCTTTCTTGGTGTTAGGTAGTCAAATATGGTATGCATTAACCTCAGTGTTGTGTTGCAGATATAATGTTGTTATATTTGTAGCTTGGAGTTGTGGCATATAATACTGTTATGCTTGCAACTATGACAAGTTCTTAGACGTGAGTTTAATCCTTGTGCACATGCCACAACATATTCAAACATCAAATTGCATATTGACTTGAAAGAGTTATTATATTTATGAGAATGATGTGTTTTACTTGAAGCCAATGTACCGTAGAGTGAAAATCTTTACTTATGCTACTTGACCAGTCATATTTCAAGTTGATCTAGTTATTATGCAATATCGTTTTGTTAAAAGTTTTATTTAGTTTGTCCCTTATCATATTTAATGAATAAGATTAATATGAATAAGATTAAGTATGGTTTTCATATTGTGGCACCCAATACAGGTTTCATTTATAGAAGTGAAAAGTGAAAACTCATCGGCAGTAAGGTGCCACGTTTGCAATATATGACTGATCAAGTGGGTGAAATGGTATGGTGCAACCCAAGATATCATTAGATAGTTCCATTAAAGGGGGTGCTAGTCAGTAGTGTGCGTCTTATAAGGAAGTGGATCTTCATTCTTAACCCTCTAGTCTCCAGGTATATAGAGGTTTTGACAATTATCAAGAATCACTTCTATAACTTTGTTTCAAAGAATTATTTGATAAATAGTTAATTATATGTATATCACAATCATATCACGCTCTTCATGTGTACCACCCACATTGCCTTCCATAACAACGTTAACATGAACAGCAATATCCATTGCTTTATCTGCACATCCTTTTTCAAGAATTCCAGCATTAACCTCATTTTCACCATCCTCCGTGCACTTTAACCCATCCTTCTATGAATTCTGCACCCCTAACCATGTCGCTGTTCGTAGTGATAGAATCCAAACCTTTTTTATCACCGTTCGAACCCATAACCATCAACCATCCCTTCCACATTTCCAAGCATCGAAAACAGCCGCACTTCATCATGTGCACACCCACCCAGTTCAGATAATAAGGCATACCTCTTATCTGCTCTACTACACAACAGCTTAACCACATCCCTTTCTATTTGTGGCACCGTAGGAAAATCACATGTCGTAATATCCTCGTCATCACTGAGTACATCTTCTTCCTCATGAACACTTTCTAACAGTGTAAAGTTATTTGAAGTTTTAAAGCATTTAAACAAATCCATTTTAGAAGCTTGTCCACAGTAGCATTGCTAGGTTTAAGAATAGGAGGACTTAGCGATGGTTAAGCAAAATAAATAACAGAAAGGCCTAACAGTATAGGGTCAGAAGACGAGGCAATAGGTGTAGTTGCATTAAAGCTGTTCGGTGACATTTCTGCAAGAAAGACACTAGCAATCATTTTGTTCTTTATTCCTGAATAGTTGGTAGTGGCATAGCTACAATGTCTGATTGGTTCGTCAGAAACTGTCTTCACTTCCTTTGGCTCATGAGAGTTTGTCCATGCATTCTTCCCTTCCGACTAGAAAATCGTGCTGAAGCGATATAATAAGTCATTGATTAACTCGAAGCCATTATCTCTGGTCCGTGAACCACTAGAGTGGTTTTGTATGCTAGTAATAGCAAATCACTAGACCCAAGTTCCGTTTTTACAGTGTGCTCAACCAATAAAAATGCTTGAAATTATATATAGATATGTCTATTTTACTTTTTTTCTTAGCAATTTGTACATAAAAATTTGTCCACGTATCATAATGGACCGAATTTATGACATACCGGAATCCTTAATTAGAACATAGGTGCTTTGAACCCCTTTATAATGACTGATTTATAATGGACTAAAACTGAAAAATGATACACAATTTGAAGAGATGTGTCAATTCACCAATGATTATGTCCCCATATATGATGTGTCATTTATTCACTTAAATTTTTTTGTGTTTATATGAAATGACAGGAAGAGATAAAAGTTCTTGCTAATGTCGTTATCTACTTTGAGAGAGTGGATTAGATGTCGACGTAGGAACACCGATGAGTACATACAGGGGGTTCGACCTTTTATAAATTTCGCAAAGCATCATGCACCGTCTGACTTTGACATGTGCAATTGTCCTTGCAAAAAGTGTAGAAATTCAAAAAAAACTATCTTTCAAAATAGTCGAGAAACACTTAATCATTTACGGTATGGATTCAACATATGATGAGTGGTTTTTTCATGGTGAGAGGAACGACACAGATGCAGTAATCAATTCTTCACCAAATGTTACCGCCAATGAGGCTTGCATATCTCATCAAATTCGAGTGGAAAACCATGTAGAAGGTGCTCTTGGAAACCTTGTTGACAATGCATATGGTGTGTATGATAGCATTCACGATATCGGTGATGGTTATCTGGGAAGAAAGTACAACGAGTACAAAAGAAAAGAAAATGAAAAACTGTATTCTTCTTGTGAAGATGGTCTTACAACGTTAAGCATCCTTATAGAGCTACATAATTTGAAAAAAGAATTCAATTGGTCAGGAAACAGTGTGCCGAGTTGTTGAAGAGATTGAAAAAGTGGCTTCCAAATGGAAATACACTACCGGATAAATACCCCACAATGAAACAAATATTAAAGGATTTGGGAATGAATGTAGAGTGCATACATGCTTGCGAAAACGATTGCATATTATTTTGGAAGAAGAATAAAGATGCCGTTGAATGTCCTCGTTGCCATACTTCGAGATTTAAAGTTAAAGATGAAGGTGAAATTGTAAAAGTCACAAAGCAACCAAGAAAAGTTCTAAAATATTTTCCATTAATTCCTAGATTAACTAGATTGTACACTATACCATGGATAGCTCGAAAAATGTTATGGCATAGTGAAGCAAAAACTTATTGGGATTTCATGCGTCATCCTATCGACTCAGCTGAATGGAGATCGCTTAAGAATAAGTGGCCAGAGTTCGCTAACAATGCTCGAAATGTTTGGCTTGGAATTGCTACCGATGGGTTCAATCCTAATACAATCCAGTCTAACAGTTATAGTTGTTGGCCTGTGTATATGGTTCCTGATAATTTACCTCCTTCATTGTGCATGAAATCAGAATTTCAAATGTTGTGTTTATTAATTCCTAGACCTAAAGCACCAAGTCAAGATATTGATGTATATTTAGAACCCCTTGTGGATGAGTTGAAACAAATTTGGACAGTAGGAGTGCCTGCATTTGACATGGACAAGAACGAGTATTTTACATTGAAAGCAATGCTATTGTGGGGAATTCATGATCTACCTGCATTTGGGAATCTATCGGGTTGTGTGACCCATGGTTATAAAGCATGCCCTATTTGTGCTATAGAGATCGAGGCGGAACACGTTGGTAATAAGATTGTTTATACGACGTATAGAAGATTTCTGAAGAACGGCCATCCATATAGAGCACCAAAACATGGATGGTATAAAGATATAGAGTATAAGGAACCTCCAACACGACTGACCGGATCAGCTATTTTAGAGAAAATTGCTCATATCAAATACATACCCGATAAATTGAATAGAAAAAAGAAGCGTATAGGAGATGATTTTGATCATGATGAACACTTTGGAAATGAGAATGACAATGGTGTAATACCAGCATGGTATAAAAAGTCAATTATTTTTTCCTTAGAGTATTGGAGTGGCCATAAAGTGCAACACACAATAGATGTAATGCATACTGAGAAGAATATGGCAGAGCATTTATTAATTTGTTATTCGATAGAACCAAACAATCCTCTAAATTTGCATTTGATAAAGCTTACAAGATCCAATGTTGTCAAGTTCTAAAAGGTGTAAAGCTTCCACCATGCTTTGGAACTAAATTAGGCAACTTAGTAAGCATTCAATCACCTAGTTTGAATATTAGAAAGTAATATGACTATCATATTATTATCCAACATTTTTTGCCTGTCATGGTTCAACATTCATTTCCAAAGTTTCGTGACTTGAGGCGTGCGATTTTGCAAGTATGCTTGTACTTCAATATTATTTGTTCAAAGGTTTTGATTCGAGAGCATGTCCAAGCTGCCAAAGATATGATTGCAGAGGCGTTATGTGTGTTGGTCCATTATATTCCCACTCAGTTTTTTGATATAAGTATACATCTAATGGTGCATTTAGCTGATCAAGCACTACTTTGCGGACCAGTTAATTATACATGGATGTATCCATTTGAAAGGCGAGACATTCTTTTTAATAATTATAATCCAAATTATTATCCAATGATAATATAAAAACGTGCATTATTTTATGTTTTCTTAGAGCTATGAAGGAGTGTAAAAACATACCAAGCAATAAACGATATGTGGAAGGGTCAATTGTCGAAGCATATCTTGTTTCAGAATCTGTTAGGTATGAAATGGAGTATATGCCAGATCCACGTGCTGGAAATCATAGCTCTAAACAAGCACCATTCTTGGATGAGAATGATAATGATACATACGAACGCTCCATTATTAAGGGTAAAACTATCAAGCTAAGTGGCGTACAACGCATACAAATTCAAAGATGGATACTTTTTAGAATGGATATACCAGATCTAGACGATTATTATAGGTTTGTGTTTTTTAACAAATTATAAATTAGCTTTCTATTTACTTAATATATAACATGTTTACTTTGTAGCGAGTACCTATTGTCATTAGAAGATGCTCACCGTAATAAAAAAAAGACTTCAAACAAAGGCAGAAGTTATTGTACAATCTGAATTCATTGATTGGTTGCACATCAAGGTTTGTTAGGCTTCAAGAAAACAATAGTTTTATTACACAATTACGACTTTATTTAATATATTTTAGTGGTTTTAACAGTTAATGGAAGAAAAATGCATGAATTCATTGTTATGGTATTATGTTAGTGGTCCAACGTGGAAAGCCAAAACTCATCTCAAATATAGGATCAATGGTTATGTATTTTCTCCCCAGCACTACGACAACACTCATTCAACACAAGATAGTGGTGTTTGCATGGATGCAATTACAACGTTTATCACAAGCGCAAAAGATTTAAAGCCTATGGATGATGATACTACTTGGTTTGGTGTTATCAAGGAGATCATTGAGGTTGATTATTACGATTTTCAACATGTAGTATTCTACCGCGACTGGGTAAATATCGCCGACAAAACACATGGGTTTAAGGTTTGTCCGCACTCTAGTTTACCGATGGTAAATCTAAAGAAGCTTAAAAGTAGTAATGGAGAACATGTTGAGCCTGTCATTCTTGCATCTGAAGCAAGCCAAATCTTTTACATAAAAGACATACAAAATCCTGATTGGTCCATTGTACGACGTTCGCCTAAGAACTTGACTGATGACACAGATGATTATGAGATGCCAACAAACTTACACTCCAATTTGAATGAGCAACACAACTTAACATTGTTGAAATGCATGGAATCTAGATAGAAAAACATGATTATAACTAGTGATGTTTTGTTTGTTTTTTGTTTGATGTATTGAATCTATGTTGACATCTGAATTTTGTAGTAGTAAAACATGCATTTTTTGTTTGATGTATTGAATCTGCAGAAATGACATCAACAAAGTCAGTCGATCTATTTAGGATGGTTTAAGTATTTCATGTGCCGAAAAAATGGATCGTTGTTCCAAATTTAAACTCGATAGAAATTATTTTTCAAATTGATGTTTGAAATTTGAAATTTCAAAGGTTTCATATTAAGTTAGATTGTTACTAAACTACTGTCTACACTGTTTCATTCCCTGTTTTAAATTTCAGAAGTAGTTTTTATTATATTGTTTAAAAATGTACTTTGTTGGCTGTAATTTTGGATGTTGGACAATTAACTGTTTCTACTTATTGAACAACTCAAAATTGTGCATTATTTGAACCGTGGAGAGAATTTTTTTTGTATGTTGGATTGTTTAATTAACTAATTATATGCTACATGAATCAGGCTGATGCATATCCCCAAATGTTAAGTGAGTTTCCAGAGTAAAAGAATGTTGATCAAGAGGCAAAGAAACCACCATTTATTTCACATACATGATTTACATGTTCATAGCTAGAAATTGCTACTGCTTTAGACTATGGAGGCTAGTACTTTTTATGCTTAGTAAATTCACCATAAAACTTCTAGAAAAAGAATGTGGGCTGTTGATTCTTTTGTTCCAAAAATATATCCTAGTTGTTGAAGGCAGAAGGACGAAATCTATTGATGTTCATGAATTTTCAGTACAGGGTGGCATAGTCTGGCTTTGCTCTCAGTTTTATTTTTTAATTCTATATTTTTAATTCTTTATATAATTATCAACTGATTCGCAAGTTAACGTGTATATTGCAGAATGTCAACTAGTTGCAACAATGCATCACAGTGTCAAGAAAGCACCAAAGAAGACATTGCACCTCCACCAACAAATAAAAAGTACTCAATAATTGTTGAAATGGATGGTGCTAAAGGTAGAGATGCGAAAAAATGGAGTTCTCGTTGTGGGGTTTTGATTTGTGCACTCATTCCGGTTAGTTACGATGATTGGAGGAAAGTAGACAGCTTTTATAAGGATAATTTATGGAAAGCACTTGCGGTATTTTACTTCAATTATTTACTCATTTAAATCATGTCCTTTTCTTCCATGGAAATATTATTTAGCAAATCAAACATTCTATTTGCCACTGAGAGCACCTAAACTTTTGATTTCACATGGAAATATCATCAAAGTTTTATTGAGGTCCTATCTCACGATGAAAAGTAAATTTAGAAGTAGTATAACACTAAATTTATGTTTTAAAGATTTACACTAAACATTGGTTAATTCACATAAACTAAATTTATGTCTCACGGTAGATTCTGAATTTCTTACTCTAAGCTGAGAGAATTTATGTAATTCTGCTATAATGACCCATTTAATGTAGGATGTTTTCTCCTATTTTGATAAAACATTTGATAAGTGATTACCTTTTATATTTAACTTTGACATGAATCAAGATCAACAATTGTTATGATTTTTTTCTTTTGCTTTTGTAGAAAGAGTTTAACATGAATCTTGTGATGACCCGTAAATTTTGGATATTTGAAATTAGAATATTTAATTGATTTTAAATATTCAACGGTGAATTTTTGACTTGAATTTCAAATATCACTATTTATTGGGTAATTTAATTATTAAATTAAATAATTGGAAATTGGGTGAATTGCTGAATCTGAAATTCTAGGCTTGTTAAAAATAATTTGAAGGCTTATAAAATTCATATTAATAATAGTGGAGGTGATAGAACTTTTAAAATTGAATTTAAAAGTGTTTTGTTCAGTTTTGATATTATATCGTTCAAATCGATATTTAAAATAGCCTTCCGAGGCACAGTCTCGGAATTCGACGAAACTAGTTCCATTGGATCCGTAATAGTGTATTATTATCGGATTTCAATTTTCGTAGTGATTGGAGTGGTTGTGTGAGCGTACGATATATAAACGCGCTGAAATTTATATCGAAATTTAATATAACAACTGGGTTCAAAAAGTTATCTTCTCCATATGATCGAGTTAGGACTCGAAACCTTTTCCATTGCGTTCGGAATAGGCATATAACATTATAAACGCCTAGCAGCACGCCTCGATAGGAGTTTGAAAATTTAAGTTGCATTTATCGAGATAATTTGAATTTGAATTTAAATTAAATATATATATACACCAGTCAACCATCAGCTGAGATTATTTCACATCAGCTGTATTTTTATTCACTTCGTATCACTGTAGCCTTCTTCTACACACCACCATCTATTCAACATCACGTCTTGCCTCTTCCTCTTTTATCACGCAACCCTTCTTTCCCTTTTCAGTTTCAAATGAAAACAAATCAGAGAAAAAAATCAAACGAAACCTTTTCGTTCAAAAAAAAAAATGGCGGCCGCCCAACTTCAAAATCCATGTTCATTCCCTCCTTCTTCCTCCGCTCTCTATTAATTCGAAATCGAAAGTCACGCACTTAGGAGGGCCGCGTATTTAGGTTAGGGCAAACTCCGATGTGTCGGAGCGTGTAGGGTTTCGCGGCAGATCCGGGGAAGACTGCGGGGTTGTTCGCGAGGCATCAGGCGATGGTTTCGAAGATGATGGGGTTATAGTCACGGCGGCTTCAAGGCAAACTGGGCAGGTGTTCAAGTTTCGACTAGGGTTTCACGAGTTAGAGCGATTGTCGCGATGGCGGTAGGCCTGGTTCAGGCGCACGAGCTCGTTAAATTCTGGGTTCCTATTCGAATTTAAGGTAGTTTCTTTTTACTTTATTAAATATATATATATAACTCAGAAATCGATTTACAGCTAAATATGTAAGCCATTTATTTTTCAATTTGATTTATATATATGTTTATATATGTATACATATAGTAAAAGAAAAAATATATATGTATATCATCATTTGATTTACGGTAAAGTATAAATGCAGATTTTATTTTTATACAGAAAATGGATTTTTTAATATATATATATATATTAGTACTCATGCTTAAATTTTAAATATTAAAGGAATTTATATAAGTAGATTTTTGAAATTTATAATCTACTTTTATAAGTGTATATATATTTTTCAAAAGGAAAATTTCTAATTTAAAAATAAAATTTCTAGTAAAAAAATAAAGCTATTGGTTAACTAAACTTATCAAATAAGAAAAATTAAATTATTCGATTTATTTCGAATATTAATTAACCGTATAAATGTTTATACAAGGTCTGAAATCGGGGGCGAGACAAGTCGGTTTGGATCGGATTGCAAATTAAAGTCAAAGGTGAGTTAATCTCACTCACATATGGATTTCCAGAATTTAATTTAAATAGTTCGAATTTAACTTATTGATTGATTGATTGGATGTGATATGATATATATAATAGTATATATATATTGGAGTGATTGATTTCCCGCATTATATAGCGGATGAGACCCTATGCGCCGCATAATAGCGGATGATATTATATTAATCCCATATACCGCGATATTCCACCTCGAAGTGGAATTGGTATTGTGCTAACATCTGTGGATGTAGGGAAACAGGTTGGAGGGATTCTACTGGATTCCTCAAAATTATTTAGATTGTTCTAATAATTCTGTGTTATGATTTTTGATCTTCTGTGATGAATTATATTGATAATTGGAATAATGGATGCTATGGCTTGATTGAATATACCTTTCGGTATACTGAGTTATCAAAATATATAAAATTGGATTTTTGGAAAGAAAATATAAGAGTGAATTTTTAATTAAAATAAATTATAGAGAATTTGAATAAATTAAGAATGGAATGGAAAAGAATAAAAGTGATTTAAAACCTCTGATAAGTAAATTCCGAGTATGGGAAAGGGAATTTTAAATAAACAGAGAAATATTGAATTTTAAACTTAAGTGATATTATATCAAGGAATAAAGAATTTATTTTTAAATTCAAGGTTTGAATTTATTTAAAGGGATAAGAAAGGAATTTGGGAAAATCTGAAATTGGTATTTTCAGTTAAAAGATTTTAAATCATAATAAAGAAATAAAATCTGAAGTTACTGGGTTTGAAATAAATTGAGTAAGTAAAGAAATTTATTTTAAAATGGAGTAATTTGGAAATCAATTTGAAAATTGATTTAAGTGTTTCAAATTGGAATTCCAAAAGAAGAATGAGACTATGGAATTTATAAACTGGGTTTATAAAGTGAAGTAATATATCAGTGGATATTTGGAAGGATAAAATCACGGTGGGAATTTATTAACGAAATGGGTAAATTTGTTTAGAAATAAATAGTGATTTATTTTTAAAGATGTGAAAGAGAAGTGTATTTCCCTGGATAGCCAAGTATGTTTCCAAAGCAAACTTTTAAGTATGAGTTAAGGTTTTAAAGTTGTTTTAAAAGTATGTTTTAGAAAATTTATTATTTTTAAATGTTTAAAGTTTAAAAGTAAGTATTTATCAAATTTAATTTAGTAGTAATTATTTAAAGGTAACTTGGTATTGTGTTTTAAAAGGATGTAGTTTTATATTTTATAAAGTAGTTTATTTTAAATATTCTTAAAGTATATATTTTTAAATAAAGTATTAAAGTAGTTTAATTTAAATGTTTTAAAGTGTATTTTATAATAAAGTGTTTTTAAATTATTTTAAAAATCTAAGAATTGTACTTGGTGTTTTCAATGGAAATAAGTATTTGGGAATTTATTCCAAGAGAAGAGTGTGGTTTGAAAACTGATTTCAAAAGGGTTGAAAATGGAAATATATCTTGCGAAGATATTTGTGAGGTAAATAATTAATTTGGAAATTTTTTTATTGTTTGATGGATGTTTGTGAATGTTATTTGATAGTTAAATAACCGACTATCAATACTGGCCAATACGCTGATCGTTTCGAAGAGACCGGGATCGAGATTAATTTCTCGAAAACCACTTCGATCCGGTTTGTACGTTTTAGTGGGGGAAAACGAGTTTGGAATCGAAGATGGAGCAATAAAGTGCAAGGGCTAGCCGCTACTAATCCTAAGGGTGATTACAAAATGGATGTAGTAGGAATAGTGCCTTCGGTTCCGTTCGAACCCGGAACGGACTTGTATGGATGAATGCTTTCGGAACATCGTCAGGTGGACGATGAGCATTCTAAGTGTAATGTTCTATAAAGGTAACGCTTAGCCTCGAGCCTCATCAACCGGGAATGACTGAAAATCAGGGGTTATGCAGCAAGGCTATGTGGGTAGCGCCCATTAGGGTGAGGTCATCCCTGTCTAGATGTCCCTTTTTATTTCGGCTTAGTGGTGCGGTTGCTGATCCCAACCGTGGGGTGATCTTACTCGGGATTATCCGGTAAGGGGTAGTTCCGGCCTTGTGTTGCAGGGGATCGGGCGTGGTCCTCGGTACACTGATCTAGACCAGGTACTGTGACAGGTGGTACCCCAGTGCCTAGTCATTAGTTGGAAATCCATTCTCCCTACGCGCCTTTTACGGTTTTTGTTTGTAGAACCCACTTTGTGGCTAGTATGCTGGAATTTAATCATGTAACAATTTCAGCTATTTGAATAAGTATTTGTCTATAGACACTATTATAATATCAGACGGATTTGATAAAAAGTGTTTTGGCTATCGTAAGGTAAAAACCCGACATGTTTATTTGTGGCGTGGTCTTACGAGATGCTTTTGATTTCAAAGGGTTTGGAAAACTTTAATAATCCAATTGAGTGTGTTTTCTCACGCTGGTTTTCCAGACTGACTCGGGTGTTATTTTATTATAATGCTCGGGTAAGACCGAGTATTACAGATACATGATAGGATGTTGTGGAGCTTAGGGGACGAGCTGGATGGCGAGACGTATCACCCGTATTTGTTGTATTCCGCTGTGTATCATAAGTGGTATAGTCATCTTGTGATGACAAGTTATTATAACTGTCCTGAATTGTGATGTTGATTGTATTGTACTCTGATGTTGTACTCTGATGATGTAATGTATAAACAGATATAATTCTTTTGTTTAAAAGTTTAGTCGTTTATCTATTATATATTGTTCGCTGCGTTTGTGAGATTCTGATATTGTTTTCTATTTTCTTCTTCTACCTCCTTCTTCTTTAACCCTAATGGTTCGTATTTCCGTTCACTTTGAGTCGATATGTTGGAGAATAGTGTCGATTCAAGGGGATCGGGTTTGTGGGTTGTTACATTTGGTATCAGAGCTGAAGGTTAAGCGAGAACCTTGGCTCTGGTGGGGATTACTCATTTGAATAGAGTCTGTAGTACTCTAGAATGAGTTTGAGAGTAATAATAGATATGAGCGCGTATTTGTTAGTGAATATAAATGGTTTTATATTGTGTTGATTGATTTATTGAGTGGCTTATGAACTCTGGTCGGAACAGTTCGTACAACTGTACCAATAGGGGTTTCTAAACACTTGAATAGAACAATTCGACATAGTATTATTTTAAAATAGGGTAAATGAAATAATTTTACCCAAATTATTTTTGTATATAAAGGAAATAATGTTTCGTAAACTATTATAGTTATATATATATGATTGCTTGATTGTTAGGAATGATAATATTAAATTATTATCATTGTTGTGTAAAATTTGAATAAGAAATTGAAATCATAACTAAAAGCTAAGAAATAAATTCATATACAAATGGGATTTGTAAATGTAAATTGTAAATGTGATTTATAATTTGAAATAGAATTCCAGAGGAATATTTGAAAATAAATTGAGATGAAAATTCCAGAGTAATGTTTGAATATGAAGTGGATGGATTTGGAATTTGAAATTATGGGAAAAGTTTAAATTCCTTTGAGTTTGAAAATGTTTCCAAAGGTTTTGGAATAATATTAGCGGTATTATTTGAGAAATATTCTTGGATTGGACTTGAAATCTGGAGAGATTTGAAATTAAAAATATTTGAAAATCGTTTTAAAGAGATAAAAGCATTGAACTCTTTCGGTCGCTGGAAAATAACTTCGGTGATGACTGCAGCATCATCGATGTTCATTTTCGAGTTTCCAAGAGAGAAATTGCTGCCTGGAGATTTTTAAATTGGAATTGTTTGTAAAAGTTGGGTTTGATTTTAGAAATGCAAAGGATTTTGGATATAATTGATTTCAAAGGTGATTTTGAAATGTTGCTTAAACTCTGGAAGATAATTTAAAATGCTTATGGAATTTAAAATAAGTGTGGAAACGAAATAAATTAGAAGAGTAAGTTGAATTTAATGAACTTAAGCTAAGTTTAATAATATTGTGATTTGATTTGAATTAAAGTTGAAATATAATTGAGATGGAATTGTATCATGTGGTGGATACATTAAATAAAATTTAGCTCTTACTTAATAAAATGTAAATGAATTGTGTGAAGTCAAAGGAATAGTATGGGGTTAGATTTAACTGGAGTTAAGTTAAATAAGATTGAAAAAAAAATAGATTTCGATGGCTTGTAAAAGAATTGAGAACCCATTAAAATATATACTTGGCTAAATAAAATGTATAATTCCGGGTTAAAAGTAAATTAATTTGATTTAACTTAAGCCAAGTAAAAGGAAGTGAGTTGAATTAAATGAACTTAAGCTATCAGTTGGATTGAACTGAAAATAAAATCTAGTGTATTTGAAGTAAGTTGAAATAAAAATTGAATTGGCATAAATAATCTTCGATGGCTGATAAGGAAATAGAAGGGAGTTGAATTAAATACTCTGGGCTAAATAATCTCAAGTTAAAATCTAAAAATGGAAGGAGTAAGCCAAATATAAAAATTTATTTGGTATTTTGGAAAGTGAAATAGGAACCTAAACTTGGATTATAAATTAGATTGAACTCAAGTAAAATAATGAAGTGATTTTGAAGATAGAAATCAAATATTGAATTGGAAGTGGGAGTAAACTAATTTGGAATAAATTAGAAATTGAATATGTTGGTGAGATTTGGGAATGGAACCCAATTTGGTAAAATAGAAGTTGAATTGTGAAATAAACTCGGGTTATAAATAAAATTCAACTTGGTTTGGGAATGAATTAAATGTAAGTGGAAATGTTGTAAATTGAAATGGAATTGGATTATAATAGAAAATGATTTGAGTTGCAAATAAAATCCAATTCGAGTATAAATGAGTTAAATATGTGCATGGATATTATTTTGATAAATTGAGAATGTGAATTAAAATTAAAATGGATGGGCTAACTGAATTAAATGATTAGTAGTATACAAGCATGGAATGTGTCGAGCTAAATAAAATGGTTGTGGATGAATTAAATGGAAGGAATTAAATACAAATTGAGTTGGAATCAATTTAAAATGGTTATAAGCTTAAGTAATTATTTATTCACATAAATATAGTCAAATTGCATAGAAATAAATTGTCGTTTGACGGAAACGAGATTTAATAAATTCAATGTATTGATAGAAGTGAAATAAAATTGATTTTGAAATCAATTGAATTGAATATGAGCTTGTTTGGATTAAAAATGAATTGAATGTAAGAAATTGAATGAAATGACATATGAATTAGTTATGCAATCATATAAATTGCTCATGGAAAGTGTTTGGTGTATGTTGCTTATGAAATGCATGTGTTTAGCTATTGAAAGTAAGTGAAATGTTAATAAATTTCATATATTTAGTACTTACATGTTTAAATTGAGTAAGTACAGGTTCATGGAAGCCGTTTGGCTGGATTGGGTCATGCAAAATGCTAAAATAATAACCCGCTTGCTTAAAAATGTGAAACAAGGTACGCCTACGCAATAAAAGTTAGGAAATATGAACTGTTGTTTGTTTTTTTGTTTTTCCGACCGTGTGGGTCGATGTATATATATTTATATCTCTTGTCAAATTGCAAAAGCTCCTCCGTACAAAGGAGACTTTGCCAAAATTTTCCGGAAATTTTTGGAGTTAGAAATTTTTTTTGGAATTTTTGAAAATTTTCAGTAACAACAAATGATTTCAAATTTGAAATTTAGATAAGGTAAATAGAATTCAATATCTAAAATGAAGCAAATTGAATTCATATGAAATTGGAAATCCAGTTTTAAAATAAGTGGATATAAAGACTAAAATGGTAGAGTAATAATATGAGTATATGAAATGCTTATATTAAATTAAGGAATGAATGGTGGAATTCTTAAGTAAATTTGGTATTGGGAATACACTAAGTAAATTTGGACATTGTTATTAAGTAAAGTATGCAGGGATTATAAAGGCTATAGGAAAATGGAATTGGATTTTGATTTCGAAGATAAATTTGAATTTGCTCGACAATAAGGTAAGTATTTAAAATTTCTGTATGAAATTTGATTGGGTCTTGATCTAGCCACTTGGCGTTTTGTTTTCTTTTGAAATTTGGGAGCCCGCAGAGGCATTTTGTGGTTGTACCGAGCTAGCCGCGCAAAGGAGACGTTGGCAAAAAATTTCGAAAATTTGAGGAGTTAGAAAAATTTTGATAATTCAAAATTTTGTTTCAAATTTAAAATTTGAATTGATAAGTAAGTAATATTGTTTGGAACTAATGGATAAGTTGGAAAGTTAGAAAGAGGGTTAGTGTGTCTTTGATAAAAAGATTTGTTTTGGCAAGTTGTTAAAAACTATTTGGGTTGAGGAAATAGTTAATGGATTATGGATCATTCTTTCTAACCAGTAATTTTGGGGACGAAATTCTTATAAGGGGGGAGGAATGTGACGACCCGTAAATTTTGGATATTTGAAATTGGAATATTTAATTGATTTTAAATATTCAACGGTGAATTTTTGACTTGAATTTCAAATATCACTATTTATTGGGTAATTTAATTATTAAATTAAATAATTGGAAATTGGGTGAATTGCTGAATCTGAAATTCTAGGCTTGTTAAAAATAATTTGAAGGCTTATAAAGTTCATATTAATAATACTAGAGGTGATAGAACTTTTAAAATTGAATTTAAAAGTGTTTTGTTCAGTTTTGAAATTATATCGTTCAAATCGATATTTAAAAATAGCCTTCCGAGGCACAGTCTCGGAATTCGATGAAACCAGTTCCATTGGATCCGTAATAGTGTATTATTATCGGATTCCAATTTTCGTAGTGATTGGAGCGGTTGTGTGAGCGTATGATATATAAACGCGCTGAAATTTATATCGAAATTTAATATAACAACTGGGTTCAAAAAGTTATCTTCTCCATACGATCGAGTTAGGACTCGAAACCTTTTCCATTGCGTTCGGAATAGGCGTATAACATTATAAACGCCTAGCAGCACGCCTCGATAGGAGTTCGAAAATTTAAGTTGCATTTATCGAGATAATTTGAATTTGAATTTAAATTAAATATATATATACACCAGTCAACCATCAGCTGATATTATTTCACATCAACTGTATTTTTATTTACTTCATATCACTGTAGCCTTCTTCTGCACGCCACCATCTGTTCAACATCACGTCTTGCCTCTTCCTCTTTTATCACGCAACCCTTCTTTCCCTTTTCAGTTTCAAATGAAAACAAATCAGAGAAAAAAATCAAACGAAACCTTTTCGTTCAAAAAAAAAATGGCGGCCACCCAACTTCAAAATCCACGTTCATTCCCTCCTTCCTCCGCTCTCTATTAATTCGAAATCGAAAGTCAGGCACTTGGGAGGGCCGCGTATTTAGGTTAGGGCAAAGTCCGGTGTGTCGGAGCGTGTAGGGTTTCGCGGCAGATCAGGGGAAGGCTGCGGGGTTGTTCGCGAGGCATCAGGCGATGGTTTCGAAGATGATGGGGTTGTAGTCACGGCGGCTTCAAGGCAAACTGGGCAGGTGTTCAAGTTTCGACTAGGGTTTCGCGAGTTAGAGCGATGGTCGCGATGGCGGAAGGCCTGGTTCAGGCGCACGAGCTCGTTAAATTCTGGGTTCCTATTCGAATTTAAGGTAGTTTCTTTTTACTTTATTAAATATATATATAACTCAGAAATCGATTTACAGCTAAATATGTAAGCCATTTATTTTTCAATTTGATTTATATATATGTATATATATGTATACATACAGTAAAAGAAAATATATATATGTATATCATCATTTGATTTACGGTAAAGTATAAATGCAGATTTTATTTTTATACAGAAAATGGATTTTTTAATATATATATATATATATATATATATTAGTACTCATGCTTAAATTTTAAATACTAAAGGAATTTATATAAGTAGATTTTTGAAATTTATAATCTATTTTTATAAGTGTATATATATTTTTCAAAAGGAAAACTTCTAATTTAAAAATAAAATTTCTAGTAAAATAAATAAAGCTATTGGTTAACTAAACTTATCAAATAAGAAAAATTAAATTATTCGATTTATTTCGAATATTAATTAACCGTATAAATGTTTATACAAGGTCTGAAATCGGGGGGGGGGGGAGACAAGTCGGTTTGGATCGGATTGCAAATTAAAGTCAAAGGTGAGTTAATCTCACTCAAATCTGGATTTCCAGAATTTAATTTAAATAGTTCGAATTTAAATTATTGATTGATTGATTGGATGTGATATGATATATATAGTAGTATATATATATATATTGGAGTGATTGATTTCCCGCATTATATAGCGGATGAGACCCTATGCGCCGCATAATAGCGGATGATATTATATTAATCCCATATACCGCGATATTCCACCTCGAAGTGGAATTGGTATTGTGCTAACATCTGTGGATGCAGGGAAACAGGTTGGAGGGATCCAACTAGATTCCTCAAAATTATTTAAATTGTTCTAATAATTTTGTGTTATGATTTTTGATATTCTGTGATGAATTATATTGATAATTGGAATAATGGATGCTATGGTTTGATTGAATATACCTTTCGGTATACCGAGTTATCAAAATATATAAAATTGGATTTTTGGAAAGAAAATATAAGAGTGAATTTTTAAGTAAAATAAATTATAGAGAATTTGAATAAATTAAGAATGGATTGGAAAAGAATAAAAGTGATTTTAAACCTC
This sequence comes from Allium fistulosum, assembly GCA_030737815.1. Lineage (NCBI taxonomy): Eukaryota > Viridiplantae > Streptophyta > Magnoliopsida > Asparagales > Amaryllidaceae > Allium > Allium fistulosum. The sequence continues at coordinate 423,550,035 of CM060903.1, forward strand.
TGATAAGTAAATTCCGAGTATGGGAAAGGGAATTTTAAATAAACAGAGAAATATTGAATTTTAAACTTAAGTGATATTATATCAAGGAATAAAGAATTTATTTTTAAATTCAAGGTTTGAATTTATTTAAAGGGATAAGGAAGGAATTTGGGGAAATCTGAAATTGGTATTTTCAGTTAAAAGATTTTAAATCATAATAAAGAAATAAAATCTGAAGTTACTAGGTTTGAAATAAATCGAGTAAGTAAAGAAATTTATTTTAAAATGGAGTAATTTGAAAATCAATTTGAAAATTGATTTAAGCGTTTGAAATTGGAATTCCAAAAGAAGAATGAGACTCTGGAATTTATAAACTGGGTTTATAAAGTGAAGTAATATATCGGTGGATATTTGGAAGGATAAATTCACGGTGGGAATTTATTAAAGAAATGGGTAAATTTGTTAAAAATAAATAGTGATTTATTTTTAAAGATGTGAAAGAGAAGTGTATTTCCTTGGATAGCCAAGTATGTTTCCAAAGCAAACTTTTAAGTATGAGTTAAGGTTTTAAAGTTGTTTTAAAAGTATATTTTAGAAAATTTATTATTTTTAAATGTTTAAAGTTTAAAGTAAGTATTTCTCAAATTTAATTTAGTAGTAATTATTTAAAGGTAACTTGGTATTGTGTTTTAAAAGGATAAAAATGTAGTTTTATATTTTATAAAGTAGTTTATTTTAAATATTCTTAAAGTGTATATTTTTAAATAAAGTATTAAAGTAGTTTAATTTAAATGTTTTAAAGTGTATTTTATAATAAAGTGTTTTTAAATTATTTTAAAAATCTAAGAATTGTACTTGGTGTTTTCAATGGAAATAAGTATTTGGGAATTTTTTCCATGAGAAGAGTGTGGTTTGAAAACTGATTTCAAAAGGGTTGAAAATGGAAATATATCTTGCGAAGATATTTGTGAGGTAAATAAATAATTTGGAAATTTTTTTATTGTTTGATGGATGTTTGTGAATATTATTTGATAGTTAAATAACCGACTATCGATACTGGCCAATACGCTGATCGTTTCGAAGAGACCGGGATCGAGATTAATTTCTCGAAAACCACTTCGATCCGGTTTGTTCGTTTTCGTGAGGGAAAACGAGTTTGGAATCAAAGATGGAGCAATAAAGTGCAAGGGCTAGCCGCTACTAATCATGAGGGTGATTCCAAAATGGATGTAGTAGGAATAGTGCCTTCGATTCCGTTCGAACCCGAAACGGACTTGTATGGATGAATGCTTTCGGAACATCGTCAGGTGGACGGTGAGCATTCTAAGTGAAATGTTCTATAAAGGTAACGCTTAGCCTCGAGCCTCATCAACCAGGAATGACTGAAAATCAGGGGTTATGCAGCAAGGCTATGTGGGTAGCGCCCATTAGGGTGAGGTCATCCCTGTCTAGATGTCCCTTTTTATTTCGGCTTAGTGGTGCGGTTGCTGATCCCAACCGTGGGGTGATCTTACTCGGGATTATCCAGTAAGGGGTAGTTCCGGCCTTGTGTTGCAGGGGATCGGGCGTGGTCCTCGATACACTGATCTAGACCAGGTACTGTGACAGGTGGTACCCCAGTGCCTAGTCATTAGTTGGAAATCCATTCTCCCTACGCGCCTTTAACGGTTTTTGTTTGTAGAACCCACTTTGTGGCTAGTATGCTGGAATTTAATCATGTAAAAATTTCAGCTATTTGAATAAGTATTTGTATATAGACACTATTATAATATCAAACGGATTTGATAAAAAGTGTTTTGGCTATCGTAAGGTAAAAACCCGACATGTTTATTTGTGGCGTGGTCTTACGAGATGCTTTTGATTTCAAAGGGTTTGGAAAACTTTAATAATCCAATTAAGTGTGTTTTCTCACGCTGCTTTTCTAGACTGACTCGGGTGTTATTTTATTATAATGCTCGGGTCAGACCGAGTATTACAGATACATGATAGGATGCTGTGGATCTTAGGGGACGAGCTGGATGGCGAGACGTATCACCCGTATTTGTTGTATTCCGTTGTGTATCATAGGTGGTATAGTCATCTTGTGAGGACAAGTTATTATAACTGTCCTGAATTGTGATGTTGATTGTATTGTACTCTGATGTTGTACTCTGATGATGTAATGTATAAACAAATATAATTCTTTTGTTTAAAAGTTTAGTCGTGTATCTATTATATATTGTTCGCTGCGTTTGTGAGATTCTGATATTGTTTTCTATTTTCTTCTTCTACCTCCTTCTTCTTTAACCCTAATGGTTCGTATTTCCGTTCACTTTGAGTCGATATGTTGGAGAATAGTGTCGATTCAAGGGGATCGGGTTTGCGGGTTGTTACAAATCTGGATCCAACTATTGCTCGACCTATTTTGGAGAGAGGTTTTTCACAATATTTTAGATCGGAAAAATCAAAGCTACGAGACAAATATTTGAAGAAATATAAAGAGTTTTTACCTAGACGCATTGCGATTGATAATCGTCCGAATGATATTGATAAAGTCCAGTGGGAGAAATTCGTTGATATTGAGTACACTGATAAGAAAAGAAAACAATGCAAAACAAATGCTGAAAATAAAGGAAAAAATACCATAACTCATACTTTGGGAAGAAAATCATATACTCGACTTTATGAAGAATTGGTATGTAGTCATTATTGTACATGTAGTCTTAATGGTATGTATAATTTACAAATGAATTCATATATATTCATGTAGGAAGCGGAGAATCCGGAATGCAAGCCTACACGAGTAAAGGCGTGGAAAGTAGCGCACACAAGTAGAAAAACCGGAGAGGCGCTTCCGTGCGCAGTAGAAAAATATGTAAGTTTTTATCACAATATTGACGTAATTTATTTTAATTCAATGCTAAATGCTGTATTAAAGAAAGCTGGTTAGTTTGATAACATTTTAGCTCATCATCGGTGACATTTATTTTTTCAAAATCCTAGCCATAACAATAGTTGCAATGAAGATAACATTTTAAATATTAGATATTTAGATATCCTACTTATATTGATTATGTTTAATCTCCATTACTCGCTAGATCAATAAAATATTTTTCCCGCATACAAGTGCGATACATTTGGGAAACAGGAAAATTGCTACTGTCATGTCTGTTAGTATATGGCTTCAATCTATTTCAAAGAAGTTATGTGAACTGTTTTGGCATAATTTTCTGCTATAATTGACATTTTAGATTTAACTCACAGTATTCACTTTATTGGAGCGCTCCTTGTTTCTCAATTATTTTTGCTAAACTGTATCGGAATTTTCATTGAAAAAGGTTATGATGAGATGGTAAGTCCAACTAATTGAACGTTAGAGTGTTAAGTTTAATGCACTAATAGTGTTATTCCCAAAATAGTTCAAGATTTATTGATGGAATTACTGTTCTGAAACTAAAATAGTTAGGTGTATCTAAGTTTACTTTCTGAAGAAAACTTCTCAGGGTGATGATTGATTTGTTTCAGCCGGTGACTATTTTGGACTGTATGATGATTTATGATATTTGCTTTTGAACTTGCACATGATAATATAATTTCTAAAATAGCATTCTTCTGGATCTTCTGAATATACAGATCTCAAGGATACATATCCTTGCAACTCCCGTTTACTTCACTCAATGTTCTTCTAGTCATCGAGTGATCCTATGGACATTGGTGTGCTTGACGCTTAAGCCGGTGGTCCTTGACTTTGATTCAATTATATCCACATAGCTTATACCATCAATTTCTATGATCGTCAAAAAATACCATTTAATATAATCAATTTGTTTGCTAAAAGGGGAACTGACGCAGCGGATTAAACAAAACAATCTTCAATCGGTGAAAGTAGCAATCGATAGATTGATGAATACTGAAATGCCCAAATTCGTTGATCCGAAGATACCGAATTCTAGCTATCCCGAACTCGTTGATTGCGCACGATACCGGGTTCAAAGATCTTCAATTCTTCAAGCGTTGATCAAGCGCACTTGATTCCGCGAATCGGCTTCTGCAATCGTTGAATCGAGCGCACTCGATTAACCGAAAGAGGAGATAGGAGATTACACTCAACTACCAATTTGAATGAAAGCACAAAGCTAACAAAAGAGAATTTTATTCAAAAATCAACAACCCTTACAAGTGTGACACTCGGCCTATTTATAGGCGTTCAACTTTACAAAGAAATTTCATCATCTCCTAAGTCGGTTCTGACTTATAACAAACGACTCAAAACAACCGACCTACCATAAGTCGTTTCCGACTTAACAGTTACAACACAACCCGCCTCAACCGACTTATGTACAGAACGACTTACGACTTACAAACAGCATACGACTTACGAGTTACAATACAGAAACACAATTTTACGACCTACGACTTAAGTACAGATGACATACGACTTAAAGAAGTACAACAATACCATACAACGACTCAACACTTAAGTCGTAGATGACTTAACGACTCATCATAACTCGGCGACGACTTATCCATCAATGGTTCAGATTAAAGCGGTATAGAAATCCACGTTCCAGTCTTCAGCAACTTAATTCCAGACTCGTTAGGTCGTTCACGACCTAACACTTCATCAATTTGCCCTGCCTTCTCACTGTGTAACTCGGTAGATCGTTCACGCGACTTAACTAAGTCGTAACTCGGTAACGACTTATCACCCGCTCCGTTAAGTCGTGCACCAACCACAACACTTCCCTTAAGTCGTTGCCGACTTAAGCCTTCGCATTTCTCAACTCATGTTGCTCCAGTAGTCTTAGGTCGTAACCCAGCACTTCCCTTGAATCGTTGACGACTCAAAGCCTCTTCTTTAAGTCGGTCATGACTTATGTCTTCACCTTCCTTAAGTCGGTCACGACTTATGTCTTCACCTTCCTTAAGTCGGTCACGACTTATGCTTTGATCCCTGTTAAGTCGGTCACGACTTATGCCCTTAGTTTTCTTAAGTCGGTCACGACTTAAGTTTTGGAAAATTATAGCTTGGCTTGCATCGGGAACGTTCAAAATAAATAATCAAAATTTAGCATTTGCTGTTATTTTCTAGGAGGATTACAATTACATAATTTTGCATAAAGTAGAAAAAATGTACTGAATTGTGTATTAGGTAGTTTTAAAAAAAATGAGGAATTTAAATTCAAAAATTAATCAATTTACTATTTTAAAATGCAACTTTTAAAATAAAAAAAACAAAATAATCAACTTTTTTAAGTACTAAGTTTCACAAAATTTAGCTATCAAAAATTCACATACTAATTCAAATAAAATCATGGCTCAATTTATGTATTGTTAGAATATAAGTTAGAATTAAACAATCAAATTAATGTGGAAAACTGGTACATGTATCTCCTTCAAGACTACTCTTTAAACAAATGTTCAAATATGTTTTTAACTAGCATATAAATATATTAATAGAAAAATTACTACACCATAAATTCAGAATTATTAAACATAAAGCTTTTTGTTAGGGGTCACGATGAGAAACTCAGAAATACTATTAAACAAATTAAGGAAAATTGCTAGGCATTGAGATAGCAAATTATTGGACCTCCTGAATTCATATTTGTCCTCCTTAAATTGTCTCTATCATGACTTTTCCAACTTCAAATTCCCCGACCTTCTAGCATTGCTCTAATAAAATTAATAGATTAAAAAGGTCTTTCACTTATTATAGTAAGTATGAATCAGGTCTCTCCTTTATTAAAATGCTGAAACATGCTTAAATTGATTTTTTTATTTCAACAAATTTCACCGTTTATTTCACCTGGGCTATTTTTTTAGTAAGACTTGAATTGAATTTCTTCGTGGTACATATTTATTTGCACAATGTCTAAAATTGATTTGATTTTATTCAAAATTAGTTTGCATGGTAATAAATTGACCTACATTGTATTAAAATTGACTTGCATGATATTGAATGCTAAATATTCAATTTGGTTGCATCGTATTCAAAACTTCCTTGCAATATGACACATTGACTTGAGTTGTATTAAACTTAGCTTTTATTATATTGAAAACTGATTGCATTGTATTAAAAAAGTAACGTTCATTGTATTAAAATTACACTGCAGTATAGATGATTTTGAAATGCATAATATCAAAATCGACTAATGTTATATTTTAAAATGACATAAAACGTAAAAATTGAACTGCATTGTGAGCAACTACCTCAAATTTTCCATATTATCGCAATGCAAACATGAAGATTTTAGTTAATCAAAATAAACTTGGGGCAAATTAAAACAGCAAATATCTCACTTACCACTCTTTTGTAATTTGCCGAATTTACAACACGTAATATTTTAAAACTGAGAGCACTTAACAGCAGCAAATAGATGCCACATCCTACAAGAATATATGCTAAGGTTGGAATTTTGATTCAATAACCCTCGAGCGGCAAAAAATAATGAAGAACTGAACAATTCTATTTTGCCAACTTCATCAATTATGAACTGATCGCATCCTTAATTTGAAAAGAAATAAACCATGCAAACACTTTTAATGCTGCACTGTATAATTTCTGAATATACTTTTATCAGAAGGTATCGTACCTGCAACTCGGGCAGTGCTAACATCTCAAATGATGCTAATAAACCTTGCAGACAATTTTCTTGCCGTGATGTACGATGTGTAAATAAATTAGTACCAGAATGTATCTTATTTGCAACTCGGGCAATGCTAACAGCTCGAATGATGCCGCATCTACTATGTATATTTCTAACCCTGTCACTTCTTTCCCTTATGTCGGTGCCATGAACGTTTACATTTGTCTGTAACTTTACAAAATAGTTAGGTGTACATTCTGTATCTAGTTATCTTCAAATTTTGTACCCCTTAAGATGCAGTTATTTCTCATAGTTTGAGTTTCTTGAAGTTGTACCTAGCATGAAGGAAGTTGAATTCATGCTCCCATTTATAGATCAGATTACACATCACCGTTTCATGGGCTAGGTTCTACAAATATTATAGAAGATATGATGCTAGACATGTTATTAGTTTGTTTTATATTTTTATTCTTTCATTTTTTTGATGTTACGTTTTGATTTGGTTATCTACCTTTACCTAACGGATCCTATTTAGTTTCAATAATGCTAGTAATAATAAAGTTATGTTTACCTGTTGGTTGCCTCATTATATTGTATATGGACCAATGAGGAAGTGACATCGTTTTCTGACATCATATTAACTGTCTGTACAAAATATGCATTTAAAACTCAGTTTGCCACATCGATTGGCATTAAGTCATACCATACACTATTAGGCAACTAGGAACTAGAATAGCTTATAATTTTTAACAAATATGTTGGCTTGCTCTAGACTGACTTTGTGTTCTGCTAATAACATACTCATTAATTTTTATATCAATTCGTTTTAATATTCAGGCTTTAATAGAAGCAGCAGAAGAGAGGCAAAAATCAGAAGCTAGTGTTAATGGTAATGAAGGAGTAGTTAGTTTGGAAAATTTTGAAAGAGATGTCGTTGCTGAAGTTTTTGGAAATGATAAAAAAGAAGCTATTGCCGTGCAATTAGTTCTACATCTACTGTGAAGCACGTAAAACTCACTCAAGCTTCAAAAGCAATTATCAATTACAAAGAGAATAAAGATAAGCGATGGAAAATGGAGATGCAACAGAAGATTGATCAAATGCATGAAGAAAGTAGAATAACGAATTCAACTCTTGTTGAAATGCAACAATGTATACGGCAACTTGTTAGTCAGATTGGAACGAATGCGATGGCACTAAGAACAGAAATTGGTTCGCATACCGAGCACCATCCTAGCCTTACTCCTACTCCATCTACTGCTGGTATTGGATCTTCTACGGTTGAAAGGCAAGCGGTGCAATTATTGTCATGAAAAATGGAAGTGGTAGCTAAAGGACATCTTGGAGTGCAGAAGATTTTTCATGGTAGAAAGGTTGGAGATGGAGAAAAGGTTGTTTGGGTGGAGGATGTTCTTAATCCGGACGAGCCACTTTTTGATGCACCTCAAAATGGTCATTATACATTGTCCGAGTTGGTTGATGGTGGTTTTGTAGTTTGGCTGGAGTGTCGTATTCGTTGTTTGTAAGCTTCTAGATATGTTGTAGTAGTGAAATTTGAAGTTGTCACAATGAACTTTGTAGAATTTGATATGTACTATTTCGTACGTTTGATGCTTTTTAACAATTTGATGATATGTTAGTTTTGAATTTTAGTTTTGTGTTTTCTATTATTATATATTCGTATAGATATAGTTGAATGAAATACTATTAGATGCTGAATAAGATATGGTTCTGCTATACCAAATTTGTAACACTTATAAGTGTTGGTAATTTTGCTATTTACTTATACAAGGAATTCCTAACGCTTATAACCGTTGGAAATTAAAATATTCCCAACGGTTATAACCGTTGGGATTGTGAAGTAATTCCCAACGGTTATAACCGTTGGGAATTACCAAGATTCCCAACGGTTATAACCGTTAGAAATTATGGTCATTCCCAACCGTTACAACCGTTGGGAATTTTTGTCATTTCCAACGGTTATAACTGTTGGGATGTTCCAAAATTCCCAACGGTTATAACCGTTGGGATGTTCCAAAATTCCCAACGGTTATAACCGTTGGGAATGACCAAAATTTGCAACGGTTATAACCGTTGGGAAGTTCCAAAATTCCTAACGGTTATAACCGTTACAAAATATGTAAAAAAATTGTAACGTACCTGCTACCAACGGTTATAATCGTTACAAAATGACAGTTCTGGTGTTGTGATGGCTACCAGTTTCTACGAATAATCGGGCTAATATGAGACATCTCCATAGGTTACGGATCATAATACGAAGGACCTGCTTTGGGGATTGAAGGTATTAAATGGTTGTTAGATGGCCTGCATCTTTCCTTTATATTAAGTATTTAATGGTCGGGATTGGTTTTAGACACGGTTGAGGATATCTTGGAAAGGTCCGCTTAAATGGAAGTACTAAGTGTCCAAGAGATTTTCGTGCAATGTCAGCTAGATAGGTACCTATGAGGAGTCCACCTTGGGAATATGTATTAAATGATGGTGGCCTACCTCAATTGAGGTCTTAAATGTTCAGAGTCTACTTATTTTCTATTAAAAGGTATTAAGTGGCTTGGGTACTATCTCTCGCATTGGTAGACATTAATAACAATGGTTATGGGGTATTGATTATGGAATTGGATAGTACGAAGAACCTGCTTCGGGGATTGAAGGTATTAAGTGGTTGTTTGAGGGCTCGCCTCTTTCCCTTATATGAAGTATTAAATGGTTTTGAATATAATTTAAATGGGAAAGACATATCCTTATTTAATTTGTACTGCCCAAGTACTAATATAGAAAAGCTCGAAATTTCTATTCATCAGACATTGTTGTTCTGACTTCCTCATACATCACAGGTTAGGGAAGAAGACGATGATTCAGATGGAGATGACGACGAGAGGAACTTATGGTAGTAGTCTATTTATCTATTTATGCTATTTTCTTGATGTACCTATTAAAAGATGATGTATTTGAGCATGACGAATCTCGGTTATGTAATGGTTATTATTGACATTGTGTTATGGTTTATTGACATTTGAGATTTTAAATAAAATGGGTATTGTTTATGTTATTGTATTTTATCCTTCCGCTATGAGTTCTGAATGAGTAGACAAATAGTTATGTATTGTTCTTTTCACCAACCAACGGCCAGCTTTAGAATGGGTCTAAGTTTTGATGGGCCTTTTCTGGATCGGAATTTAGGCCTTTTTCGGGACGGGTTATAATAGACACCATCAACAAAACTGCTTGAAATAAAGGTGCTATGACCACCAAAGCTTTTTAAACACATCCATCATTTTTTATTAAATAAAAAGTAAATTTCTCTATCTATTATATGCACGTATGTGCAATTTATACTAGTAATTATTTTGATTATTTTAAATATTTAGTATGCTATAATTTTATGCTGGAACAATGAAGAATGGTAAAAACATGCTTGAATATAAGGTATATGTGATAAAGTTAAGAATGTGCAATTGTGTACTTTGACTATATAAATTAATTCTTATAGTGAATCTTTTTTGAAATCGAGTAAATTTTTTCTTTTATATTATATATTATATTATTAAATTGGGATATAAGTAATGTTTTAAATGCATTAAATATATGCAAGTAGAAAATCCCTAAGGAAAGTATTTAATCGATTGGACTTACGAATGAGTACGTAACCTTAAGATTGAACTATGTCAACTAATACTTGCTCTTAAATGTTCCTAGTTAAGATGTCTCGAGAACGGGATATCGATACATCCATTGGGACTAGTGTACTTAACACTCTTCATACAATGAATGGAATTACTCATGAATGTTGGGGGGCACCAAGGTGTTACATCATGTGACTATTTAGAACAATGGCAGAATGAATTAATGAAAGCCTTCAATAGGTTAACCATAAAGACAAATATAAGATCTCATGTGATGGTGTGCAGTAGTCATTTGACTTAACAATACTGCGAATTTTAATTGTCTAAAATATACTTTGACTGTGGTTATTTACGTAACAACGATAATCGTGTTAAGGGAATAACTGGATATAAGTTAAACCACTTGAAGTGAAACATTGTCCAAGAGAGGATCTTTCTTCTTCAAATAAAAGGTTAATATACCTTAACTACTAGTCAAATTAAAATCAACGTCTTTGGCCAAAGCACGTTGATTTATCGATATATGTTGTCAAAATGAAGCATGGGCTTTAATGTTGTACTTCACAATTGACAATGGATGATATTAGATTTTTGGTCGTTGACATAGTTTTAAATATCTAAGTGATATATTGACAACTAAGAGAAAATGTGCATAATATGTCATTACTTAGCGTATAGCTTAAGTGATTAAAATAAGGATTTTACCTAAATAATCAGCAAGTAAACGAACTATTTTCCACTACCGTGCTTCAGCATAGTCTGTATGGATGTTAATAATTATATTATTTTGTATACTAATAAGAGATGAGTTCATTCCTAGGAGTCACACGATAGTATTTTCAGCATATTTCTGAATTCAACTTAATCAAATTAATTTAAAAAATGTTATAAATTAAAATGGAGAAAATTAATATAAATGTTGTACTAATTTTTTATGATTAGTGTTTATTTGTTTGAAGCTATAAAATTAACTGAAATGATATATAAATGTTGTATATTGACTTAATTAATTAAGTGAGCTAAAATAATTATTTAAATATTTAATAATGGTTATTAATTGGGTCCAAAATTACAAATATATTATAATTATATATGCACAACCATAAAATAATGTAGGAGAGTTTTCATTTCATTTGAAAAGAATAATCGATGATAGTTTTTCGAGTAAAAGAAGGAGAAACAGGAAAACTTATTAGACATTTTATAGTCATTTTGAGGCTACAAATGTCGCTCTATTTTCTTATTATTTTTCATACCATTTAAAATGAAAACCTTTGCCTCCATTAAAGTAAGTAAAAGAAAATAGATAGGTCTTGCAAGAAAAGCTAGGAGGAAGGAGTTCTTCAAGGAGGAAATAGCTTGCAATACAACATGTAATAGATCGATAGTTTTGTAATGATCTACATTTCTATATACCAGTAGGTATTTAAAATATTATTTAAACAACCAAACGACCTTAAAGTCTGCTAAAATTTTGGGTAATGATGCAGTTTGAAATTTTTAGACTTTAGAATAAATTGTGAATATTTTTGACCCATAAAACTCGCAACGGTCATAACTTTTGGTAGAAGCGAAAATTCGAACCGATTCTTGTTCCAAATGAATGACTTGATGGTTTCTCATTCCGTAGGTGGTCATAATAGTTATTTTGCTTAGCCATTTGAGTGATACATAGTTTTCAGTTTAGGCTGATTTTTTTCATTTGGCCATCAACTAATTTGGGAATTGTGATGATCTTTGGGTCAGTGCAGCCATCAAATTACTTTTCTGTCTTTCTAAAATAGATCTAAATCTCCATTAATCATCTCTCCACCTTAATCATTAAAAAATTTCTGTTTTAAGCTTATAAATGAGAGATTAATGGAAAATCAAGATATAGATCCATTAGAGGTCAACTAATCTTTATATGGGATGGGAATTTCGTGATTCAATACTTTTTGGATTTGGATTTACATCAATTAGGGCTGATTTGTGTATTTTCCATCTATATGTGAGCGATTTTTGATCCCTCACATATATATTGAGATGTATGTTTAAAAGAATTTTGGATCCATTTTTCAAGTCAAAAATATTATTTTTAAATCCAATCTAATTTATGAATGAGAATCAAATCATGTTTAATTGATTTTAAATGGTTGTAATCACATATATTGATGATATGGATTGTTGCATGTATTGTAGAGGTAGGTTATAATGTTTATATAGATTCTATGCTTTAATATAATATGTTTTCCACTGTTGTGTTGCATATCATGTTTGAATAGATGAAATACTCATGCGTAGTGAGATGAGGATGATTTTTCTATGGGCGAAGATTCTTGAGTGCATGGGGAAGGCTGTTACGATGGAGTCTTCGATGGATTACACTAAGATGAAGAATCTGTGGTCATAGAATATTCTTTGATGGATCAACTCTAGAGAGTTTGGAGTTGATCACTACAAATAAGGGATGCATATAGATCAAAGAGGCCAGAAAGGAGATGGATCAATGATAGAGTTGGACCAAGGCAAAAGACAATTTAGCTAAGTGATGGATTGACACTGATCCATGCTAATTTTGGACTTAGCATATTTTGGAGCTTTGGAACTTTGGAACTTGGATGATCGATCGTAGGCCAGAGTAAGAGAATATTTACAAAGTGTATATGAGATATTTTGTAGCTTTTTGGTGGCTATAAATACTGCCTATTCTACCTTTCTCCATCTACTTTTTCAAACCCTAAGCCATCACCTCCATTAGAATGGCTTAAAATCTATTGCTTAGGCTTGAAAGCCAAACTAGGAGGAGACGGTCTCTGAGAAGAAAATAACTCGTAGTATAGCATTTTATTGACCAACTAGATCAAGGTAATTAAATTTGATTTATATTGTTTTTCTCACTTGTCATATTTTCGACTCAAAGTAAAAAAATAACATTTTTTGTATACACCTATACATTATATATTAAATAGTATGTTAAAACAATATTTTATAATATATATACATTATATATATCTGTATGTGTGTGTGTGTGCCTTTTGTTTTCGGTCTTTTAATGTTTTAAATTTTTTTACATATCTCAAAAATAATATACATAGATTATATATAAGTATATTTGAATATAGTTAAATGGCTTGATATTTAATCATATACTTATACATATGTTATATATATGTATTTATGTATTTTTCTGTTTTGAGTTTTGGTAAATATCGATTAGGAAATTTAAAAAATATATTAAAAACAATCATTTTGAAAAATGGTTTTAACATATAAAATTGGAAACAAAATGTAATTTTTATATGGAAATTAGAAAAATGTGTGTATTTTTATATGGAAATATTAATAAAAAACCAATTTTTGGGTTAAAATATATATGTGTATTTATATAAATATATACCTTAATATTATAAATTAGTTCGACCTTTCAATTTAATATCAACTTAAATTTTATATCTATATTATTAATTTATACACATATTTCATGTTGTATAGAAAAAAAAGATTTTCGATTTCGACCATATATATATATATATAATTTAAAATAATTTAACTAGGTAAACAAATATTAGTTTAAAATTCAAACTTCAAATTATTTTATATATTTATTAGATTTAAATCCTAAAAGAAATATTTTTCACCACCAATATTATTTTATACATATATAAAAGATTAAAATCAATAGAAATTTAAATTTGATATATTATATTTATATATAAATACATACATATATATGTTAGGAAAATGATTCTAGTGTTTTGACGATAATAACAATATGACAATGCTACATATAGTAGATATATATGACTCTAGTGTTAAAGGCAAATAAATGAAGAATGTCTGCTATGGAGCAAATGAAGTGAATATGTGTATATTTGAAGACTCATGGTGGTGTTAACAAGTCATTCGCAATCACAACGGCACTTGAAGACTATTTGAAGGGCTCATATGTACAAGATTGTTGTATGTGTCGTGTGTCGAATACTAGAAGTAGAATATTGTCAAAACTACTCAAATGTTATCTAATTCAGCTCAGGCTTCGCCACACCCTCCATAATAGTACTCCCAATTTTATAGAAATTTTCCTTTTCTTTCAAAGTTAGGAAAAATAACTTAAAGAATAAGAGATAAAACATTCTAAAATAGATTTGGTGCACAGTTTATGTACTAATCAATCGAGCATTTAGTACATAAGCCGTCAATCAGTTAGGCATAAACTAGACCACTGTATCTATTTTAGATCGCAACTTCTCTAATATTTTACCATTTCTTCTTCTTCCTCTTTAAATTCACTCGTTCCTCTTCATTCCCTCATTTATGGAAATTGCAACCATTCCTCCACATCCCCTCTCAACTATAAATACTAACCCAAGATCAGTACGATAACCTTTTGATTTTCCTGTATCTTTTATTATGAAGCACTCTACTCTCTATTCTTTTTTAACTCCCACTTCCCATAACCAATTTTTTATGAACTGAACTTCAAATCTTTATAAACCAAGCCCTTACTCTTGCACATTCGATTTCAAATCATCTTGAATGGTTATAGGGTTTTGTACTAGAGTCAAAGGAAAAATCTATGTTTCAGACACATTAGTATCAAAAAATGTTACCGAGTCTTGTGTGATGTCTCAGGCATTGATATGAAGTCATATTTGAGAAGATCGAGCGACTGTGTAAAACCTGTCCTCTAAGTTAATAGAGGGTATGTTAGTGGAAAATCCGTACAGAGTTCTGGGGATGGATGTAGAACGGAAGTCTGACTAGAATAAAAATCTTAGTGTGTTTTTTGTTATAAGTTACTCTATTTCCACTACATAGTTGAGTTAGTTGTTAGATCGTTTATATCATTTACCTTGCAAAGTTATACTTTTAATTTTATTTATATTAGTTGGACATAGAAATCAGTCCACCATAGATCTAACAAAACACACACATATACACATACAAATTAATTTAGGCCATATATCTTTGTGTAGATTATAATATGATACATTGTGTTTAACCATTGCTTATACAATGATACAAACCTATCGATATGTATTTTAATCTATTGTTTACTTTTAATCCTTTATGAATCTATAGTGTACATATTGCCCTTGAGCATATGATGTTCAAATATCAAATTTCACACAAAATAAATAAAGTTAAGCTTAAAAATATCAAATTTAACATAAAACAAACAAAGTTAAGTTAAAGATACTAAAATTAAAAATAAAAATAATCAAAGTAAAATTAAATTAAGTTAAAATTTTAAACATAAAACTCTCCTTACATCAAAACATTAAATTTGACATATTTTACCTTTATGACATACTTTATCACGTGTTCGGGCATGGACTAGCTATGTTTACCTTTGTGACATATTTTATATAAAGATATCATGGTTTCGGAAGGTAGTTTCTGACACTTGTGCAGGAGACCGGCTTTTAATTTTTATCAAGGAGACCTCCACATAAATCCTTCTGTGAATACTCCTTAGCGGTTTTAGTTATACTTCTACAATTGTTGTGTTGTGAGATGCAAGCAGCATAGCTATTTTCTGATTTATATTCTATACCCTAGACATTATCTATTATATCGCCATATGTACTTCTTAAATGGTTTTGGTTCTTTTGAGGGATAATGATTTGAACGGTCTCAAAAGTTACTGTTTTATGCAGCCGTGTATTTCTTGAGTTTATCACACCAAGCTTATGTCTGACTCGTGGTTTTATCTTTCCCTTAATTGCTCGAGTGCTCTTTCGAGCGGTTTGAGAAATGAAAGTTTTCATTGATATTCTTTTGAACTTCAGAAGATGAGCTAGATGCTTCCATTTCCTACTGTAGTATTTTATTTCCGCTGCACCACTATTATGTATATATCAGCATTTGTGAGTACAGACTGTTATAACTGTCTAGGCTGATGATAGTACTTAGGATTGTAATTTTGAAATGTTTTATATCTTAGAGGGATAGTTTATACTATCTTCTTGATACTATATGTTATCATCCCATTGTGAGATTCATATGTTTTGTTCTCTTTTTTCTTGTTCTTTTTCTTTTTTCTTTTCTTTTATCCTAACAATTTGTCTTCCCGGAACTTGGGTGCTCGACACGTGAATACCATGGATTTACTAGTGTCTACATTTGAGGGTCGAAAAGGCCGGTCATTACAGTTGGTATCAGAGCTTAAGGTTAAGCGAGAACCTTGGCTTTGGTTGGGTATGACTCATTAGAGATAGGGTAAGTGACACCATAGAACGAGTTAAGTGTATTATACATACGAGGGCATATATGTATTTGTTATAAACATATTCCTTAAAGGCATTCCAACTACAAAAAATAAAGATCTTATATAAGGTAACTTATATAACTATGAATTATTAAAGTGTAGTCTAATTAATGTAGGGATTAATGATGTTTATTCGTTATCCTTCATTAATCAGTTTAGTCATGCTCGACCAGTTTATGAGCTTGTTATCCTTTGTAGAATGATTTGACATGCTTGACTAGTCTATAAGCATTATTATCATTTGTACTTTTTTTACCTCAATCTTGCTCAGTCGGTTTATGAGCAATGTTGTCATTTATTGATAGATTAGTTATGCTCGACCAGTTTATGAACATTGTTATCATTTGTAGATTGATTAGTTATACTCGACCATTTTATGAGTATTTAGTATTGTTCATTGATTATTGATTTATGCTCGACTAGATTATGGGCATTTCACCATTTTACTGCATAGTTGGGTAGACAGCATGTGTGGACGCTGTTAGCACCAAAATTGGTCAATAACACCCAAGAAAGGATTTGTGTAGAGCTGTGCAGTTAATGCCCCGCTATTACCCTGCTATAACCCCGCTATATCTCATAGCGGGTTTCTGCCGCTACGATTTTTCCATGTAGCCCCACAATATAGCCTTTCCGCTTTAATCCCCGCTATTTTCGCTATATCCCGTTATTTCCGCTATATTCCGCTATTCCCGGTATACCTTCTTTAATAAAATGAATTGAAAAATTCAATTTATACATTATAAAAATTATGAAACTAATTTATTTGAT
Source organism: Allium fistulosum (assembly GCA_030737815.1). Classification (NCBI taxonomy): domain Eukaryota; kingdom Viridiplantae; phylum Streptophyta; class Magnoliopsida; order Asparagales; family Amaryllidaceae; genus Allium; species Allium fistulosum. Next base: position 423,567,251 of record CM060903.1, read on the forward strand.
TTAATTTTTAATATATTTTCAGAAATGAAAATACTCTAATATTCTACTAAATTCAATTATGTTATATAACAGTTTTACGTTTATTTAAAGTATATTCGCACATGTTTTTATTTAAAAATTATTTATGTATTAGTTACAATTCAATTGAATGATAATTTTTCATTTAATTACCATTTATATATTCGTAAAAACATTAAGTATGAGTTTTATATGCTATTTTAAAGCCATCCGCTATATCCCGCTATATCCTCGCTGTATCCCCGCTATGACTTTTTGCACCTCCACCGCTTTGAATCTGCAAAGCGCTTTAACTACACAGGTGTAGAGAGATTGATGAAGATAGAAAATTAAAATAGAGGAATGTATGCAGAATTAACTACAGAAACAAGAACACCAGAATTATAGTGGTTCGGCGTAACTGCCTACGTCCACTTTGAGTTTAATCTTTATTGCTTCTTCAAATTATTGAATACAGATACAATCCATACACTAACGACTTGATTACAAGTTTGGATCAAAAATAGATGAGTCTTCGAAATGGCAGAGTCTCCCCAAAGTTCTCGAAAAAAGGTCCTTTCAACTGTACCACTGCCTCTGTATTTATAGGCGAAGATAGGCTGGACTTCCTTCTTAGGCCTAGGAACAAAGATGACTCGGCCCACAATAGACAACTTCTGTATGCTGAACCAGGCATACCGAACGACAGTTGCCGAGCGACTCTTGCCGAGTGAGGCCTTGCCGAATGGTGCTTGCCATATGACTCTTGCCGATGGATGCTTGCCGAGCCGGAATGAACAAGGCGCCATGCCGAACGCCCTACAGCCGAGCCACTAAACCTTCCCTTCAAGGCCGATCGAGGAGTTACCGAGCCACGTAGCCTTCCCTTTATGGCCGAGCGGTATGTAACTAAGGCATTCATGCCGAACGCCCCAATGCCGAGCCACCCTTGCCGAGCGACATGTACTGTGCTCCTTTAACTTCTTTCCTTTAGCCGAGCGGTGTTAGCCGAACGATGGCGTTGAGTTCCTATCATCATTTTTCTCTCTACCGAGTGACGTTGGCCGAACGATGTTTGCCGAGCGGTATGCACTAAACGGTCATGACCGGACCACGAGTACTAAAATAAGACTGAACCAAACTCCTTAGCCGAACCATGTATGGCTTCACTTCATCGACCGAGCGACGAGTGCTGAAACATTTAGACCGAACAACACACAATGTACTATCCAGACCGAGCGACGAATGACAATGCGCCTTTAAGGTTGGAACAATTCTACACTGAAGGATAATTGACCGAACGATGAACTTTCACCTTAAGCCGAGCAATACATATGTAATTCACAACAACATCCTTCTTTGGCCGAATGATGTACAACCCCTTTACTCCGGCCGAGACATGTCTACAGGCCGACCCGTGTGCGTAGGCCGAACCATCCAAATTGACTTCTATAACCAGTATCTTGTAGCCGGGTCAAGCGTCCAGGTAACATTTGCCCCCCCCAAAGCGTATTATGAGAGTCATCATGATGCACTTTGAACCATAACCAATCCATGCCCCCCACTCTTCTTATACTATTAGGTGGGATCTGATTCTCCATTACGCTATCATCTTTGGTGCGGTTCGGTTGACGTACTCACGTCAGACCACTCGTTCGGCATACTCATTGTCGCTCGGTGTGATTGTTCACCGACCCAGTGAGATACTTTGACCGGGTCCACTGGCTAATGCCTGTTCACCTCCCCTTCTCCATATAAAAGCCAACACTTCTCCTCTTCTTCCCTTTACTTTCACTTCAACTGTACAGGACTATTTAACTTGCCTTCCCCCGAACTCCTGCTACCTCCTCAATCTTCCTCTCTCTTCCTGGATCCCGTACGTTTGCTCCACAACTTCCCCCGATAACGAGTCTAAACGAATTTCAATCCCAAATCAAGCAGTTCCCTAAGCTTCGATTCATTCTCTTAGGTATGAACTTCTCACTCGATCGACTTTCCCAAATTAGGGGTTTTGTACGAGATTCGAATTCACGAATCTGAGGTTAAAACATGCCTCAAGGTTAGAACTCGATACAGTTTTGACTGATTTCGAGGCCGGTGAGATGGAGAGGAGAAAGAAAAAAGGATGTCGGTGATCTCTAGGACGTAGGCTCCTGTTGGGCCACCGAGTGAGGGAGTGTGGTTGTTAGGTTACTGAAGTAGAGTTGGCTCGGTGATCTAGTACGATGTAGCTCGGCTAATAGGGAACGAGGGAGAAGGAAGTAGAAGTTGGTCGGCAGGAGTTAATAAGTTTACAAAGAGTAAGTTGAGTGCCAATACCGAGTCAATAAGTTGGGTTGAAGCCTTCTAGCCGCTAGGTCTCTAGTGGGGGTAGTGGACGAATGAGAGTGTCGTTCGGTGGGCACCTAGGAGAGTGTTTAAGTGATTTGAGGAAGTGAGATGGAGGTGAGCGAGTGGGTCGGTGTCTCTGGTCCAGAGTGTCGTTCGGCCCTGAGGGATAGCACAGTACGGTAAGGAATTAGTAAAGTGGGTGGGTCAAAGTTAGAGTGGGGCCGTTCGGTTGTTAAGGATAGAGGTTCGGTAGGGAGGCCGCTCGGTAGCTTGTAGATAAGTCGTCTGGTATATAGGCTTAGAGATACGATAGGCCTTAGGCCTTGGGTTCGGCATTGATAATTCAAGACCATCTCCAATTGAACACAACATATGTCAAGATTGCATACTCTCACGCCTAACCGTAGAACAATGAACAATGACGAGAACTTAAGCACATGAGCATATATAGCCGATTTGGACTAACAACTTCACGGTCTTAACAAAATGTAAACATGTATTCAACTTAGCCAAAGTAAATAACAGCCTTCAACGTATGATGTCAATGCCCAATTCCAGGATCCCTACTACCGATCATAGGACAAGCCCTCGAGGATGGTCAGCAATGACGGTCTTCGAAGGCAATAGCTTAGCGCTCAACCACACTCCACCGGTTTTTAAAGCTTTAATTCTTTTATACTCATGTCTGAACGATTGCACTAGTCCTCACACCACACGGGGGGAATATTTTTGTCGTTATTTCTAATATTGATTGTCTTTCAAGTATAGTTCAAACAGGACTTTTTCCACATTCATTGCTCTTTAAAGATGTCCAGAAAGTCGAGCTTTGCTACAGTTTCCGATAAGCGAGAGGTAGTTGGTACTTCGGACCCACCGACGACCTCCACGCAGGGTATTCTGGATCGATCCGCGGTAATTATTGGCCCGGCACCTGATGCTATAGATGGAGCAATCATCCTGGACAACCCAACTGATTCTCAAGCTTCAAGAATCAATGAAACCGCCCTTCACCGGCTATGTTCAATCCATGGAATTTCTTTTTACCACGTGTTAATCCCATCGGGACAAGATCGTCCCCACCTGCCCCCAGCTGGATATACATCTTGTAGCAAATTCATGTGCTGGGTCGGGAGTGTGCCACCGTTCAACTCATTTCTTCGAAAGGTGCTGCAGTACATCGGGATTGCTCCAGCATAGCTTCACCCTAACAGTCACGCATTTCTCCATTGCACTTGCATTCTCTTTATGAGCATCTTATCTAGGCTCCCCACTCTCGAGGATATTCGCTACATTTATCAGTTCAAAAGGCGATCTGACAACCCTTCTTTCGTATTCCTCGAGCCGCACTCTAAGTGTCAGATCCTGATGGGGGCATGGAGTAAATTCTCACAATATAAGCAGGAGTGGTTCTACGTGCGCTGCCACCTGGCTTTGCGAGAAGAAGGTTGGAAGGGAGCAAGTTCTATTTCCGGACTCGTTATTTATCTGAGGCATGAAGTGCATTTTTTTTCTAAACTCCCTTCGGTCTTTTGCAGGCATTAGCCCACGTCCCGAAGGTGCGAGGTATTCTGAGGCCGTCGAGGCCATTCGTGCCACTCCCATGAAGGACCGGGAGATCAAAGTCGTAATTTCCAACGAGTCACTTCAAAAGTTTGGGCTATTGGCAGAGGGTTGCTGAACTAGTCTCCCATCCAGCGCCACTACAACTAGACCTGCGGTGGAGAAGGGTAAAGAACATGATGGGTCTTTGGTGCCCCTACAGGCGGGGCCTCCGACATGCCCGAGGAAGGTGAGATTAGAGAGTCCGGGGTTTCTGGAGCGTCCGACGAGCATATAAGTCCTCTCTCAGTACTTGTGATCGACGCACCCGGCATCGATGAACCGCCTCCCCCATCAAAGGGGAAAAAAACTAGCTTAGAAACTAAGGAAGAAGATAGTGGGCGGAACCTCGAAGATCACAATTACTCCGATGGAGAAAGAGCCATCTCCATAACACATAGAGGGTTCACTAAAAGGCTTATCAGACCTCACCATTCCCGATGACTTGCTCAATTACAGCTTCGGCAACCCAGAAGCCTTAAAACTTCACTCGCCCGTGGGAGGTGACGAAGGCGTTCAAGCCCATCACCAAGGAGAAAAAACTCTGATTAGTAAAGCTAAAGAAACTGGTCCGTTGGGGGGAAACACTAGGACACACACTAACACTCACTCTCCACCCCACACTTAAGTTTTAGCCATCATATGATCATCTCTAAAAAAAATTCACTTGATTTCTGTGCAGGTGACATGGGACGCTCACACGGCTTCGACCGCCTTCGTGGTTCCTCTATCTTTCATCACTATAGCCGATACTCAGGGCCCGGAAAACTCCGAGATAGAGATGATAACAGCGATAGAGACTATCGTTCTCGAGATTTATCGTCTCGAAGGAAAACTTATAGTCACTCTTCCTACCCCAACAATCCTCCTTCTCAACCAGAGCATAGCAGGGATAAATCAGCTCAAAGGGGGTCTCAATCTGAAGCTCCTCGTGATCAATATTCCGGTTCATCAAGCAATAGGCAGTCCCGTGAGCTTCACAAGAAATCTGTAGTTTCGACTAAACAAACTTCCTCCAGCCCTGCACATGATCCATCGATAGAAGAAAAGCTAGCTGAGCTTAAAACCACATTTCCAAAAATATGCTTTGATGGACTAAAGTTTCTTCCGACGATCCCTCCTATTCCGGGGCACGTTAAACAAAGTGCCATTGCTTGTAATAATGATGTCTACGTCCAGCATGACGCATTCGTTCATTTGGTGGAAAAAGTTTCAGAAGTTTCGATGGAACGTCAGCATGAAATCGATCGCTTGAAACTCGAAGCTATCCACGACAAAGACATTATCAAAGCACAGGATGAAGAGCTTTCCTCATATAAATCTCAGCTTGAAGCTGCTCAAACAACCGCTAAAGACACAGCCGAAGCAATTGATCGTCTAGAAGCCGTGCACAAAAAGGAAATTGATGAGGCGGTTCAACGCTGTGGCGCTTTAGCCTTAGAGAGGATTCCATCCAAAAAGAGAAGAATGCTCTCGCTCAGCGAGTTAAAGAATTGGAGGAGCTACTCCTTAAAGAAAAAAGAAGAAAAAACTGCAGCCCAAGAGGAGTCACAACGATATTGTGACGAGATTGTCTCCACACGACTCTTAAAAGCAAAGCTTGATGAGGAGATTTCCAAAGTTGCTTATATTTTAGCCTGTGCTCTAGAGGCTGAGTTATTAGCTTGAATCGTTTATATTCTAGTCCGCATTCTGGGGACTCGAAGTACTCTAGTCCGCACTCTGGGGACTTACAGAATTTTTTAAGTCGTTTATAGTCTAGTCCGCACTCTAGGGACTCGGAGTACTCTAGTCCACACTCTGGGAACTTAGAGATTTTTTAAGTCGTTTATACTCTAGTCCGCACTCTGGGGACTCAAAGTATTCTAGTCCGCACTTTGGGGACTTAGAGATTTTTTAAGTCGTGTATACTCTAGTCCGCACTCTGGGGACCCAGAGTACTCTAGTCCGCACTCTGGGGACTTAGAGATATTTTAAGTCGTTTATACTCTAGTCCGCACTCAGGGGACTCAGAGTACTCTAGTCCGCACTCTGGGGACTTAGAGATTTTTTAAGTTGTTTATACTCTAGTCCGCACTCTGGGGACTCAGAGTACTCTAGTCCGCACTATGGGGACTTGGAGATTTTTTAAGTCGTTTATACTCTAGTCCGCACTCTGGGGACTTAGAGATTTTTTAAGTCGTTTATACTCTAGCCCGCACTCTGGGGACTCAGAGTACTCTAGTCCGCACTCTGGGGACTTAGAGATTTTTTAAGACGTTTATACTCTAGTCTGCACTCTGGGTACTCAGAGTAGTCTAGTCCGCACTCTGGGGACTTAGAGATTTTTAAGTCATTTATACTCTAGTCCGCACCCTGTGTAACGATCCCAAAATTTTAAACTATTTAAAATTAATAATTGAATTAAATTTTGATTTAAATCGTGAAATTGTTTGAATTGGCCAAGTTTAAAATATGAAGAACATATTTGAATTTAAAAAATTGAGCTAGGGTTAAGTAGACTTTGAAATTAATACTGCCCACATTTTCTTTGATGTAGTGATTTGGTAAACCCGGCCCTTATTCGTATTCATCTATAAACCCTATGCCCGTTTCCCTTTTCTCATTCAAACCCTAAAACTAAAAATCGAACGAGAAGAAAAATAATGGCGGCTTCGTTTTCCTCCATTTTCAGCTACGCCTAAAATCACGCCTAACCCCATACCCGATACCATGTTTTCCTCTGTCAAACCCACAATCTCTCCCCCTTCTCTGTTAAACCCACGAAACCCTCCTCTCATTTCATTCGTAAACCTAAAACCTAAATCGAAGAAAGAAAAAAAATGGCGGCCTCAAAAATTTTCGTTCGCTCGTCTCCGAACAACTAGGACTTCAGCTTCGTTTCGCGTTCTCCCGCATCGTCTTCAAATTAGGGCTACGACTTCCATTCTTCTCGTGCGCGACCTCTTCACTCTAAGGTGAGAAATCTCTATTTCTCACATCTAAATTCAAATCGCAGGGTTTTCATGACTTGTCTGATTTCGTGATTTTTGTGTCGATTGAGTTATTTGAAGTTGTTGAATTTTATCTCAACCATCCACGTTTATGTTGTTGAATTGTTCGACCTTTACAATCTTAACCTTGTTCGAAATTATTGAGTATCACCATTTCGATTTCCATTCGACTTGTTCGAATTCGTTCGATGTTGTTAGTTTTGCTTTGTCACTTGATTTAGTGAATGCAATTTCATGACTTTGTATTATAGTCAGTTGGTACCATTTCTTTGATAGTGTTTCTGAACTTTTCAAAAAAAAAACCCACATATACTTATATTTATAGGTTTGGATTTAAAATACATAAAGTGAATTAGTTGTAAACCAAAATAAGTGTCACTTTAGTTTTCAACTAAGTGTAGCTATATATATATATATATATATATTCACGCATTAGCTGATAAAAATGTTTTATGATCCTTCTTAGTTTGGAGAACTGAAAAGTTGTCACTTAACTTGTCCGTTGCTTTGAGTGTTTAGCTTTGTCAATCTATGCCTAATGTCTAACTTACATTTGCCTTATCTAATTCACTTGCCTGTAGTCTTATTTTATGAATTGAAAGTGGACACACCTTTTCTGCTACATTTATTGCTTACACCTTTTGCTTTGCCCTTTTTCTTTGGTATAAAGTCACTTTGCTGTGAATAAAATAGTGACGTGTTATACATGTTCTGTATTACTAACCCTTATTTTCACATGCTTATTTTAAAGACCTGACACTTTCTTTTCTTTGGAAATGTAGTTTGGTCCTTGCATGTTTATACCTTAGAACTTGCCTTATAAATCTTTTGATTCAGATCACTTGGTTATATTTAGTATTTAAAACCCAGATTTGCCAGAGTTTTCTGAAACAAAGTTTAAATATATATATATAAGTCACTGTTATACTGAAGTTACTATGTTGCTGATTCATTTCTTAGTGAAATCTGATCAGTTTGGTTGTGAAGATTTGTTCAAAACTGGTTTGTTCATTTTCTTGCATACAATTATATAAGTGTGCATGTTTTACTACACTGTTTAATTTTACCTATTACTCCTGCAGTATATTGATATTCATGTATGCACTGTGATCAAATATGTTGTTGCATGTCCAGTTCCATTTAGTTGACTCTGTTTCAACTTCACTTCATGTATATACTACTTGGTTGTCATTGTGTATGCTGGATATCCACTTGATCTTGTTGTGTTGTCTCTGTCGCCACTCGGATCTGGTCTGCATTTATGAAGTACTCACTGACCTGAGTGTTGCATTGGTTATCCACCTGATTTGGGTTTTGTTACTAGTCCAGTTTCTTTTTGGCTTTGTTGTTTCACTAACTCACCTGCAGTCGAGTTAAGATGTACTACGGCCCTGGGTCGTGAGTAAGATAGCTGCACTATCCAGTTTACAGTGCATACCTGTTTTATCCTTGTTTATGCCACTCTTTTGGTTTGTATTTCACTACCATTATTGTGTGGCGAGGCAGTGCACATGTATGTGCGTGTGCACTGCAGCCACCCAAACTCGACAGTTTTTGAATTGACATTTCTTTGCTCGTGATGCATTGATTTTTATACCATATTGGCGAGGCCGTACACGCGTGCGTGTACGGCAGCCAATCGAGTTTTGACGGTTTTAAAGTGACAAATTTTAATTGTTTTGAACTGATTTATTCGATTTGATAAATTGTTTATTTATCTCTGTTGATGATTTAAATCTGCTGATTTATTGTTAACACTGCTAAGTGTTATATTTTCGTTATCCGATTTCTTTGTTAAAAGAGTCGGATAGACGGGAATTATTGTGACTGTCGTCTATTTAAATTATTACTGCTTATATGCACTAATAACTGGTTTGAATTAGACTGACCTGTGTATTATTTTCTTTTGAATATAATACTCGGGTCAGACCGAGTATTTTTACAGCTTGAAGATTTTCGAGCAGCGAAGTTAGAGAGAGAGTAAAGAATCATTTATTTTGAGAAAATTGTATTTTTAGATATTCCGCTGTATCTGTATTAAAGTGTATAAACTCTGATGTATATAAAAAGATTTATAGTAATGAAATAAAGATGCATTTGTTTTAATTGATTGTTATTATCTGTGTTTCTGTGGTTGATTCTGTTTAAACCTTATAAACTAAATAACAATTCGTCTTTCTGAACGTTTCAAGTTGGTTTAATTACCGACTGGAGGCGGTCAGAAGGGGGAATGTTACACCCTGGGGACTCGGAGTACTCTAGTCCGTGCTCTGGGGACTTAGAGATTTTTTAAGTTTGGGTGTGCGTTCATGCGCCAGATAGAATAATTTAATTTAATTTTTTGTCACAAAACTGTAACATACGGAAACATCAATAGTTCATGGAAAAGACGACTTCAAGCCTTTATTGATCACGATAAATGAAAACAAACTGAATTGTCTTATTACATGCTAAAAACTAAGAACAACAGCATGAACATACACTGGAAATAATTGCAACTAAAATGTAAAAGAAATAAACTAAGTGTAATAGCGATGCAAATGCTCGCTATTCCATGTGCGGGGAAGTGTCACGCCATCTACGGTCGCTAGCTTGAAAGTTCCTTCTCCAAGCCTCCGTTCGATGACATACAGACCTTCCCATGTGAGATTCAGATGTGATGGGGTCGGAAAGACTCGCTTCAAAACGAGATCACCCACATCGAAAATTCTCGGTCGAACCTTTTGATTATAATATCGAGCAACTCGGTGCCTATGTGCGGCTGCTCTTAAATCAGCTTCTTCACGTTTTTCGTCAACAAAGTCCAGTGATTTTAATAAGAGATTCTGATTTGTCTTGGGGTCATAATAAGTTACCCGATGGGAAGGAAATTCAGGTTCCACGGGTATCACAGCTTCAGTGCCGTATGCTAAGGTGAATGGAGTATGACCAGTCGCGAACTTGTGGGTGGTTCTGTAAGCCCAGAGCGCTGTCAGAAGCTCATCCACCCACTTGCCTCTAGCCTTCTCCAAGCGTTTCTTCAATATTGACTTGATTATTTTATTTACAGCTTCAACTTGTCCATTCGCTTTGGGGTGAGCGATCGTGGAAAACCTTTTCTCAATGTGATACTTTTGGCAGAATTCTTTGAACTCCCTACTTTCAAATTGAGTTCCGTTGTCCGTAATGATAGTTTGTGGGAGGCCGAAATGGCATATGATGTTTCGTACAAAAAAATTAATTACCTTTTTGGTGGTGATGGTAGCTAAAGGCTCTGCTTCTGCCCACTTGGTAAAGTAATCGACCGTAACAATTGCATATTTTGCACCACCTTTGGAAATTGGTAAGGAACCGATTATATCGATCCCCCAAATTGCAAATGGCCAGGGACTAACCATTTGTGTGAGTTCTGTTGGCGGAGCTCTCGGGATTTTCGCATACTTTTGACATTTGTCACATCTTCTTACGTAGTCCGCAGCATCCCGATTTACAGTCGGCCAATAGTATCCGTAGCAGAGGATCTTTTTTGCTAGGGTCCGCCCTCCAGTATGGTCACTACATTCTCCTTCGTGAACTTCCCTCAAGACTCGTTTTATCTCGTCGTGGGCGATGCACCGAAGCAAGGGAACCGTGAATCCCCTCCGATACATTATTCCGCCCTGCATTATATATCGTGAAGCTTTGCGAATGACTTGTCGTCTTTCGTTCTTTCTATCAGGCAGAGTCCCATATAGTAAGTATTGTTTGAATGGGGTTGTCCATGACTCCCTTTCAATTTCTGTTTCTAGCACAAAATCTACTTCCATCTCGTTTATACTCGGAATTTGCAAAACTCTGACGGGAACCAAGCCCATCTGCTGTGCATCACCAGTACTTGCAAATTTTGCCAATGAATCGGCTTCCCTGTTTTGTTCACGCGGGACATGCAAAATACCGTAATATTCAAGGTCTGCCAACAGTTCTGGAACCCGAGTGAGGTATGGAGCGAGCCTCTGCCCCTTTGCTTGATAATCTCCTCGTACTTGGTATACCACCAATTGTGAGTCACAAAAGATCTCAACCGGTCTTACTCTGAGTTCCCTGATAAGTTTTAAGCCAGCAAGCAATGCTTCATAATCAGCTTCGGTATTTGTAGCTGGGAAATTAAGTTTCAAGGCATAACAAATTGATCGGTTTTCAGGGGTTACAAGAATGACTCCGGCCCCAGAGCAATGGTCGTTGGATGCCCCATCAGTGTATAGCTTCTATCGAATGGAGTGAATAACATCATCACTGTTTGGTTCGTCTGATATGGTGAATTCTGCGATGAAGTCTGCTAGCGCCTGCCCTTAGATAGCCCTCCTTGGTAGGTTGGTGATATCGAATTGACTCAACTCAATATTCCATTTCAATAACCTTCCTAAGGTCTCTGGTCGTTGGAATACCTGTCGCAAAGGTTGATCGGTATAAACACTGATCGGATGTGCCTGAAAATATGGACGAAGCTTGCGTGATGCAATCACCAAGCAATAGGCTAGCTTCTCAATTTTAGGATAATTTATTTCTGCTCCCGTTAAACGTTTACTGACATAGTACATCGGCTTTTGAACTCGGTCCTCCTCGCGAACCAAAGCTGTACTGATGGCATGTTGAGACACGGCCAAGTATACATACAACACTTCATGGTCTATAGGCTTCGACAACACCAGGGGACTTTCCAAATGTCTTACCAAAGCTCGAAATGCATCCTCGTAGTTGGGAGTCCATTCAAAATTTCTCTTCCCTTTCTTTATTACATCGAAGAAGGGAATGCACTTGTCCGTCGCTTTGGATATGAACCGACTTAGCGCGGCCACTTTTCCATTCAGGCTTTGTACTTGCTTTATTGTTCTGGGCACTTGTATGTCTCGAATAGCCTGAATAAGTTCTGGGTTAGCTTCAATTCCCCGTGCATTGACGATAAAATCCAAAAACTTCCCCGTCGCAACACAAAAAGAACACTTCAAGGGATTGATTTTCATCCCGTAGTGTCTGAGTATATCAAACATCTCCGCCATGTCTCGTATGTGGTCGTTTGACTACCGTGACTTCACGAGCATGTCATCCACATAGACTTCCATTGTCCTACTAATTTGGTCTTTACACATCCGATTCACCAGATGTTGATAAGTTGCTCCTGCATTTTTCAATCCGAAAGGCATCACTACATAACAGTACAGTCCAACGTCTGTGACAAAACTAGTATGTTCCTGATCTGGAATGTGCATCGGGATTTGATTATATCCCGAGTAGGCATCCATAAATGATAATAACTCGTATTCTGCTGTTGAGTCGACCAGCTGATCAATTCTGGGTAAAGGGAAACTATCCTTAGGGCATGCTTTGTTCAGATCTGAGTAATCCATGCAGGTCCTCCATTTCCCATTCGCTTTTCTCACTAGTACGGGGTTAGAGACCCATTCTGGGTAGAGGGCGTCGCAGACGAACCCATTGGCTTTGAGTTTGTCCACCTCCTCTCTAAGAGCAGTGGACCTCTCTGGGTCCATGCCTCTCCTTTTTTGCTTCACCAGCACGTATTTCGGGTCTATGTTCAACATATGACTCGCAATGGCGGGAGAAATCCCACACATATCGGAATGCGTCCAAGCGAAGACATCCAGATTCGCTCGGAGGAAATCAGTAAGATCCTCGATCATCGAGGGGTTGAGTTGTGACCCAATCTTAAGTACCCGCGATGGGTCATCGTGGCTGACTGGAATGTCAATTATTAGTTCAGCCGGTGCTGATTTTGCCTCCTTGGGTTCCTCATCATCGTCCCTCAGATCTATCTCTCTATAGATCCGATCATGTTTCCCGAGCCAAGGCTCGGGCATTACTTGTCAATCTTCAGTGACTCGATGCGGACGGAGTTGTCCACAACCTTTCCTTTCTCTCTTCGCTGAGCCTCTCTCAGCTCAGCCACATAACACGCACGACCAGTCACCTGATCGCCATGCACAACACCAACTCCTTTATCCGTCGGAAATTTCAAGGTTAAACACCACGGGGCCAAAGCTGCCCAAAACTCTGCCAGGGTCGGTCGACCCAGAAACACATTATACGGAGAATCGACATCCAAAACGATGAACGGTAGGATCCGCACCCTCCTACGTTCACCTTCACCAAGTTCAACTGGCAATTCAACAAAACCCACTGCATCAGTAGCCACACCATTAAAGCCATGAATGCAGGCTTTAGATGGTTTTAGATCCTTTGTCTCCATCTTCATCTGGTCATATTCTTTTTTGAAGATGATGTTAACAGAACTTCCACAGTCAATCAATATTCATCTCATAAACGCTGGTCCAATAGTGGCCGAGATGACCATCGGGTCAATGGTAGGTGCCTCCACCTGATCGGCATCTCTACTTCTGAACATTATATCTTCCGTCATCATTCGTTGTTGCTTAGCCGGAGTTCCATCTTCCGTGTTTGAACAACATTCAAAACCTGCATGCTTTAAGGAACTAGCATTGCGCTCCATTTCTTGCCAATTCTTGTCTGCAGGGTGAAGCCCACCGACTATCGTGTTTATGACTAATCTACCTCTAGTCCGAACGGGTTCCTCATACCGTCGTGGGGCCTGTCCACGATTGGGGTCGGATGTCCCTTGTCCACCTTCCTAAGGGTTCTTTACAAACTCCTGTAACTTTTTCTGTCGAATTGGCTTTTCAATCACATCATGGAGGTGCCTACAATCCTCGGTATTGTGCCCGTAAGTCTCATGGAAACGGCAATACTTCCCAGTCCGCTTTTGCTCTTCGGTGGACTCTTTTGGGTGTGGCTTTCGATATTGGAAAGTATTACAGGTCGATAGGTAAATATTTTCCAGAGATGCATTCAGAGGAGTGTATTTATTGTAAGTTGGGATCCTTGGTTTCCACTTTCCGGCTTCCCTTTTCTTTCCGGAATTTCCTCCTCCGGATCCTTTTGACTGCTCAGGTTTGTTTTAAACATTGACTTGGACTTTTCTAGAGTTGTCACCATATTGTTTTACAGCAATGTTGCTTTGCACAGTCTCCTTGTCGGGTCCTAGTGCATTATCTCGCCTCGTCCACCTGGCTTCCTCCCTTCTTATAAATTGGTGCGCCTTTGAATAAAAACGTTCCAGCGTAGCCGGAGGCTTTCCTGCCAGCCAATCACCAAACTCTGAATCCGGATCTACTCCTCGCATTACGGCCATTAAAATGGCATGGTCATTCGGGTTGCTAACTTCAGTAGCAGCAACGTGGAATCTTTGTAAGTATTCCTTTAACGATTCCCCTAGGGCCTGAATTACACTAGACAAGGACATAACATCCTTGGGACGAGTGGCATGAATCCTGAACTGCTCCACAAATTTCGTCGCTAACTCATCAAAATTGGAGATAGACCGTGGAGGAAGTCGGGTAAACCACATGGTAGTGATTCCAGATAAAGTTATTGGGAAACACCTGCATTTAGTTGCATCATTCGCCCTAGCTGAATCCATCATCCACACATACCTCATTACATGCTGTCGGGGATTAGTCTTCCCCTCATAGGCCGGGATAGTCGGCATATTAAACTTCGTGGGGTACTCAGCTTGTAGGATAGCATCTGTGAATGGAGTATGACTCCTAGATACGCCCCAATCATCATTAGTTAAACCTTGATTTTCCCTCATCGGTTGTCTGACCATGGTTGATAGGTCTGGGGTTTGTATGGAAGATGGCAAGTTGGAATCCGTCCTGAGGGACCGTTCCGGTTGGTGCCTCCTCTATTGGCGATCTACCAAACGTGTATCCTGGGGACCTACTTCATCATGACCTTGGTGAGCCAATCGTCCAGCTTCCACCCGTGCTCCAGATCCTAAGTTTACTGTTTCAGCTTGAGCGCGAATTTCCTGGTGCACTCACTTGTTTGCGTTGTTTCAGTTCTACGGCATCTACGCCTGGGAGGTTCATCAGATGAAGCAGAGCCATCAGACGAGGAGTAGGAAGCGGGATTTCCTCCAGCATTCTGATGTTGTTGTTGAGTAAGCTGAGTCATGAGGTTGGTGTTAGCTTGAATCTGCTTGTTAAGTTGTCTCCTGCTTTCCATGAGTTCTCTCATCAGCTCGTTGAACTCTGTCCTGGTGACAGCTTCCGTTTGGTTTTGGGCGGTGATGGCCCCTACGCTCGGATTAGCTTGTTGATTGATGGGTCCTACTTATTGGACGCTAGCGGCATCGTTGACATCTGCATTGTGGGAGGCTGATCTAGTACGTGGTCTTCCCATTGTAGAGTTATCGGTTGGAACTCTGAATAGAATCAATGGACTTCTTGTGAATAAAATCGGATCTTCTTCAGGGGATTTCCTCAATCCAGTAGCAACAAAGGAGATCCTAACAGCCTGAGAATGCGGTTCTCAACGAAAGCACCAAAATGTTAGCACCAAAATTTGTCACTAACACCCAAGAAAGGATTTGTGTAGAGAGATTAATGAAGATAGAAAATTAAAATAGAGGAATGTATGCATAATTAACTACAGAAACAAGAACACCAGAATTATAGTGGTTCGGCGTAACTGCCTACGTCCACTTTGAGTTTAATCTTTATTTCTTCTTAAAATTATTGAATACAGATACAATCCGTACACTAACGACTTGATTACAAGTTGGGATCGAAAATAGATGAGTCTTCGAAATGGCAGAGTCTCCCCGGAGTTCTCGAAAAAAAGGGTCCTTTCAACTGTACCCCTGCCTTTGTATTTATAGCTTTCAACTGTACCCCTGCCTTTGTATTTATAGGCTAAGATAGGCTCGACTTCCTTCTCAGGCCTAGGAACAAAGATGACTCGGCCCACAATAGACAACTTCTGTATGTCGAACCAAGCATACCGAACGGCAGTTGCCGAGCGACTCTTGCCGAGCGAGGCCTTGCCGAACGGTGCTTGCTATATGACTCTTGCCGATGGATGCTTGCTGAGCTGGAATGAACAAGGCGCCATGCCGAACGCCCCATAGCCAAGCCACTAAATCTTCCCTTCAAGGCCGATCGAGGAGTCATCAAGCCACGTAGCCTTCCCTTTATGGCCAAGCGGTATGTGACTAAGGCATTCATGCCAAACGCCCAAATGCCGAGCCATCCTTGCCGAGCGACATGTACTGTGCTCCTTTAACTTCTTTCCTTTAGCCGAGCGGCGTTAGCCGAACGATGGCGTTGATTTCATATCATCATTTTTCTCTCTACCGAGTGACGTTGGCCGAACGATGGTTGCCGAGCAGTATGCACTAAACGGCCATGACCGGACCACGAGCACTAAAATAAGACCGAATCAAACTCCTTAGCCGAACCATGTATGGCTTCACTTCATCGACCAAGTGGCGAGTGCTGAAACATTTAGACCGAACGACACACAGTGTACTATCCAGACCGAGCGATGAATGACAATGCGCCTTTAAGGTTGGAAAAATTCTACACCGAACGATAATTGACCGAACGATGAACTTTCACCTTAAGCCGAGCAATACATATGGAATTCACAACAACATCCTTCTTTGGCAGAACGATGTACAACCCCTTTACTCCGGCCGAGCCATGTCTACAGGCCGATCCGTGTGCGTAGGCCGAACCATCCAAATTGACTTCTATAACCAGTATCTTATAGCCGGGCCAAGCGTCCAGGTAACAGACGCATTGAATGAACACCCTATGAATTAAGTTTCACAGTTTGATTATAAGGTGTTCGATGATAATGTTAAGTTAGAAGTTTACTTTAATGAAGGAAGTTTATTCTAATAAAAAGAAGTTTAGTATGTATTTTCTAAAATGTGATTTTACATAAGTATGATTTATAAATATGGTTTATTAAAGAAAAGGATTTAAAATGGTATTTTGAGAACTTAAATCCCGATATCTTTGAAATAGATTTCTAAGATTTTTGGAAAATAATAGTAGTATTACTTGAAAGTATTTGTGAATACTAATATTTTGAAAGTAGTTTTAAGATTTGTTCGAATTCGAGATTGCTCTTGGAATCAGTAAGTCAATTCAGTAACCAAGTATCTATGGTATCTAGTCCGAGTGGCTTGAAAATGGCTAAAAATAGGCAAAGAGATGTGTTCGGTTGGTAAGCACTTCTCATGGGCATTACCCTTCTTAGTAAGGGAATATATGGTATAACTTGGTAGGACCCATTTTCATAGTATCATTTTTGTGTTACTCGATCTATATGTATATTTTCTATAGATTTTAAAGTAAATAATTGGGAAATTGGTTTATAATTTGAAATCATGATACACAGTACCATTATATGAAGTATTTGATATTTCTTGGAAAATGATTTTGATTAAGTCCCAAAAGTATGATCTGAGTGTACTGAACTCACTTCTGTCGCTTGAAAATAATTATGGTGATAATTGCAACATCATTGGCATTCATTTTCGGGTTCCAAAGTGGAGGACACTACAAAAATAGTTTGCCACAAAGTAGTTTTGTAAAACAAATTTTGACTTAACGCCAAAAGTATGATTTGATATAAAAAGTATATGTATATATTATTATGTCAAAATGGTTTGAGACAAAAACCCAGGAGTTTAGTTCTAAAGTTTTCTTTAAAGAAATTTTAGATAAAATTAGAGTAGTTTAATAAAGAGTAGTTTTGGAAAATACAAATTTTGATATGAACTATCTTATAGTTTTTTTTTACATATATGCTATGTTGGGTACCCGAATGGTAGTGGCATAACCCAAATAATTAAGAAAACCTTTTTTGTCTTTCCTTTGTAGTATAATGTGTCTAATAAATCAGTGAAACTTTGATAAGTTGTTTTATTAACGCATGTATCATATTCATTAGGACAGTGTGATATGTTCTTCTTGTTATGATATGATTGTTTGACAGTTTTCACTTGTTAGAATGAAACAGATTTTTCGACGATTTTGTACAGTCTGGAACTTCTGAATTGTTATAGAACTTAAAGTTAAGTTTTTTAAAAATATATAAATGAGTTTACATAACACTTTAATTGAGAATGTAGTAAGTTAAAACAAGTTTTAAATTTGTTGAATATTCATGATAAGTAAAATGAATTTACTATTATGTATACTCTTAGGATGTAGTAGAGTATTATACGAGTAATAACTTGAAGTAAGTTTTTATGAAATGTTTTATAAATAAAGATATGTCCTTATAAAATGTTTATAAACTTGAGTTACGTTTTTATGAAATTTTTCATAAATGATTTTAGTATTATATGATATACTATATATGTAAATGAATGTTGTATAAAAAGATATTAGTGTAGTTAAGAAACCAATAGGATAAAATATGTAAGTTATACATAGATCATTTTATTCACATGATTGTTCTTGATACATGATTTAAGTATATGATTCCAAGGTAGGATAAAATATGTAAGTTATACATAGATCATTTTATTCACATGATTGTTCTTGATACATGATTTAAGTATATGATTCCAAGGTAGGATAAAATATGTAAGTTATACATAGATCATTTTATTCACATGATTGTTCATGATACATGATTTAAGTATATGATTCCAAGGTAATTTACGCCGGCCCGAACAAAGATTTTTCACTCAATTCTCAATGGCGAACATTTGAAATGGATTCCTGATATGAGCCTGAGGTTTTCTGTCATAGTATATAGCTATGTAAGGAGAACAAAATTTTCTAATCAAGGAACCTGACCAGTGATGCACTAGAGAGGTTAAGTGATCTATACTAGTTTGAAAGTGAAATTTGTGTGATCAAGCAAGTGATTAGATTGGATATTGCGTACAGTGATCCTTGCACACCGTATGGGCTTAAGTACATGCATACTATGTTTTATTGGCTTATGGAGAGTTCAAAGAACGACTCTTCAATTTGTTCTGAGGTAGCATGAATAAACGATGAAGTAATAACCTGAGGCTGTTGATCGTAAGAAACGCTTAGTAGATTATTAATCATCCTTGTGCGATGAGTGAGTTTTTGAACTTGAGCAAACCGTAAGTTTTTTTTGCTAGTTATTTTGAATACTGTTAACTATTGATTTGTGCTTTTTTTCTTTTTCTTTGTGTTGGTCATTGGAATTTCGAGGGCAAAATGTTTTAAGTGGGGGAGAATGTAACGATCTGGAATTTCGAATACTTCATATTTAAATAGCTGAATTATTTAAATATTTGAACCGACGTGATTAAATTAATTTTATAACCTTGTTAAACCACTTTTAATTAATAACTAATGTCGGTAAACCTGAAGAAATATCGATAATGCAACCGAAAATCTTTTTATCGATAAACAACTTTTTACTCAATAGAATTGTTCGAACTTATTGTGCTTGTCTAATTAATCAATGTTTAATTAATTAGTAACTAAAAATAATTTGTGTAATTAAAAGCTTCTAGAAGGAATTTGAAGATATTTTGAAGAGGGGTAGTTAAGGAATTCACTAAAGAAAGGTAAGAAGAAACTTTGGTTAAGTGAGGTGGAAAGGAGAAGTGATGTGCACATGGAGGGGGGCATGGTTGGCCGACCACTTGAGGGGTAGAGGAGGTCATTTGGCTATTGATTAAATCTACATATCATACTTCATTTGATTCATTATATTTTTGCTAAGTTTTGTGAACAAAATCCTATGTATTCATGCTCTTTTCTCCTCTTCAATCTTCATTTATTTCCTATGCAAATCAACACCAATCCATCTCAAACTTTAACCAAGGCCTTAGAACATCGTAGCATCATGGAATAGCAACTCAAAGTCAAAGGAAGTTGAAGAAATAGGGAAACCTTGCTTAGGCTGCGAGCAATATAGGGGAAGGGAGCATGGTCATGTGCTTGTGAAGGCTAAAGGTGAGATCTTTTGGCTTTTGGTGATGGTAGGAAGTGCTCATGTGTTTGTGAAGGCTTGTGCTTATGTTAGCTTGGGTTTGGGTGAGTTTAACCACCATTTGATAGTATGTATTGTGTTATATTTTTTGTGCTTGAAATATAAAGTTAATGAGCTAATTAAAGTTATAACTTTGGACCTTACGTGCTTTAGAAAGAAAATGACAATTCTATATTGTCTATCATTGCTTCTATTACCCTCTACAACATGTGTCATGGCCTAGTCCTTGTATTTACATGTTTAATTTTGTTGTGTATGCCATTAAAGTGTATTGAAAGTATTTGAAGCGAGAACAGTCGCTATGGGTACACTTTGAATCCCTTGTTGTTTTAACTTGTGTTATATAGTTATATGTGAATATATTATGAATTTATATATTTCGGTTGTTATTTACACTTATAATAGCGTATGGAATAGTATGGAAATGGTTTGGAAAGTGGTATAAATGATAGAACAAAGTTCGGAAAGTTATAACAAAAAGCTCGCTATGGATGCACTTTGAAAATGCCTTGTGTTCGATGATTTTTAAAGTTAATTTGAAAGATATCCTTAGGAATTTCTTTTCTATTTTAATAAGTAAAATATGCTTACTTATTACTGCAAAATATCAAGGTTTAAAAAATTATCGAACTGGTTGAACGAAGTTGAAAAAGTTAGAAGCGAAATAGTCGCTATAAATGCACTTTGAAAAATAGCTTATTTTTAGAGAATTTTTAATATGATTTCAAAATATATCCCTAGGGGTTTATTTCTGTGGTCTTTAAGTGGTCTATGTACACTACTTATGCTAAAAAAATTGGATCTTAAATCATTTATTTAAGTGCTGTAAACTGGCAATAAAGTTTATGCTTTTTTATATTGTTTTATGTTCAAGACTTTCAACAGCACTTATAAATGTTGTCTTTGAGCTACAACGGCACTTCTGGTGTTTGTTATAAGCAAGTTTTGAGATTATAATGTGTTTAAATGATGTTTAATTGATTATTTTTTTGCAATCATTTTAAGGGAGTTTAATAACATATGTTAGGGTATTTAAAGTGGTTTCAAGTTTAAATATATTTTTATTAATTGTTTATGAATTTTTAAAGCAAAAGAGTTCTAAAATATAAAACATGTTTTTATTGATTTTTGTTAAATTTGAAATTATTTATTTTCAAGTAATATTTTATATAGATACTTAAAACCTATTTATAAGTATTTTTAAAGAGTGTGTGTGTGTAAGTTGGAAAAGTAACTTAAGTGTTTTATAAAAGGATAAGTGGTTTTGGTTATAACACTTAATTATAACGAATGGTTTAGGAAAATTACTAAAAAGCATATACCTTGTTAAATAAGTGTATGTGTAACTAGATCTTTGAAAAGAATGTTTTAAAGATAATGTTAAGTATAAAATGGTTTTGGCTTCATAGTAACAATGTTTTAATAACATTTGTTTTCAACCTATTTTAATTATACTTTTGGAAATGTGAAATCTTGTTTAAAATTTTGCTCTTATATCATTTAGGATAAGAATATGAATACATTTCTAAGTATTGAAAGAGTAGAAAAGAATAGTGAAAGAGTATAAACAGATAGTGAAATGGTAGTACACATGATGTATATATCTTTTGTAAATGTATTTTAAATATACATAAAAATATTTACAAAGTAATTTTAATCAATATAATTAAATGAAAAGGGGATTAAAAGTCGCTTATGTGACTTAATCCTGCTTTGTGAGTTTACCTTTTCATGGAAATTATTTAGTCTTATAATTGCCACTAAAAGCCAAAAAAGTATATTTATTCTATCCGTGAGAGTTAAGAATGATGTTCAAGTAGGGTTTAAAAGCAAACAACGCTCTAGCCTACCGGCTTTACTCTTAACAGAAAGATAGTGTAAGGTGAGAAAGTCGGAAACGTGATAAGTATACGAGACTTTGTTTCCATATGCAATCGTTTTCATTTGGTACTTGGTAGTCGATTAGTCGACTATCCAAATTGACCAAATTAACTGTGGAAGTATATGTAAGTATCACGTATTGATAGGATTTGAGATCCCATGGGGAGGACTCATTCATATGAATCGTATCTTGCTTTAAGAACGTATATGTTTGCACCAAAAATTGGCACAAGCACCCAATTTCGAAGAGAAATAAATAAAGAATATAAAATGAAAGCGGAGGAAAATAGTAATGAAATAGCAGTAAATCAAAGCAGTAACACGTACACAACGATTTATAGTGGTTCGGCATTATTTGCCTACATCTACTTTGAATAGAAAGCTTTATTAATCACTTTATAAACTGAGTACAATAGGGATCAGATGAATATCCTTAGTTACAATAGAGTACAAAGTAACTAGCAGCGTAAAGGTCCCGAAAATGAACAACCATGCCTGTATTTATAGACAAAGATGGAAAAATATCTCCCTAAACTATCGGTAGAAGGATCTCCAAAACCATATGCACCCATCAGAGGAATCACATGGCCCAAATCCCAAGGGATAGGGATCGGTGTTGATCCCTATTTTAAAGGAATTTAGGGGTGCGATCCCTATGGTAGCCTTCCCATGTTGTAATGTGCTTAGTCTCAAAGTTTCATACCAATTGGATTAGTAGAACTTGAGTTATTGCTCGATCTTTGCTTCAATGTAAGTTGTCTTCTGATTTCAGCTGATCCCTACCGAGGGAAGAGGGCCGATCCCTCTTATTTCATCCTTTTGAGGTGCGATCCC
Source organism: Allium fistulosum (assembly GCA_030737815.1). NCBI lineage: Eukaryota > Viridiplantae > Streptophyta > Magnoliopsida > Asparagales > Amaryllidaceae > Allium > Allium fistulosum. The sequence continues at coordinate 423,589,720 of CM060903.1, forward strand.
TAGGGTAGGCTCCCTAAGGTCCCCACATCTTGCTCATAAAATTCCATATGCATTGGACTTATGGATCTTGAGATATTGATTGTTTTCTATTGAATTGCACTTGCTTTCTGAAACATGCCGATCCCTATATTGGAGAATGATTATAGCTGATCCCTCCTATATGTTGAACCATATTCCATACTTTGAACATTTTGCATCGTGTATCTCTCAATTTCGTTTGATCAGGCTTTATATTATCATTTGTACTTGATGTTTAGACCCAACAATCATCGCTTTGGGCTTACTGGCCTTGATGACAATCGAATCTAACTTGTCCAATTAGTTCGAATATAGCAGGGTTAAAATTCAGGATAACACTTGTCCCTCAAAGTACGTCTTGTGCTGAACATGACGTGCTTTGAATCGAAGCAAGTTAGAGTCGTCGAAAAAGAAATCCATCTAGTATTCTGAATAGTCGCTATCCTCCCACAAACTATTTTCCTAAATTATCGAATCTCTCTTTGATCGTCATGATGCTTGGTCGATTTCCAATAGTATAAATCCACGATTATATTCTGTCAGTTACTATCTATGTACGGTTCTACGAGACTAGTAAGTTTTGGCTATCTGATCTGGTCTCAACCTTGAAAGCTTCAGGTTTGAATTCAATTTCTATCGATTTCGAAAATTGAATCTTTAGACTATACACGTGCACATTCAGGTACATGTTCTTGTTGTTGGCTCCCGGATGCGTTTGTATGCTCACGGGTCGTTGCCAATTTTCGTTGAGTTAGATGCAATTTCATTGCATTTTGTATATATGTACTTTACATAATTTTCATGTCCATGTTTGCATACACATAGGCTTATGGTAGATCCCTTTTTTTATATATTTATGTAGGGGTCGGCTTTCTTTTAGTCGATCCCCCCACTCCTTCTTTTTTTGACATAATAGAGCCGAACGCTTTCTTTCTCTTATTTTCTCATAGGGGTCGGAATTATTCTAGTCGATCCTCCCTTTCTCTCTCTCTCTTTTTTTATATATAATAGGGATTGACATATTTATAGCCGATCCCCTTCCTCCTTCTTTCTTTTAACCTCGTGGAGAATGAAGACGTGGGTCGAACCCACATCCCACATATATAAGTTCAAACCTTTCTTATCCATCCCTCACTAATTCACTTATCTTCAATTTACTTTTTACTTTCCTATTTCCTTTAAGCGCAGTCCCTAACCCTCCCCTTTCAACCTGAAAAATCCGACCCCTTCCTTTCGAATCAAAAACCGCCTTCATCAATAAACTCGCCTTCCTATTTTGCTTTAGATCATCGCTTCGTCTTCAATTTGAATTGTAATCCAATATCTATAATCGAGCCGTGCATTTTCTATATACTTAGGTAGGTTTTCTTGCCTTTAACCTTTAATTTTATGATGGGATATTAGGTTCGATTGTGTTAATTCATGGGTTAAGGAAGAGACGAGATGGATGACGATGATGTAGATTTCGGGTAAGTAGCAAAGGAGAAGGAAGAAAAGAGTGTAGGATGAAGGAAACAGAGGGATCGGTCATAGTGAAGTATGGTGGGGAGAGATCGGTGATGTTATTGGAAGGCATAGGAGTTGGTTGGAATGCTTAAGGGAAGCACGAGAACGTTGAAGGAATGGGATCAGCATTGGAACTTAAGGAAGATGGGTTCGGTCATTTGTGAAGCGATGAGGGGTCGGCTATTGGCATTAGAAGGAAGGGATCGGTTGCATGGTTAAGTTGAGGGATCAGTGGTTTTGCTTTAGGTATCGGTTATAGGCTTTGCAATAGGGATCGGCTATCTTTTATACATAGAGGGATCGGCTATGGGTACTTGGCCAATTCTAAGCTTCGATTTGAACTTGAAAACTAATTCATATTCACTCACATCAACAATTAGAACCAATCCCATCCTAATGAACTTGAACATATGACGATAACGAACAACAGGACTACCTTATAAAACCTTGAATTTGAAACCGAACAACTAAACTACGGGAACTTAGAATATGGACTAGAACTTTAACATATGGACTTTAATAACGAACTTCACACTTCGATACGTCGATGGTCGATCCCACAGCTTACAAAACCGATCAATCTAAATGCCAGTTGAGACGGTTAGTGATGACAGTTACTCTGTTCGAAATCCAAAATCTCATCATTTACTTTTGCTTTTAATTTTGAACTGTTTATTTCTGTACTGCACAACACTGCACCACATTAATTTAAACTTAGCACGGGGGGACAAATAAATTTCCTAATCTCAATTATCTACTGAGTTTAGTTGATATGGGCTCCAAACGTTCAAAGCATCTAGTTGCAATGGCTCCCGGATCATCTTCACAACACAACAATCCCGAAGCTGAGTTAAGTTCTACAGCTGTTTTCGGTAGACTCTCCCTTGATCGTCAATTTGAGAAAATAGAGTTCTCTGGCCCGTTGACCAACCTTTTTTATGATGTTCTCGTCCTTCTGGTGGAAGACATAAGTCCTGCCCTCGACGCTGTAGAAGGTGCCATATTTCTAAATAACCTGACGGATTCCCAAGCCTCCAGAATTGAGAAAGCCGCTCTTCGCATACTATGTTCTAAACATGGGATTTCGTTTGGAGATGTCCTAGTTCCTTCAATGAATGATAGGGCTCATTTGCCCCCAGAAGGATATACGACGTGCAATAAATTCATGTGCTGGGTCGGACGCATGCCGCCTTTCAATTCTTTCATCCAAGAAATGCTAAATTATTTACGAATAGCTCCTACACAACTACATCCGAATAGCTATGTTTCCCTTTATGGCACTTTCCTAGTATTTATGGATGTTCTGTTCCGCCTACCATCTTCTGAGGACATCAGGTTCATTTAAAATTTCAAACAACGGACATGAAGCCTTTCTTACACTCTCCTCGAGCCTTTGCCCAATTATCAAGTTCTAACCGGTGCTTGGAACAAGTTAAACATCTTCAAACACGAATGGTTTTTTGTTTGTTGTCCACCTAGCTTTGCGAGGCGATGGTTGGAAGGACGTAAGTGTTGTTTTCACTTTATTCTAATATTCTTTAGTTCAAGTCATATCATGAACTAACTAATGCTTTGAAAATTTACAGGTTTCCATCCACGTCCAGAAGATGATAATTTCTCAAGGGCGGTTTCTGCAATTCGTGCCACCCCATTTGAAGACAGGACATCAAATCCCTTATAACCGATGAATGGTTATCTCTATTTGGGCTACTAGAGGAAGGTCACAACATTGGGATTGTAGGAAATGCTGCACCACTAAGAAATATGGCGGAATAAAAGCCGGTGCTAATAGCCCAGTCATGCCCCTAGTCGAGGGGACTCAAGACGAGGCCGAAGAGAGTGAAATTAGAGGTGTCGAAACTGACAAGCTTGGCGGTGCTGATGCAAGTCAGGGCAAAGCACCTGTGGTCGAACCATCACAAGGCGTGCAATCTCACTTGCCAACAAGGAGAGGAAAGAAGCTCGCACATAAACTCCATGGGAGAAAAACTGCCAAAGAGCTAGAGTTTATCATCACCTCGGTTGATGAAGAGTCTTTTTCCCAACATTTAGAAAGTTCAATGGATGGGTTCACGAATCTTTCGATCCCTGATTATATCATGACTTATGACTTCCCCAACATTAGTATTGGGTGGCTCAATTCTCCCACCAGGAGTGGTGATGGCATTCCTCCCACTAGCAAAGGGGAGAGAACTCCTATGAGCAAGCTGCAGCAACTGGCCCGTCAGGGAAACACTAGGACACTCATAATCACGCGCACGTCACTGCACGATTTTCATCTACCTTTTCTTTGATGGCTACTTATACACTCTTTTTTGGTTTGCAGGTGCGATGTCTCATTCCTGTGCCTTCAATCGCTTGAGGAGCTCGTCAACGTAGTACGGATCCAGTCGCGGTCCAGAATCGGGTAGCCGTAGAGAGAGAGAGATGACGGTCGAAAATGAAGTCGTCGTATTCAAGTTCATCTGGTTCCAGACAGTCCCGCAATTGTAGATCGAGCAAATGTCCACTTGTCACTTCTGATCCCGCTTTGCCTACTGCAGCTCTGAGGCTTCCAAAGTAGAAAAATTGACCGAACTTAAGGTCAATTTCCCAAAGATTTGCTTCAATGGGCTTAAGTTCCTTCCTTCCATTCATACAATTCCAGGGAATGCTAAACTGAGTTCCCTTGCATGCGTCAATGACGTTTTGGTGCAACACAAAGCATTCCAACATCTAGCAAAAATATCTTCAAGGTGTCTATCGAAAGATAACATGAAATCGATTGTCTCAAGCTAGAGGCGATCCATGATAAAGATATACTTAAACATCAAGACAATGAGATCTCGAAGTTGACAACGAAGCTAACCGCAACAGAAAAAAATGGCTAAAAAAATTTGAGGCAGTTAGTCATCTAGAAGCGATTCACAAAAAGGAACTGGATGCTGCACTCAATCGCAGCAGTGTGCTTGCTTTGGAAAAAAATACACTGCAAATGGAGAAAAATATTCAGGCCCACGGCATTGCGGAACTCGAAGAAGTCCTTAAAAAAGAGAAGGAAGAAAAGCTCGAAGCTTAGGAGGAGTCGCAAAGATATTGCGAAGAGGCCTTCAAAGCCCAGGGACTAAAAATTAAGCTTAACGAGCAACTCGCTCAAATTGAAGTCCTTAAAGAAGAGGCAAGAGAAGCAAGCCATAATGAGATGAGAGAGCAGATCATGGCCCAGTTAGAAGATCCCAAAGAAGCCGGTCGAAATGAAATTAAGGACATGTTCGATCCTTTGATCATTGGATATAATGCTAAAATCTTAATTCATCGCTATCTGAGTTTCCTTGGAGAGGGCTATCTTGAATCGCTCGCCGAGGCTTGGGAATACACTGTTGAAATGAAGAAGAAACCCCTCAATGAAGCTGATTTAGATGAAGAGAAGCTTGTATAGGAGATTCTTCGCGGGGATGAACCTTTAGACCTTGCTGCTGGGAGACTCTGATACTTTGATATTCTAGCACCCTCCGGCAAAGGGGAAAACATTGATGAGTCTTCGGAATTCGATCCTAATGGCCTCCCTTTACTTCAAAGGGTCGGAGCATCAGTTTCTCTTAGCTCGGGACAAGATTTGAGTTACGATCTAGATAGACCCGACTGTCGATCAAAGGTGCTAACTCCTATTCTAGAGGGGAGCACTCCGGCGACAACTAAAAATCAGCCGGATACAGGTATCCCACTTTGTTCTCCATTATTCGAGAGATCTCATTCCTCATGTCCAATATTCATGGGTTTATCTTCTTGTTTTCGTGAATCTGCAAGTCTTTTTGGTCCTAGCCAGACTCCACGAAGCGGTGCCGCCGTGGAGCAACAATCGACATCTACTGAAATTCTAGCGGCCATCGACATTTCAGGGCCCGATGCTCAAGTTATCGGAGCACTTGATGATGAAAACGCTGATGACCCACCGCTGCCATATGAATCAAATGACGTCGTGATCACTGATGCCACCAAACATCGAGAGAGAGGAGTTGTTGAAGAGAAAAGCTAAGGCGGAACCTGCTGACATGGACATCGACGATCCAAATCTCATCCTACTTCAAGTCATTCCACCCAGCGGGTCGGTTTCTTAAGAACTCCCTCCAACCTCCGAGAGCTCTCCTACCAAGGGTGGCAAAGGATCGAGGAAAAGGACGGACGAAAGTTAGGTGGTGGCATTCCTAAGAAATCCAAAAGGGAGAAAGGGCAGAAGAAATAGTCGTTGCTTTAGCTTAGTTTGTATATAATTTGTATAGCTGTTTATCTTTTTATTATTGGTCGTGATTGTGCTGGTATAGCCCCCGCTTTTGAATAAACTTGTACCATAATTTTAAAGTTTAGCATGTAAATAAAAGTTCTTTGTTTTCTGTCTAACTCTAATATGAATTTTATCTAAGTAGTCGAGCTATTACTTTTCCATTCAATGTACTTGTAATTCGTTGCTCGTTAATTCGAATAATCGTCCACTAATATTTTACACAAGGCCTCCATGTAGTGATGGCCTTAAGTTGTATCAAACACTGGGCTCGAGCCCTAGTATTACGTCGTCGGATTCAGCGATTTGAGTGATTATACCCTTGCTCCCAGTCTAGGGTTGGCGGAGTTAGATAGTCGATGGTCGAACTCCATCCTTAGCGAGTTTATACTCCTCCTGTCGGTTTCAAGTCGTAGTTGGTGGAATAATGAGTGGTCGAACCACACTCATCTATTTGTTTATATTCATATCCACACTCTGGGGATAAGAGTTAGTTGGTGGGTGGTCGAATCGCACCCAACTATTTGTTTATACTCATATCTGCACTTTGGGGATAAGAATTAGTTGGCGGGTGGTCGAATAACACCCAACTTCTGTTTATAGTCCAGTCTATACTGTGGGGACTTAGAGTTATTTTGAAAAGTTGTCGGACCATACTTTCCTTAATTGATTGAGTTACCCCCAAGTCCATGGTTTAATATAGCGAGCGATCGATCCTATCACGATCGCTTTTGATTCATGCTTGTACTATCACTCGATAGGATAAACTTGGTTATCAGATGGTCGAGTCTTATCCCTTCCTCGTTAGATATTCAGTCCATCAGGTTGTGAGCGAGAATCCTCATATGAACGGTCAGGGCACGTTCATTTGGTTTAGTTCAATCGTGAACTTATGTAATCGGCTGGCTCCAAGCTCTGGGAACTTGCTCAAACATATCAATATTAGTTAGTCGGGTATTGTAACTAATATGTAATGCTACAGTAATCACAGATATGAAGGAAATTTAAAACTTTATTTGCCAGATGGAAAGAAATGACATAATTTGTCTTATTATATATCTGAAAAATCAAATGCTAAAGAAAATTCGTAAATTGAATACAACTGCATGAAAAAGAATAAACTAAGCGAAATAGCGTCATAAATGTTGTTATTCCACGCTCTTGGGAGTGTGACGCCATCAATAGTCACTAGCTTGAAAGTTCCCTCTCCATTCCTCTGTTCAATGACATATGGTCCTTACCAAGTAGGATTCATGTGTGATGGGGCAGGAAAGACCGGTTTCAAGATGAGATCATCGAATTCAAAGGTTCTAGGTCGGACTTTAGTGTTGTAGTATCGGGCGACTCGGCATCAATATGCAGCTGCCCTCAAATCAACTTCCTTGCACTTCTCCTCTACATAATCTAGAGATTCTAAGAGAAGATCTCTATTCGATTTGAGATCGTAGTAGGTCACTCGATGAGAAGGGACTTCGAGTTTAACGGAAATAATGGCTTCGGAGCCATAGGCAAAGGCGAATGGAGTATGGCCAATCGCAGACTTGTGGGTGGTTCTGTAAGCCCATAATGCTGTTGGGAGTTCATCCACTGACTTGCCTCTAGCCTTTTCCAAATGCTTCTTCAAAATGGACTTTATGATTTTATTCATAGCTTCAACTTGTCCATTTGCTTGAAGGTAAGCAACTACCGCAAATCTCTTCTCAATATGATGCTGATGGCAGAAGTCTTTGAATTCAGCGCTGTCGAATTGGGTTCCATTGTCAGTCATAATGGTACATGAAGGCCAAAACGACAAATGATGTTCCAGACAATGAAGTTGATTGCTTTCTTTGCCATGATCGTGGCTAAAGGTTCCGCTTCGGCCCATTTGGTGAAGTAATCAACTGTCACGATGGCGTACTTTGCACCACCTTTAGAGATTGGTAAGGAACCGATAATATCTATGTCCCATACGGAAAATGGCCATGGACTGATCGTTTGTGTGATTTCCATCGATGGAGCTCTCGAAACTTTGGCATACATCTGGCACTTGTCACATCGCTTAGCATAATCAGCAGCATCTCGGTTGACAGTCGGCCAATAATACTCATAACGGAGTATTTTCTTTGCTAAGGTCTTCCTCCAGTGTGATCGCCATATTCCCCTTCATGAAATTCCTTTAGGACTCGCTTTATTTCATCGTGAGCGATACACCGAAGCAGGGGAATGGAAAAACCCTTTCTATACATGACTCCTTTCTGAATGATATATGCGGAGCTTTGCGAAGGACTTGTCGCCTTTCATTCCTCCGTTCGGGAAGGACTACATGTAGTAAATAGTCTATGATCGAAGTCACCCACGACTCCTTCTTAGGCTCTGTCTCTAGTACCCAGTCGATTTCCATCTGATCTATGCTCGGAGCATTTAGTACTTCAACTGAAACCAAGCCCATCTGTTGTGCATCCCAAGTGCTAGCGAACATTGTCAATGAGTCGGCCACTTTGTTTTGATCCCAGGGAATGTGTGTGATATCATAATACTCAAAGCTGATCAATAGCCCTTGGACTTGGATAAGGTACGGTGCGAGTCATTGTCCTTTAGCTTGGTAATCTCCTTTGACTTGGTATACTACCAACTATGAATCACAAAAGATTTCAAGAGATTTTATCCCCGGTTCTTTGGCAAGTTTGAGTCCAGCGATTAGAGCTTCATACTCAGTTTCGTTGTTCATTGCAGGAAAGTCAAGGTTCAAAGCATAGCAAATTGATCGATCTTCCAGAGTTACTAACATGATTCCGGTTCTAGAACAACGATCATTGGATGCACCATCGGTATTCATTTTGCACTTAATGATAAGAGCTCCATTGCTCTGTGGGAGATCATCATGTGCAGTGAATTTCGCTATAAAGACCGCTAGTGCCTGTCCCTGAATAGCTCTCCGAGGGAGATAAGTAATGTTGAATTGACTAAGTTCGATGTTCCACTTGAATAACCTTCCAGATATCTCAGGTCGTTATAGGACATGTTGTAATGGCTGGTTGGTGTAAACGTTGATAGGATGACCCTGAAAATAGGGGCGGCGCTTTCGTAAAGCGATCAACAAGCAGTACGCTAATTTATTTATCTTCAGATAGTTCCTTTCAGCTCTTGTTAACCGTTTGCTAACATAATAGATCGGTCTTTGGATCCGATTCTCTTCGCAAAGCAGTGCGGCACTTATAGCATGTATCGACACGACCAAGTAGATATACAAGTCTTCATGATCCACCGTCTTTGACAAGATGAGAGGCCTCTCTAAATGGTTCACCAAAGATCAGAATGTGTCTTCACAATCCTGCGTCCTTTCAAAGCTCCTTTTCCTTCTTCTAATCAAGTCGAAGAAAGGAATACATTTATCGGTGGCTCTGGAAATAAATCGACTTATGGTGGCAACCTTCCCATTTAGGCTCTATACTTGTTTGGTGGTCTTTGGCACTTGGATGTTGTGAATTGATTGAATCTTCTCGGGATTAGCGTCGATTCTGTGGGCATTGATGATGAAACCTAAGAACTTTCCTGATGCCATGCTAAAAGAACACTTCAGAGGATTGATCTTCATTTTGTAATATCGGAGGATATCGAACATTTCTGCTAAGTCTCTAATATGGTCACTTGATCCTCGTGACTTCACGACTGTGCAGTTAATGCCCCGCTATTACCCCGCTATAACCCCGCTATATCTCATAGCGGATTTCTACCGCTACGATTTTTCCATATAGCCCCAAAATATAGCTTTTCCGCTTTAAGCCCCGCTATTTCCGCTATATCCCGTTATTCCCGCTATATTCCGCTATTTCCGCTATATCTTCTTTAATAAAATGAATTGAAAAATTGCATTTATACATTATAAAAATTATGAAACTAGTTTATTTGATTTAATTTTTAATATATTTTTAGAAATGAAAATACTCTAATATTCTACTAAATTCAATTATGTTATATAACAGTTTTATGTTTATTTAAAGTATATTCGCACATGTTTTTATTTAAAATTATTTATGTATTAATTATAATTCAATTGAATGATATTTTTTCATTTAATTACCATTTATATATTTGAAAAAATATTAAGTACGAGTTTTATATGCTATTTTAGAGTCATCCGCTATATCCCGCTATATTCTCGCTGTATCCCCGCTATGACTTTTTGCACCTCCACCGCTTTGAATCCGCTGAGCGCTTTAACTGCACAGCTTCACGAGCATATCATCCACGTATACCTCCATCGTCTTTTCAATCTAATATTTAAACATTCTATTGACTAGGCATTATTAGGTCGCTCCAGCATTCTTCAATCCAACTGGCATTACCACATAGAAATACAATCCAACATCGGTAATGAAGCTGGTGTTATACATCAGGATTTGGTTATATCCAGAGTACGCATCCATGAAAGATAGCAATTCATGTCCTACGATCGAGTCTACCAGCTGGTCAAACCATGGAAGGGGAAAACTGATTTTTAGGCATGCCTTGTTCAAGTTCGAGTAATCAACGCATGTATGCCATTTTCCATTCGCCTTTCTCACAAGTACAGGATTAGATACCCATTTGGGGTAGTGGGCGTTGCAAATAAACCCATTGTCCTTGAGTCTATCCACCTCCTCTTTAAGGGCAACAGATCTTTTCGGATCCACGCCATGCCTTTTCTGCTTCATCGAGACATGCCTCGGGTCGATATTTAATGTGTGGCTCGCAATGGCAGGTGAGACCCCACACATTTTAGAGTGAGTCCAAGCAAACACATCAAGATTCGTTCGGAGAAATCCAGCAAGTTCTTTCATCATCGGGGGGCTGAGCTGTGATCCGATCTTCAGAACCTATGATGGGTCATTGTGGCTGACTGTTATGCCAGTTGCCAGCTCGGCTGGTGCAGCCTGGTCTCTTTGGGATCCTTCTCGTCATCTCTCGGATCTATGTCATTATAGAACCGACTGTAGCGCCCGAGCCAAGGTCCAGGCACTAGTTGTCAATCTTTGGTAGTTTAGATGTGGAGAGACTTATCCACACCCTTACCTTTCTCTTTACATTGAGCGTCTCTCAATTCAGCTACATAGCAGGCACGTCCGATCGCCTGATCGCCATGCACAACTCCAACACCATTATCAGTTGGGAACTTCGAAGTCAAACACCACGGGCAAGAGCTGCCCGAAATTCAGCTAGGGCTGGTTGGTCCAGAAAAGCATTATATGGAGAGTCAACATCCAAGACAACAAATGGTAAAATCCGTACTCTCCTGCGGTCGCCTTCTCCCGACTCCACGGTGAATTCGACATATCCGCTAGCTTCGGTCGTAGCACCGTTAAAGCCATGAATGCGGGCTTTAGACGATTTCGGGTCCTTAGCTTCCATCCTCGTTTGATCGTAAGCATTTTTGAAAATTATATTTACGGAACTTCCACAATCTACCAAAATCATCCTTACTAAGATGGGGTCGATCATGACCGAAATGACCATTGGATTGATCATCGTTGCCTCGCCATTGTACGTTGTTTTTTTGCCGGAGATCCATCTTCTGTACTCAAACAACATTCAAAATTCATATGCTTAATAGTGCTAGCATAGCGTTCCATTTCATGCCAACTCTTATCTGTTGGATGCGGTCCTTCGACAGTTGTATAGATCACTAATCTTCCAATAGTCCACACAGGCTCCTCAGCCCTGTACGGAGCTTGTCCTCGGTTGAGGTCAGATATCCTTTGCCCGCCATCCTGCGAGGCTTTAACAAACTGTTGTAACTTTTTTTCCCGAATCAGTTTCTCGATAATATCCTAGAGATGCCTACACTCATTCGTGTTATGTCCATAGCATTCGTGGAACCGGCAATATTTCCCAGTTTGTTTCTACTTCTCCACTAATTCTTTTGAAGGTGGCTTCCTATACTGCATGGTATTGCATGTAGACAAGTAAATGTTCTCTAAAGATGTATTCAGTGGTGTGTAGGTATCGTACGTTGGAATCCTAAGCTTTCCTTTTTCAGAATTCCTCTTTCGTTCACGGTTCTTATCACCGTCTATCTTTTGCTGATTCGGTTTATTTTGGATATTCACTTGAACTTTTCCAGAACTATCACCAGACCACTTCACTGTAATGTTACTCTGCACTCCCTCTCCACTTGGTCCCATTACATTCTTCTTCCAATAGCATCTAGCTTCCTCTTTCCTCAAATACTAAGCTGCTTTTGCATAGAAACATTCCAATGTTGCGGGTGGTTTGCCAGCTAACCAATCGCCAAAATCAGATTCCAAATCAATCCCTCTCGTTACCACCATCAATATTGAATGTCGTTCGGATTACTGACTTCTGTGACAGCTGTATGAAATCTCTTTAAATAATCTCTCGGTGATTCTTCCGGAGCCTGGGTCACGCCGGATAGGGACATCACATCTTTGGGGCGAGTTGCGTGCATACGGAACTGCTCCACAAACTTTATTGCTAAATCGTCAAATCTAGAGATTGACCGTGGGGGTAATCTCGTAAACCACATCATTGCTATGCCAAACAGAGTAATAGGAAAACATCTACACTTTGTTGCATCATCAACTCGTGCTGAATCCATCAACCATTCATATCTCATGATGTGTTGCATAGGATCAGTTTTTCCCTCAAAGGTAGCTATTGACGGCATGTTGAACTTTCTTGAATACTCCACATGTAAGATATTGTCATGAACGGGGTATGGCTTCTCAAGATGCCCCAATCATCATTGGTCAAGACTTGGCTCTTCCTTACTAGTTGTCTAACCATAGTCAACAAGTCCGACGTTTGGATAGTTGGAGCCAAGCGAGGGTCGTGCTCCATCTCACGTGAATGGTCTGGTCGATGTCTACGGGTCGTTCCACGCCTTCTTGGCTCAACATCCACTCGATGTATATCACGTACCTTCACTTCGTCGTCATTCCGGCGAAGCAATTGGTTTGCATCCATCTGAACTCCAGCATCCAAATTAATCGCAGCAACTCCAGCTTAGGCTCCAGCATGGAAAGGTATGCTCCCTCCTCTTGAGGAGGGATCGGTACCGATCCCTATAGAGGGGATCATCACCGATCGGTCTCGGCAGACCAGGTAGGTTTGCCTGTTGATGTCCTGAAGCTTCCACGTGATATTGGTCAGTTCTACGATGCTTGCGTCTGTGATAATCATCTGATGAACTAGAAATCTCCGATGTTGAATAAGGGGTAGGGTCCCTCCTAGCCTTCCCATGTTGTTGCCGACTGAGTTGGTTTATTAGATCAATATTGGCTTGAATTTGCTGATTCAACTGCTGGCTGCTATCCACTAGCTCTCTCATCAGATTTTGAAATTCAACTCTTGTAATGGAATTAGCCGGATTGTAGACATCGACTGGATTGGTAGCATTCACATCTACTGGTAGATTGCTCGGGCCTCCTTGTTGGATGCTAGCATTCTAGTTTCCTTCTGCATTTTGAGATGTAGATCTGGTTTTCCTAACCATCGTTGATAGTTTTCCTTAGACTTTTGTAAATTTGAATAGAACGAACAAGCATCCTGAATATGATTTCGGATCTCTTTGGGGGATTTATGCAATCCAGTAGCAACAAAGGAATCCAAACAGGGCTGAGAATCAGGTTCTCAGTGAAAGCACCAAACCCAATAGAAGTTTTGAAGAGAAATAAATGAAGAATATAAAATGAAAATGGAGGAAAATAGTAATGAAATAGCAGTAAATTAAAGCAATAACACGAACACAACGATTTATAGCGGTTCGACGTTATTTGTCTATGTCAACTTTGAATAGGAAGCTTTATTAATCACTTTGTAAACTGAGTATAATAGGGATTAGATGAAAATCCTTAGTTGCAATAGAGTACAAAGTAACTAGCAGTGTAAAGGTCCCAAAATGAACAACCAAGCTTGTATTTATAGACGAAGATGATAAAAATCTCACTGAAAATTCGGCAGAAGGATTTTCAAAACCATATGGACCGATCAGAAGGATCACATGGCTTAAATCCCAAGGGATAGGGATCGGTTCTGGTCCCTATTTTGAAGGAATTTGAGGGTGCGATCCCTATGGTAGCTTTCCCATGTTGTAACGTGCTTAGCCTCAACGTTTCATGCCAATTGGATTAGTAGAACTTGAGTTATTGCTCGATCTTTGCTTCAATGTGAGTTGTCTTCTGATTTCAGCCGATCCCTATTGAGGGAAGAGAGACGATCCCTCTTATTTCATCCTTTTGACGTGCGATCCCTAAGGCAGTCTCCCTAGGGCCCCACATCTTACTCACGAAATTTCATAAGCATTGGAATTATGGATCTTGAGATATTGATTGTTTTCTATTGACTTGCACTTGCTTCCTTGAACATGCTGATCCCTATATTGGAGAATAAGTATAGCCGGTCCCACCTATATGTTGAACCATATTCCATACTTTGAACATTCTGCATCGCATATCTCTCAATTTTGTTCGATTACGGCTTCATATTATCATCTATACTTGATGTTTAGACGCCACAGTCATCGCTCTTGATGATGGCCTTGATGATAGTCGAATCTAACTTGTCTAATTAGTTCGAATATAACAGGATTAAAATGCCGGGTAACAGTATATATACGAGATCCTATGAGGAAGACTTCTATATATCATTCATTTACTTCTTATAGAACCGGAATTGAGTTTACTCGTAAATTCACCGATTTAGTTTTGAAGAGTTCAGGATCGAATAAGTTACTTACTAAAAACCACACTAAAACTGATATACGAGTTCTATGTTTTAGAAGCGGTTGTGGACTGGAATGTTATAGAGTTGAACTATCTATCCTAATGTTAAGTCCAAGGGAGAGGTTAGCGTTAGCATTCGTCGGACAACTTATGCTGGAATCCATGGAGAGATTTGTGAACTGTTCAAGATGTTGGAATCCAAAGAGAGATTTGAGATCTGTTTGAGTGATGAATACTTCTATGTTGAGATACTGAATGCAACTTCACCATCGATAATGGCAGAAAACGTAGTAGTCATGGAGTTTAGCTAGCCCAAGAGAGTACATCAACTTCAAATATCTTAAGATGCTACCGATTAAGGCGCGCGGGAGATGATGATATTAGGTATCACATGTTCAGACGTGGAACTGCTATGTTTACCTTTGTGACATATTTTATCTAGAGATATGCATGGTTTTGGGAGGTAGTTTCTGACTCTTGTGCTGGAGGCCGGCTTTTTGTTTTTACCGAGGAGACCTCCATGGAAATCCTTATACGAACGTACCTTAGCGGTCTAAGTTGTACTTCTAATATTGTTGTGTTGTGAGATGCAAGCAACACAACTATTTTTTGATTTATATTCTACACCCTAGTCATTATTTATTATATCGTCATATTTACTTATTAGATGGTTTTGGTTCTTTTGATGGGAAAACCATTACGATGATTCGACCGGTCTAAAAAGGTACTATTATATGTGGCCGTGTATTTCTTGAGTTTCTCACACCAGGCTTATGTCTGACTCATGGTTTCATCTTTCCCTTAATCTCTCGAGTGCTCTTTCGAGCAGTTTGAGAAAGATAGGTTTTCATTTATATTCTTTATAACTTCAGGAAACAAGCTGGATGCTTCCATTTACCTACTGTAGTATTTTATTTTAGCTACACTACTATTATCTATATATCAGCATTTGGGAGGACAGATTGTTATAACTATACAGACTGATGATAGTACTTAGGATTGTAACTCGTAAATGCAATGTATCTTAGAGTGATAGTTTGTACTGTTTTTATGATATTATATGTTATCGTCCTATTGTGAAATTAAGATGTTTTGTTCTCTTCTTTCTTGTCCTTTTTCATTTTACCCTAACAGTCTATCTTTTTGACACTTGGGTGCTCGACATGTGAATATCATAGATGTAGTAGTGTCGATATTTGAGGATTGAAAAGGCAAGTCGTTATGGAAATGATTGACCAAAATGAAGAGAAGCAATTCAAAATGAACTGTAGTCTTTTACAAGCTGAGAAGTCTTTGGACCTATAGCCCAAAAAACCAAAGATGTCAAACCAGTTGGTTACGTGTAAGTATTACAAGAAATCAAAAGCAAAAATGTGAGATTGTTCGGCACAAATCCTGACTAATGGCTCTAGGTTTCTCAAAGAGACTTGAAATTGATTTGATGAAAAAAATACATATGCTTTGATATTTAATAAGTTTAGCGGTATCAAAAGTACTTGAAATAATTCTAATGGATATGGTAATTGCGTACCTTTATGAAACTTTAGATAGTGGAATTCAAATGAAAGTCCCTGAAGATCTAAGATACCAAAAGGAAAACCACGTTTTATATACTCAATTAAAATCCAACGATCATTATATAGATAAACGATCTGAACAAATGTGATAAAATTATTTAAGCGAGTACATAATTAAAGTAGGGTATATAACATCCTATATGTCACGTTTGCTCTTGAAGAAAAATGAATCCATATATGTTATTTATTGGAATAAATGTTGACGGTGTAAATCAAATTGGCACTCAAAAATGTTAACCAAACTTGTGGATGTGGGTTGCGGAATTGTAGATCTTAAGGCTAATTAAACAGTAGAGGAGGGTGAATAGTATTTTCAAACTTAGTGTAAATCTTTTTAAATTTCTTTCAAGTTAAATATTAAATCATAGATTAACAACATAGAATTATACAATCAAACGGTCACAAATACAATCACCGATAAAAATAAAAGCAGTAAAGAAAATTAAAGAGTTAGAGAGATGACACCAAAGATTTTATACTGGTTCGGATTTCTCCTACATCCAGTCATGTACAATTTCTTATACATATTTCTTTTCAAATGCCAATCTTTAACCAGGCAGAAGGCAAACCCAAGTACAATCTTAATTTCGAGGCTACGAGACACACCCACTAGATTTCCAAATTTAATTGGTCCAAGCTAAGGGTAGACTCACTTGATTTGAATGGTCTATAAGCACACCTACTAGATTTCTGGGCTACTAGGCACACCCACTTGATTTGAATGGGATGCAAACACACCCAAGCAAAAACAAATAGAATTGATAGTTTCTCCAAAGAAAATTTCTTGAACTTTGGATATAATGGATCTTATAGCCTCTTGGACAACACTTTGATCTTTGAATTAAGAGAGAGATGTTTCCAAAATAGTAAGAAAGTAGTATTGAATCAATACAAAGAAGCATGAATTGATTCTATATGATTTTGTTGAATATATTTTCCAATAGAATTTTCAAGAGAGTAAGAGGAGGGAAGAAAATAAGTAAATAGTTATAAAAAAATTCGTTTGCACTCTCCTTTATATAGTAAATCAACAGATGTGTCTGTTCATGAAGAGTTGCAACGAACGGACACTTCCTATCAAAATTTGAAAAATCTCTTGGCGGCATATATGTCAACATACTCTATGCATATATGTTGACATGTGCATGTATATTTTGAGAACTTGTTTCTTTTAAAATATTTTGAAAATCCTATACTTTATAAAATAATTTGATACTTTGTAAAATAGTTTGAACAAAGTTTATGAACATTTTGAACTTTGAAAATCTTTTATAAAATATTTTGAAAATTTATTTTATTTAAAATATAAAAGATAGAAAATAGAAGATGGAGATCAAAGAGTGATATCAAATACTTTAATAATATAAGCTATGACTCTATACACTAAATTATAATTTTGAGATCTTCATATCTTGGTCTTTGTACTCATGAGTCTTCATGTCTATCTTTTGAGTCTCATACTATACAGTCTTTGATTCAACACATGTATAATTTTCTGCACTATATACTATATAACTTAGCAAAACATTAGTATCTATATTTTATATGATTGTATATGGTTGTATATGGTTATTGTCATCAAAATCAATAACTGGGTATTAACAATCTCCCCCCTTTGATGATGATAACCATTAAATGTTCCCGTATATAAAATATTATATAACTCCCCTTGAGTTACATAACTCTCCTTGAATATATGCACGTGTATATTTTATACTTTTCTTCCCCTTTGTCACCAACAAAAATGGGTGAAAATAAGAACTCCCCTTAAATAAAATACTTAGAAACTATACAGTCAAAATCAATAATTAAGCACTAAAATAGTCGAAGCATTATATAACGATTATATGATGATTATGATATAAATGATGGTAATTAAAACTAGATATATGATAAATTATGGTATAATGATAAATAAGATAATAGAAACTATGTTTATTAAAATTCATTTATTCAAATTATACTATAAATCCAAACATACAACCAAACCAAAAACAAACAAATCCAATCTTGAGAGTATCAATTTACACATAATAAGTTACATATTTACATATTTATAATTTAGAAAAATGGAATAACTAGACATTCCTAGGAATTTCGGCCCAACCGTCGAATCCGAAGATTGGATTTGCATTGATGGCCTCCCAATCTTCATTGTCTTTGTTGATAGAGCATTCTGGGTTGTTGGTTTGATCATCTTTGATCAAGGAAGAAATCAACCATCGAAAGGCATCGAAATGCTTTTCTTGCTCTTTGATCATCTGCATTTGACTTAATTCTAAATGCCTTTGATTTTTTAAGATAATGATAAGAATATCCTTGAAGGATTAAAGTATTTGTTCAAGGTTATCACATAATTTTTGGTGTGAAGAAGATATTTTTGTTAAGAGAATAAAGAATAAAATAACAAGTGAATTTTTTTGGAAGAAATAGGCTTATATGGGAGGTAAAAGTCATTCAGAAAGTTTGAATAGATGGTAGTTGTTTTATTTTAAAATTTCGAACTTTAGCCAAACGGCTAACATATATTGACATATACAATGTATATATGTCGACATACATATCTATAAATGCAAATATTATGTTTTTGTTATAGATTTTGTTTTTGTTTAACGCCATTATATTTTCATAGTTTCCAGATACTAATAGAACTACTTAGAACAGAAAGAAATAAATTTCATTACTAGGAATAGAAAAATACATGGATTTCAAAAGAAAAACAAAAGAAATACATGAAAACAACATGAAATTAAATTAGAAACACACATTGCTAATGAAGATAAAGCTAGATAGACCAGTTTTAAAAGGATGATGATGATGATGATGATGAGCCTCTAAGCTTCCTAACGATCTTTTCAAAGTATCTGTCCACTTTGTTGGAAAGAGAAGTGAACTTTTTTTACTAAATGAACATTTAAGCTTGTTTTGGTTTTTGAGAAGCTTCTCTTGGTTCTTTTAGAATCTCTTTGTTGGAATGGTGGGATGGTTTGTCCAAGCTTTCTAAAGAAGAGTCAATTTCCTCCTCCTCCTTTTCTTGATTTCCTTCTTCTACGTCCATTTCGCAGCCTTCTTCCTCTATTTCTTGTTGTATTTCTCGCTCATCTTCCCATGTCAATCTTTCTTCTTTTTTAACAAGAGTTTCATATGGTTCGAAATAAGGCGTAATGTGCATAAGAGAAATGTTGGCCTTGTCGAAAACTTTCGAGGAAGAGTTGATTCTCTTCGTAAATCAACACCAAAATATACGAAAATTCTATTAAGATACACACCATGGTAAAATGTATTCTCGTGTCTAGAAATATTCTTTTGAATAAAGTCATCTAAGATGACTTGTGCCCAATTGATATCGCAGTTTCCGTAAATGGAGAAAAGAGCTTTAAAAACTTTTCGAGTGGGGTTATTATAATTATCTGTCCTCGGAGTGATATTTTGTTGCAAAATGAGACTCATAAGTCTCGATTTTGATCGGAGATTTTTGTGTTTAAAATCAAATTCTTCGTCACTTTTGAAATGTCACGAAAAACTTCATGATTTTATTATCAATTTGAAAAGTGGAGAGGTCAATTCCACTAGAATTGCAACTAAGTATGTGAACCAAAAGTTCAAAATTTTAACAATTTGAGTGTCATTTACATTACTCCAAATTTATCCCTCTTCTTCTTGAAAACTTTTTTCAATCAAATTTGCATAAAACAATTTAACTAAATCTGGATAATACACAAAATCATTTTGAGAGGGGTCGACTAAACCAAGAATTTCATTTTGAAAGCAAAGATTTTGAAGACTATAAGAGGAGAAATCATCAAATTTAGCAAATCTTAATTTTTTTTCCGAAAGTAGCATACTCCATATAAGTATAAATGGCTTCTTTGTCATTGAAAAGAAAACCTTTGGTTCTCTTTGAGAGTCTAATGGTTTTTGGAGTTTGACTTGAGGATGTCACTTTTGAGTTTTTTTTTAAGAGATAAGAGAATGAATAGATTTTTAATTTTTGAATAAAAGTGAGTGAATGAATGGATAGAGATAGATTGAACTAATAGAGAGTGAATGGTCATGTTCTCTGGTCAAAAAGATCCCTTTTTAGAACATGGGAATAAGTGCAAAAGAGAGGAAAATTCAAATTTTGAATTTGAAATGAAATTTCAAATTTTTGGTAGGTATGTCGACATATATGCTCTATGTATGTCGACATATGGGCCGTAAATTTCAAAAAATTAAACTATATAAAATATTCTTATATATATATATATATACTTATATAAATCCAATATTATTATTAATCTATATTTTATTCCTAGATTTTATAATAATAAAAAAATTAATAAATAAAAGGTACCGTTTTTGCCGCTTTCTTTTGATCAGTTATGACTGGTCTGTTATTGCTATGCAACACATATTCACATCCTCAGAATCTGGTTCATTATCACTTGAGGAAGTATCTTAATCATCCAATGTTGTTATGTAAGATATTTTTTGTCTTTCTAGATAGATCGGTAACTGGCAAGATCTTTGACTTATTCTAATGCAGATAGTCTCTTTACATGTGACCAGACTCATCATAGTTGAAACATTTAATCGTAGTTCCATTTCAGGAGTCTTGTTTTTAGGTCTTCGAAAGTTGTTCATTTTTCTATACTTCAAATTTTTTTTGAAATTCCTTGTCATGAAAGCAATCTCCACATCATTGTCATCATATGAATCATGATCGTCAGTTATTACATTGTAAGCGATGGATTTCTTTTTGGTTGCCTTGCTTTCTCTTTTATCCAGCAATTGTGCTTCATAAGCATTAAATTGCCTATTAACTCTTTAATTTTCAGAGTACTGGTATCATTAACCTCTTCTATTGCTAGTGTCTTTTGATCTCATTCCGAAGAGAGTGAATTGAGGATTTTTCTAACTTGATTCTCTTCAAAAAAGTTTTTACCCAAAGATACTAAAGAGTGTACTATATCTTGAAATCTACAATACATGTTGGAAATAGACTTTTGATTCATTTTAAACAACTGAAACTGATTAGTTAATATGGAAATTTTAGTCTGTTTGACTTTACTAGTGCCCTCATGAGTGACTTGCAATGTTCTCCAAATTTCATATGCAGACTTACAAATAGAGACTATTAAATTCATTTTTATCTAATGAGCAAAATAAAATATTCATGGCCTTAGAATTATTAAGTACAAGTGTCTTTTGGTCGGCAATTAATTGTAAAAAATTTGTTTGGGGTTCTGTGTACTCATACTATAATAGTATTCGAAATATCTAAACTATTATACTGTAAATAAATTTTCATTCTTGTCATTAAAAAATTGGGTCTAGCAGTATTTTGTCTTTCGATAAAAGTGTTAACAGGTGTATTAACAGTGTTTCTAGCCATTTAAACTTTTGAAAATCAAATTACGAGTTTTTGAAAACCTATTACTCTAATATCAAATGTGGATTGCGAAATTATGGATCTTAAGGCTAATTAAACACTAAAGGGAGTGAATAGTATTTTATAACTTATGTAAATCTTTTTAAATTTCTTTCAAGTTAAAAATTAAATTATAGATTAACAACACAGAATTATCCTATCGAACAGTCACAGATGCAATCACAGATAAAAATAAAAGCAGTAGAGCAAAGTAAAGAGTTAGAGAGATAACACCAGAGATTTTATACTGGTTTGTATTTCTCCTATATCCAGTCTCGCATAATTTCTTGTATAGATTTCTTTTCAAATGCCAATCTTTAACCGGGCAGAAGGCAAACCCAAATACAATCTCGATTTCAAGGCTACGAGACACACCCTTCTGAATTTCCGAGCTCAGAGTAGACTCACTTGATTTGACGGGCTATAAGCACACACACTAGATTTCCGAGCTACTAAGCACATCCACTTGATTTGAACGAGCTACAAGCACACCCAAGCAAATACAAATAGAGTTGATAGTTTTTTTAAAGCAATTTCTTAAACTTTGGATACAATGAATTTTATAGCCTCTTGGACAACACTTTGACCTTTGAATTAAGAGAGAGAGGTTTCCAAAATAGCAAGAAAGTAGTATTTAATGTATATAAAGGAGTGTGAATTGATTCTATATGATTTTGAAGAGATTTGAATATATTTTTCAATGGAATTTTCAAGAGAGTAAGAGGAGGGAAGAAAATAAGTAATTAGTTATCAAAAATTCATTTGCACTTCACTTTATATAGTAAATCAACAGATATGTCCGTTTGTGAAGAGTTGCGACAAATAGACACTTTCTTTCAAAATTTGGAAAACCCCTTGGCAGCATGTATGTCGACAAACTCTATGCATATATGTCGACATATGCATGTATATTTTGAAAACTTGTTTCTTTTAAAATATTTTGAAAATCCTATACTTTATAAGATAATTTGATACTTTATGAAATAGTTTGAACATAGTTGATAAACATTTTGAACTTTGAAAAGCTTTTATAAAATATTTTGAAAATTTATTTTGTTTAAAATATAAAAGATAGAAAATAGGAGATAAAGATCAAAGATTGCTATCAAGAACTATAACAATATAAGCTACGACTCTACACTAAATTATAATCTTGATATCTTCGTATCTTGGTCTTTGTACTCACTAGTCTTCATGTTTATCTTTTGAGTATTTATACTGTACAGTCTTCGATTCAACACCTGTATAATTTTCTACACTATATACCATATAACATGGCAAAACATTAGTATTTATATTTTATATAATTGTATATGGTTATATATAGCTGTTGTCACCAAAATCAATAACTGAAGTATTAACGGTGGAATATGTAAAAAAGAACTAGAGATGAAAGATCTTCCAAAGGACAATATTTTGCCTTGATATACCAATTGAACATAACTTTAATGGTGCCATTATCTATCAAACAACATATATGAAAAAAGAACTCCTGAAATGCTTTAATACGGGTAAGTGTCATTGACTCGATACACACATGGTTGTTAGATCACTTGGTGTGAAAACGGCCCCTTTTTTTCCAATAAAGGCAACGAAAGGGTTTCAGGTCCAGAAGTACCTTACTTTGGTTGTATTGACGCTCTATTGTATTTAACACAATATACTAGATCGTTTATTGTTTTTACCATCAATTTATTAGTTAGATATAGCTTTGAGCCAAATGAAAGACATTAGACTGGAGTTGAACTTGTGTTGCATTATCCCCGTGGCATGATGAATATGAGCCTATTCTTTTCAAAAGATTCATCTCATACTCAACTTATAAGCTACGTAAAATACTGGATATCTCTCTGATCCCAACAAAGCCCATTCACGGACTGGATAGGTATTTGTATTTTGTATGCGAAAGTTCTTCTATTTCTTGGCTATCAACAAAGCAAACTCTAGTCGCCACATCATCTATTGACACTCTATAAAGTAAGTCGAGAATGAACATGGTTAAGGTCTATTGTTAACTACATCAGAAACACTCGTAAACTGTTAATGGTTGATAAAAATCTTAGCAGGATGTATGATGTATGAAGACAATGCAACTTGTATTGCTCAAATTAAAAGAGGTTATTGGGCATGTCAACAGATACTTTCAGATGCGAATAGTGTCATATCCGTATCCGCATCCGAAATTATTTTCAAATATCGAATATCCGCATCCGTGAATGCGAACGGATATCAGATAATTATCCTATCCGCTAACGACCAATAAATCAAGAAAAATAAATAGAAAATTTTAATCTAACATGATTTTTTCAATTTCATTGATTATAAAAGCATTAAAAATTAAAAAAAAAAATGTTAATAAATAGTTTTGACCAATTAATAAGCATTAAGTGCATATAATATAAACTATTAACTTAATAAATGAATATTTTTTATTGTACTAAACTACACATAATTTGAACTATAATCTTGATAAAAACCGAACGGATAATTTTGGATGTGGATGTCTTTGTATCTGCATTGGTATTCGTTTTTCGAATTTTTGATATTTATCCGCTTTTTGAATACGAATGCGGACAGATTTCGAATTTTTCGAATATTCACTGACTGCCCTAGATCGGGTTATATTAAAGAAGATAAACCCAAGCATATTTCCTTGATGTTTGTCTGCACACATGATTTAGAGAAAAATCATGAAATTAAGGTCCAACAAATACACTCTAATAATGGTCTCACATATTTATTTACTAAAAACCGTCCACTTCAATTTTCAAAGAATTTGATTCATGGAGTTGAAATGTGACATAGTGTACGATAATCTTATACTTTTTTTTCCTTTGTTTTAGGTTTTGTCTACATGATTTTCCTAACAAAATTTGCTGACGCAGTTATCCTAATAAGGTGTCAAGGGTATTACGGTAAATAAGTGGACACCTGTATGTTCAGAAGTTAGAAGGACGCTTGTATATCTAGGAACCGACTTCAGTTCCTTTTATATATTTTAGGTGCGTTTGTAGCCAATTTGTGCCTCATTTCAATCTGTCCAATTCCCTTCACGCATCGGAAACTGGAATGACGCAGAAACGCAATCTGTCCCGATTCCTCCACGTGAGGAAAAGGAATATATTGGGAGTGATCCGCGTCCGACACCGATTCCTTTTTCAACTTTTAAAGGCAAAAAAGTAAATTATAGAATTATAGAAATAAATAATAAAAGTTAAAATATTATAAATATTTATAACTTGTAAAACTGCTTATTTTTTGGTAAAAATAACAATAAAACTAAGGCATTATTCAAGGGACTTCAATTTGGATGGGTTCATTTTTTTAATGTTCGTAAAATTGCTACAGGATGTTGTCCTCTTTAACAGAAAAATTTCTGTAACTACCCTTATTATTTCGGTGATCTTCCACCGTTTTTAACATTCTTTTCGATCAGCTCCCATCGAAAATAGATTTTGATGAATATTTTTCTTTATTCTTTTTGATGGGATTTTTCCTAATTTTGCTTTGCACGAGGGTAAAATGATAAATCGTTTTATTTAGCTCAATTTATCACGTCTTCCATAATAATTTTTTCCCTCCCGTTATCCAGAAAGGAGTCCTTTAACAATGCTCTAAAACTAATTAACATATTTTTGTATAAAAATTAAACAATATTAATAAATGTGCTATTTTTCATAAAAATAAAAAAAGACATCAATAACACATACCGTTTTCTCGATGAGATGATGTCCCTAGATCCTCATGACCTGACGGCCAGGTCAATTACCATCCGCAAAGGGTTCCTATCACAAACCCACCTATCGGGATTGTCACTAAGCCTGTCAATGAGCCAGGTTCTGTCCGAGTATCTTAAAATCCAGATCCAAGTCCGATTACAATAATCAAACCCGAATCCGACCAAAACCCATAGGATATTCCAAAACCAATATCCAAGCCTAACCCATCGGGCTTTTCAAGCCTGCTGGATGATACTTGTATCCCAACTCATAAAATTAATGTTAAAACCATACTTTAAATTTTCATTTTTTTTTAAATTTTTTTATAAACAAACAATATTAACATACAAATTGGACGCCGTCTGACGCGAACGGTTCATACCCAACCGCCATATTTCCCTTCATTCCCTATATATATCAAACCATTTCTCAACCAAATCACAAAAAAAACCAAACAATACGAAAATTCAGCAATTTCTACAAGCTTCGTCATCGATTTTTTCAGGTAAATTTTTTTATATTTGCGTTTTTCGTATTATTATCTACCATATATTTTTTTTTTCAGATTTTTTTGAATTCCTTTTTTCAAAATGTCTAGCCACTCGGATGCTTCTTCTACCAGAACCATCGTCGACTGGAATGCCGACAGGACAAATGCTTCATCGATGTTTGTTTCGAAACATTGATACGCGTGCCCACCGTGTTGCACAGTGGTATGAAGATATCACAGTCATGTTGAACGAAAGAACTGGTCTGGATTACAATGCTGGGCAAATGAAAAACAAGTTCGATAATCTGAAATGTGAGTGGAGCCATGGAACAAGCTGCTATAAATTCCAAGTGGCTATTGGAACGAAGAACAGGACACGGTCGGTGGATCTGACGAGTGGTGGGATACAGCTACAGCAAGGTACCGCAAATACAAACATGTCTCGCCTGCTCGTTTTAGGCAGTTTGACGTGATTTTTGATGGCTGCATCCGAACTAACAAATGTTAGTTCATAATTCCACAAAATCCACCTGTTCAGCTACAGTTTGACGTACAGCTTTATGGCGACTATCTTAGGGGTGATGCTGCGGAGGTCTCCAGTCGCAGAGCGCCTAGACAGCAACAGCCCACTGGTGGTCATTCTAGGTCTGTTGGCAGTTCTTCGCATGATCTGACTCTTGCTAGGTGTATGGAAGCGAAACAGAAGGATGACGATTATGAAAAATGGGAGGTCGCGATTTGTTTGGCTGAGTATGATAGCAAATGTTTCAATCATTTGCATGCCCTACTAGACAACCCGAGCAGCTTAGGAAGGCTGTTATTTATCCTGTTAGGCAGTTGAGAAGGAGAAACTTGTTTGTTTTATCTGTATTTTATTTTCTACATTTTTATTCGGTACTTTTATTTCTGCATTTGTATTTTGAATTCTGAACTATGAATTTTTATTTCTGCATTTGCATTCTGTATTTAAAAATAATTAACGTAAATAAAATAATAACATAAACAAACAATAAAATAATAACTTTGTACCTTTCGCGTTACCTTTTTCGTAAAAAGAACGCATTCCCCTTTCGCGAACTTACCCCCTTCCCAGCCCCTTTCATTTTTCCCTTTCGGTTCGTAAAAGAATGCACGCATACTTTATGTGCGTTCGTAGCAAATTTGCGCCTCATTTCAATCTATCCAATTCCCTTCACGCATCGGAATTTGGAATGCGGCAGAAACGCAATCTGCCTCGTTTCCTCCACGTGAGGAAAATGAATATATTGGGAGTGATGCATTAGATACTAATGTGTCCGACACCAAATCCTTTTTCAACTTTTAAAAGCAAAAAAGTAAATTATATAAATAAATAATAAAAGTTAAAATATTATAAATATTTATAACTTGTAAAACTGTTTATTTTTAGTAAAAATACAATAAAACTAGGGCATTGTTCAAGGGACTTCAATTTTGGATGAGTTCATTTTTTTAATATTCGTAAAATTGCTACAGGGTGCACCAAAAATCGTTTTCCTCTTTAACAGAAAAAATTCTGCAACTACCTTTATTATTTCGGTAATCCTCCACCATTTGTTAACATTCTTTTTGATCAGATCCCATCGAAAATAGTTTATGATGAACATTTTTCTTTTTTCTTTTTGATGGGATTTTTCCTAATTTTGCTTTGCACGAGGGTAAAATGATAAATCGTTTTATTTAGCTTAATTTATCACGTCTTTCATAATAATTTTTTCCCTCTCGTTGTCTAAAGGAGTCCTTTAACAATGCTCTAAAACTAATAAACATACTTTTGTATAAAAATTAAACAATATTAATAAATGTGATACTTTTCATAAAAATAAAAAAGTCATCAATAACACATACCATTTTCTCGATGAGACGTTGTCCCTAAATCCTCGTGACTTGACGGCCAAGTCAATTACCATCTGCAGAGGGTTCCTATCGCACACCCACCTATGGGGGTTGTCACTAAGCCTGCCAATGAGCCAGGTTCTGTCCGAGTATCTTAAAACCCAGATTCAAGTTCGATTACAATAATCAAAACCCGGGTTCGACCAAAACCCGTAGGGTATTTCAAAACCAATATCCAAGCCCAACACATCGAGTTTTTCAAGCCCGCTGGATAATACTTGTATCCCAACTTGTAAAATTAATGTTAAACCATACTTTAAATTTCCAAAAAAAAAAAAAAAATTTTATAAACAAACGATATTAACATACAAATTGGACTGTGGTGTAGCTTAGGGGTGGGCAAATGGTTGATTTGGTTTGAAATCGACAAAAAATATTGAAACCAAATTAACCGTTCAAAAAAAAAAAATCGAACCAAACCAAACCGATATTTTTCGAAATCGAAACCAACCGAACTAAAAATAATTAGTTTGGTTTGGTTGATTGGTTGGTGACTAGTTAGCCTAGGTTGTGTATTTGTAACATAATACAAGACTGAAACAATTGATTTGGTCTACATATATATTTAAATATGTGATGATGCTGTAGTTTATAAAAACTAGCCACTTCTCTTCTAAATATATCAACATGAACCGAAAGAAAAATAATTTTGTCAAAACGATAACATAAATAATAATAGTATTGGTTAATAATTATGATATTTGACAGTAACTTAAGCCTTTTATTTGATTTAGTTGGTGGTTCGACTTTCAAATACTAAAAACCGAAACCAACCAATAAACCAAATAAATTTGAAAATGGAAACCAAAATGTAGCTATGTTCACAATTAAAGCATACAAAAATACTACACGCAAACAAACATAATGACAAATAAATGATAAACAAATTGTTAACATACATATTGGATCGGTTGCGGCGGACTTACCGAATTCTCTAACTCTATTCTTTGGAGTAGGTATTTTTTTTTAAAAAAAAATGATAAACAAATAACACACTCATGTTTTGTAACTACGGAAAACTAGCAATCAGGTTGAGCCCTAATCGAGGCGGGTTTTGATAAAACCGCACTCGTCCCTTATAGTAACGGGTCAGGCCAGGGTCGCATCTGGATAGCTAGAGCAAAATCCTTATCCACATTAATAGAGCGGGTTCGGACCAGGCTCGGCCTGAAACCCGTACCGTTGACATGCCTAGTTGTCACCCATTGCTCCCCTCGTTATAGCAAACCTGTGTAGTGGTAAGCATTTTCTTAAAAATAAAAAAATTTCAATCCTAAAATTTCTTAATTTATAAATACTTCATCTTCTTAGCATCTACGCAACTTTAGTTTTTAGCATTTCAAACGCGTATAACTTTCTCTAGAAACATCGGACCAGCATACTGTTTTTACCAAAAAATCATAAATTTTATGATCTTTAAAATGAGATCCATTGTTGATATCAAAAAAGCATATCTGCAGTAAGGCTGCAATTTTTAAACATCACAATTTTTCCTCAAATGTCAGCAATTATTCCATATAATTGCAAACTTTTATGCAATCATATGGAATAATTGCGGACTTTTATGCAATTATATGTAATAATTGTAGACTTCTCTGCTATTATTCCCCGACTTTTCTGCAATTATTCAGTATACTTGTCACTTTCTGCAATTATATGAACATCAATTTTTAGAATAATTGCAGATTTTTCTGCAATTATTTCATATAAGTGCATACTTTTATGCAATTATATCGAATAATTGCAGAAAACTCTGCAATTATTTTAAGTAATCACAGAAAAGTGCAACTATACCATATAATTGCAGACTTTTCTGCAATTATTGCATATAATTGCTGAATTGTCTGCAATCATACCATATAATTGCAGAAAATTTGAAAAACATATGCACAATGCCCCTCATGAGAAAGATAATAAAATTTGTGATTTAATGATGAAAACGGTTTGTTAATCCGTCGTTTCTACAAAAAGTTATTGCATTTTAAAGATTGACAATTAATGGAGTGCAAAATTTAATTATGGATGTGAGAATAGCATCCAGAATCAACGTTCGTCAATGGAGCAGAGGGGTATTTTAGAAAAGAAAATTGAAGTATTTGAAAATAAAAATGTAGTTTATATTTTTTTTTTGGAGGATGTTTTGTGTATTAAGTTTATTCTAATTTTCACTTCTTTCTATCTTATTATTACCACACTCTCATATCTTCTTATCTTCGTTATTTTCAGTCTACTAATTAGCTGCAAAATGCCATACAGTATTAGATCATACTATATGCTACATAATAAAGTTCTTTATAACAATCATGGAATACTTTACAATTTCGCACTGGTAGGCCCAAAGAAGTAAAAAAAACATCAAATTTCACTCTTCATACGACAGAAGAGATATAAAGAAAGCAAGAAGATAGTGTAATTTGGTAAAATTTATTATACATGAATAAAAGGAGAACGGTATGGGAAAAGAAAAATAAACTTAAGAAACTGGACTCCTGTCTTCATCAATCTCAACCACTAGAAGGCGGTCTCTATCCAAGCCTTCTGGTCCTTCGGAGTATAGTACTGGCAGATATGCTTTGTACGCTGGTAAATAACGTGATACAAAATCTAACACCTGCAGAGATGTTGCAGAATTATAATCTCAATTCTAATGCATGCCGTGTAAATTCTTCTATTTGATGTTATTCTACATTTATTCATATATTAAGACAGACTAACACAGATAAGATATGCATAGTTAGGGCTGTCAATGGATACCCGAAAAATCCAAAATCTGTCCGCATCCGCATCCGAAAAGCGGATAAATATCCGATATCCGAAAAAACGGATGCGGATACGAAGACATCCGCATCCGAAAATTATCCGTCCGGTTTTTATCAAAATTATATGCATTTTGATGCAGTAAATGATATTCATTTATTATTTTATTAAGTTGGTAGTTTATATTATATGCGCTTAATACTTATTAACTGCTTGAAACTATTCATTATCATCATATATGTTAATTTTTAACACTATTATAATCAATGAGATTGAAAAATATTTATGTTAAACTAAAATTTTCCTTTTACAATTCTTGATTTATTGGTCATTAGCGGATAGGATAATTATCCGATATCCATCCGTATCCGCAGATGCGGATATCCGATATCCAAAAATGATTTCAGATGCGGATGCAGATATGGCACTATCCGCATCCGAAAGCATCCGTTGACAGGCCTATGCATAGTTGATTCCTTCTTTGAAATCCGCCCATTCATTCACAATTTATCAGTTGACTTGATTAATTCATTTTATTAATGATTGGTGAAGATGTGGTGGACACGTGGGGACATGATAATTGTGGAAATTTGGCTCAGCCCCTTATTTTCAGAATCAATCCCTGCATCTCCAAGACATCTCCACACCTCAATGGGATGTCATCATACCCCAATGTTTTGTCTGTTTTCATCCGTTTTAGCGTCTCCTTTACCTCGGACTCTTGAATTCTCCAAGTAAAATGTCTGCTGGTGTCATCCAAAGAATAGTCCAGCTCGATCGTAGTGCTATCACCTTCTTCATTGAATAGCTTGTCGAAGTAATCTCTCCATCTATTTTTTATCTCATCGTCCTTCATCGAAAGTCTATTATTGTCATCCTTGATGCATTTAACTTGGTTGAAGTCTCTCATCTTTCCCTTGCGGAGCTTAGCTATCCTATAGACGTTTTTTTCACCCTCCTTCGTACTTAGATTTTGATATATATCTTCATACGGCCGACCTCTTACTTCACTCACCTTTCTCTTTGCGTTCTTCTTTGCCACTTTGTACTTTTGCATGTAGTCCTCGCTCTTGTGATGATGTAAGCACAAGGTTTTTTTTAATATATATATATATATATATATATATATATATATATCTCTTTATTTTACTTAGTTGTTATTATTATTATGATTATTATTTGTTTACGTATTTGACTTTATCATTATTATCACGGTTTTTATTGTTGTTGTTGTTATGACTTTAAATTGGCTTTGTCATTTAGTTTTGGATTACATATCTAACCGACCCCAACTTATTTGTGAATAATGGCTTAGTTGTTGTTGTTGACGACGAATGAAAAACACTTTTCAAAAATATGTTTTAAATTAAACTTCTATTTTTAATTTTGATAAAAAAATTATCGTTTTTAATCGGAAATTAAATCCGAATAAAAATCACATGTTTTATGATCAAAACATTTTTTTCAAATACTGCAAATATTTACAGTGCAAAAACTTGCTGAGTTTTCTGCAAATATCTTGAAACTTAAAAATAGAGGTTTTTTAATAACATGTTTCAGGGAGGGGGTGATGGTGTATTTCGAAACTTAAAAAAGATGTTTTACAAATCTTTCCATGATAATTTGAGGATGAAATTTGAGTTCAAAATCTTCAACGTGATGCTATAAAAAAATTACATTTTGCTTGCCCAATGGTCTGTGATCAGGATAAAAATGGATGCACCATCCGAACGAAACTTTATGGACAATTAGTATTGTGATTTTTTTTTTTTAAATTGGATACTTAGATGATAGTACATAATTGTACTACAAATGTTAGATAGTATACAATATACTACAAGTCAACATATGTTCAGTAATTTAAATTCCGTACTACGCAGGGATTCGAACATGTGATCTTATAGACCAAAACCAGAGTGCTTAACCACGGTAAGGATTGTGACCTTATGGACATTGCATCAATTATTTTCTTTCTAATTATATCTACTAATTAATTTCAGGCTCCTATTTACTAATTATAGTGTAAAGCGGGGTCTTGCCTTGATAATTTATATAAACTAGGTCCCTGCCCTTTTAACTTCACACCCAACGAATTCCATCACCCGCCAACCCATTTAATTTCAATCTTTAAAATACACTAATTTTTTGCTAAAAATTGAATTTAAAAATCGTTTTCATCATTAAACCATAAATAGTGTAAGCTTTATAATGATATGCATTGTTGATGTATAAAAATCATCAACTTAAAATCATAATGCAGATTTGAACTGTCTTTGAGAAAGACGATATTTTTTTTACGTGTTTTACAAGTTTATAATGTTTTGATTGCACTAAAATAATATTGTGCTTTCAAAAATCATATTTTTATGCAGGAAAAAGATGATTGCATAACAGTTATGCAGTCATATTTTTATGCATGAAATATATGGCTATATACACAATAATATGACTGCATAGAATTATACAATAATATTTTTGTTCCATGATACATATGACTGAAAAACTATTATGCAGTCGTATTTTTATACAGGAAAAAATTGACCGCATAATAGTATGTGGTTAAATTACTACATAACGCTATGTAGTCGTTTTTTTTATACTTCAATGCATTTTAAAAACAAATTTGTTTGTAATTTTAGAAACATCAATTTATATGTTTGGATGATGTAAACATGTCATTGGTATGACATTATATTTGAAAGTTAAAAATCTCAACAATTTTTTTTTTAGCAATTCTTTTTATATATGCATAATGCCTATAATTAGGAAAATCATTAAATTTGCGATTTAATGGTGAAACGATTTGTCAATCCAATGTTTCTACAACAATTTACTGTGTTTTGAATATTAAAATAAAAATAACCTTACTTACAAATAAATAATTACGAGAGATGGTTTTTATCTATTAAAATCAGCAATTGGGACTTGTCATCCAAAACCCCTAATTTTTATTCCTAGTTCTTTCATCGGTTCATTCTTTGCGTGTGTACATATACATACATACATATATATATATACATTGCCAACATGTTTGACTCAGTTGGTTGGTAGTTCAGACCACGAGATTAAAGGTCACGAGTTCAATCATCGAGATTGACACTTGTTGGCATTAATGAACGATGTTCAATATACACACATACACACACAGTGGTGAAGCCGGGAGCCAGAAAACTTTGCTGAGGTGGTCACCTTCTGGAAGTTTATTTAAAAACTTTAGGTCATTATTTTATAATTTTTTCACTCATTTTCCTAAGCAGGGAGTATAAAATTTCTAGGGTGGTCACTTGCCTACCCCAGCTATAAGGTGGCTCCACCCCTAATCTCAAATCATTTTTTTGTTAATTGATCCATCAAACATTTTTTTTTCTCAATTGATATATCATCATAAGTTCATTCTAGCACATGCAACTAATTATCGTACCAGATGATAATAGTTGGGGACAACAACAAAATAGCAATGAACCATACTCGGTGCCATGAATTTGCAACAAATGAGTATATTTGTACAAATGGAAGAGAAATAAACAAGCTCACCTCTTCATCGGACATTCCAGGTTTCCCATCTGCCCTCATGGCAATTTCGGCCTACAATTACATGGTGACTTACAAATTTAGAAGGGTAATTATTTTGTATAGAATATGCAAACATATATTGCAGCACTTATTTTTATACCTGTAATCGCCATTGGTAGACACAACTAGGGTCCTTAATCTTTATAATTATCCATGCTTCGATAAACTTTCCCCAGGCATCATAATACGCTTCAAGGTTCTTGTTAACTATTGAAAGCTGAAACAATAATTTTTACGTCATATATATAAAGTAAATAAATGATAATGGTATGATCCTATAATTATTCCAGTAATCTTCAAAATTTTAACCTGTGGGTCAACTGCTTTCACAACTTCATCAGGGATAGGTTTGAAGCCAAGCATCCAGCCTTCAAATAGAACAACCTAAATGGTAAATTGATGGATACATATATTAAAGTTCAATTCCAAATAATACATTTAAAAAATGATTGGATGATATACAAAAAATATGGCTTTTATTTTAACCTCTAGAGGTCCTTCAACTTCAGGCCAAGTAGAAGGATCAGCTCTATCACCCTTCCCGCCATACGCAGACTATATATAATATAAAGACTCAACATAGTACTCATTTTTTCCAGGAAAGATGGACTAAACAGCTTTGTTCAAATTACCTTATTGTATCGTGGTAGCTTCATCTTCATTTCTATATATTTAAAATTATATCAGATTAGCCGATCAGATTCAATGTACAAAATATAGCTTCAAACTGTGTAGCTCATAAAGGAGTTTGAATTATACTGTTAAACATAATGGAGATAATTTACCTTTCTTCGTCAGTTTTCTTAGCTTCGAAAGAGTATCAACTGAGAATGGGAGGTCGTGGCTTCCAGCATTTCCACGAAGCTATAGGATATATATTTATTTTATTTTATTTTATTAAAAAAAAAACTTAAAGGATATTTATGCTTAACACGAAACAAGTGGATTTGGACCTTACAAGGTTAATTTGAATATCATACACCACACAATTGCTCTTTATTATCTTTACTTTTATAACACCTTCCTTAAAGGTTTGAACGATGTAAGAGAGACGAGGATAATAAAATATCTCCATTTATTACCTCTAACAATGTGTTTCCAGCATTTTGACTCTTCAGCTTGGCCTGAGAAAAAGAGCAAGAATTTAGCATAATAAAGTAAAGAATACAACACTACTGGATACAATAGCATCCCCAGTTACCTGATCTTCTGCAGTCAAATAAAAATCATCTATCGATAATGTTGCAGCATTCCTGGGATATAATCATATCAGCTCGCCACTGTAAGTCTGTGGACGGAATCGATCTTATCTAAATGAAAAGGATCGATGCTATTCTTTCAAAAAACAATAGAAACTACCATGTGAAACAACGATGCTATCATACCTATTAGTACGCCGAAAAAGAAATTCAAGAGCAAAAACAAGAGTTGTTTTTCCACTGCCTTGGGGAGCACTAACACCAATCTGAAAAGAAAAGAAAAAATGTTAATTCAAAATATTACTACGAAACTTTGTACGTTACTTTCTATGTAGTTGGGATATTAGATTTATGCCCATGTTTCCCAAATCTTATAGCAAAATCTGTGAACACCAAACCAAATCTATGAAATTTTGCACTGTAAATATTTAGGTAAGAGGAAATAATGGCTTAGTTGTTGTTGTTCTTGTAAATATTTAGGTAAGAGGGATAAGTCAATGTTACCAACACTGTTGGTTTTTATGGT
Source organism: Allium fistulosum (assembly GCA_030737815.1). NCBI lineage: Eukaryota > Viridiplantae > Streptophyta > Magnoliopsida > Asparagales > Amaryllidaceae > Allium > Allium fistulosum. The sequence continues at coordinate 423,625,372 of CM060903.1, forward strand.
TTACCAGCAAATAAATTGATTCAGTCACTTTGAGCTCAGATTCAATGTTTTATTTCATCCACCCACAAAGTCTTTCTTCCAAAACCACAAATACTTGTAAAATAGGAAGGAAAAAACAATAATCTTATGTGAATAAAGCCAGTATGATGTAAGTGAAATGCACTTTGCTTAACTGAACATGGTTTGTGCTAACACACACAGGCGCGCAGCACGCACTCATTAAAGAAGCATTCTATTTTTAAAGTTTGTAGACAGATGATTAGAGAAAGAAAATACCACTAAAGGTTCTATTTCATCTCCTTCACCAAACTTTGATCTATGAAGTTCAATCTGTTCTTCGCACCACAGATATACAGGGATATAGTAATGATAAATTCTGGCTTTTTCAGGAAGTGACATAGTAAGTTCATTCATCTGAAATAATCGGCACAGGTAACCACCGTATAAAATCCATTTGTCTATGCTCTCTCCAACTTTTTCAGCAGTATATCCTAGCTTTTTCATTAAAGGGCCAGAGCATATAAATGAAAATAGATCGCTGACAGAGGAGACAAGTGCAGAAGATGAAGGCGAAGTTGCTTGTATGGGCTCTAATCTCTGACAATTGACCACAATATTACCATTTTGTCCACGAGTGGTGGGGAAAACTGGAGAAGGCAGGAAAACTGTATTTAGGTGTAGTTCCTTTTCTTCTAATGATACGATTAAAATAAAGGAGAGGGAAGTTTATTAATCAAAATATATCCTATCATCAGCACATAAGCTATATCTCCCATGATATAATTTACTACGGTAACAGTGAAAAAAAACCACTATGTTTGCTGATTTAATGTATTTAACATTCCAACAATATCAAAAATTTAAAATCTGAAAGCACAGAACTTATGCATTAAGAATTCCAAGATTAAATATGGTCTGATAAGGAGTGCATGAAGATGCCATAACAATAGTTTAGTCTTGCGACAGACCATGTTGAGATACATTTTTTTTCTTTGAGTAAAAACAAAACTACATTAAGTGAATCAAATTTATTTTCACACATATCTAACTATGTACATCATCAACATCTAGCAAGCATAGATATTACATACAATTATAATTATATTTATCATTACTTTGAGTCATTTCCTTAAAAAAGAATGTAAATATAATCTGTTTCACATTCCAAAAATAAAATTTGTGTACACAAAGAGAAGATGAATCAAAGTATGAATTAAAACATTATTAAAGATCGTCCCACCAATACAGAATCGTACAAATTAGCAAGCTAATACTTCCTTTGAGGAATACTTATTACTTCCTAAAAATCACAGAATACTGCAATGAAGCATATTTTTTCGGGGATGATAGTCCTAACTTTCTCTGACTAGCCTCAGCATAATTTATACTGAAATAAACATTAGGATGAATGATCGCATTATAAGCATTCAATGCTTAAGATTTAGCAACTAGATGAACAAGCTTTAGTCCAAACCAGCTTCAACAAGGCATCCAAGATTCTCCACCAAACATTGTACATCTAGCAAGCATATCTAACTACGTATATCATCTACATCTAGCAAGCATATCTAACTACGTATATCATCTACATCTAGCAAGCATAGATATTTCATACAATTATAATTATATTTATCATTACTTTGAGTCATTTCCTTAAAAAAGAATGTAAATATAATCTGTTTCACATTCCAAAAATAAAATTTGTGTATGCAAAGAGAAGATGAATCAAAGTATGAATTAAAACATTATTAAATATCGTCCCACCAATACAGAATCGTACAAATTAGCAAGCTAATACTTCCTTTGAGAAATACTTATTACTTCCTAAAATCACAGAATACTGCAATGAAGCATATTTTTTCGGGGATGATAGTCCTAACTTTCTCTGACTAGCCTCAGCATAATTTATACTGAAATAAACATTAGGATGAATGATCGCATTATAAGCGTTCAATGCTTAAGATTTAGCAACTAAATGAACAAGCTTTAGTCCAAACCAGCTTCAACAAGGCATCCAAGATTCTCCACCAAACATTGTACAACTTGCAATGATTGTCTTAAAATATGACACCTCAAAAACATAATCTCAAACTAACCTGGTCTGAAGGCAAAAGAGCGAGGAGCATAGAGGGACAAAGAAGAAGAAGAACAAGCTTGAAATTTGCAAGAACATGCCAGAGAAAAAACGGCATTAGAGGCAGCAGCACTAAGTACGCAGCTCATTCTTTTCAAACCGATGGGGAAAAATGAAAACAAATTGATATTACCCTCTACTTACGGCTAATGCTCTCACACAACGCTTTCCAAGGTTACCCAAAAGCCCACCTTAAACCGTTTGTCATCAAATGAGGATCACAAATCATAAGATTGGATTTATGTGATAAGAACGAGCTTTCTACTATTTTATTGCATTGTGGGGCTAATAAGGGTTGGTTCCAATCTCTATCGTCTTAAAAGTAAAAAACTTGCAATTTTGAAAATATATTGGGGTAACGATTGGAAACGAATCCAACCAAATGAAAAAATTGTAGATCATAGATATAGCTTTTACCTTGGATTGAAGCTTGAGGTGTTGTTGATTTCATTTCAGTTGAAATGGTTTTCTTATACCTCCGTACCCTCGATTAATGGAGTTAAATTTAGGGTTACCATTAATGATAAACAGTCATATCTCCTCGAAACCCTTTATTTTTAATTCCCATAATTATAAAAAAAAGATTGTAAATATTTGAAGTTTCCAAACTACGAAAATATATAGATAACTCTACAAATATCTGCGAAGTTTTCCATATTTTCGTAAATGTTTGTAGAGTTTTCAAAAAAAATTAGTTAAAAATTCAAAAAAAAATATTTTGATTATAAAAACATACGATTAATGTTTAGATTTAATTTTCGAAAAAACTATTTTTTTTCTTTCTGAAACTAAAAGCAAGGTTTTAATTTAAAAATTATTTTTAAGAATGGTTTATCACGTACTAGATCTGAAAATAAGAGACGGAACCAAATTTTCAGTAATAATAATTAGTGTAATAAATATGTTTAGAGCATTGAAAGTCATTTATTACCACCTAACATGGCCTTCGTGGGGATGCAATAGCTAGGAACAGACTATCTTTGTTGTATGCATCAAACACTAGCGATTAAGGACACGTTCCCAGGTATTTTTTGTCCATTTGGAATCTTGGAAACTTATGTCGTTAAAGATCTACTAAAGCAGAGCTAAAACTCTCAGTGTTGTTCAACAACTATGATTTTACAATTTAGTACTTTTATATACCGGATCTGCTTAAAATTTCACTGTTTACAACTAAGGTGGCTAAATTGTCGATTTTAACATCTATTTTAGCACTTTTAGCATAAACAAAATAAATTTGATCGTTTCTTTTTAAACTAGTTAACAAAATAAAGGTATTGATTGAAGTTTAAGGGCATTCTTGTGTTTTGATATGCAATAGTAAATAGTGTTTCTTTTCTTACACCAATGACTATGACCAATAATAAAATCATTTTGTCAATTATATTTTACCTTCAACATTGTTTTTTCATCTCTATTATATCTTTATTTTATCCCCGTAATATCATTTTACACATCCGTTGTTATGAAATCGTTAAGCGTTTTGGCTGTACAAGAATAAAGTAAAGGCAGTTAAGCCTTAGTCGCGTTTCATCACATTACACTCCAAAATAAGTATTTGAATCCATCGATATTCTTATGGAGATAGTGCGTAGCACAAAGATACAGAATGAGATAAGAGACATATTGAAGCACACTTGAAAACTTGGGATGCTCTGCTGCAAACCAAAGAGAACATTTGGAGTTGTGTCAAATCCTAGCTTTAATAACTCCTCGTTTTATTTAGACTCGTAAGTCATGCGTTTGGAGGTGGGATATATACCTCAACGGGTGGCATATCTTTGTATCCATAGGAAAGAGAAAATGGGGGAATGCCCGATTGACGTGCAAGATGATGTTCTATATGACCATAACATCAGCAATAGTTCATTTGTCTAACTCCTCTTTATCTTTGCTATGTGTTTCTTCAACGTGCTTTTAAAGCCTGTTTTACTGCCTCGACTTTCCCGTTTTCTTAAGAGTGGACGATGGACAGGAAGCATTTTTGAATCCCATTTCTTTTATAGAAATCCAAGAGTCGCTCTCTTTCAAATTGTGTATCGTTATCTGTAACTATCTTCCTATGAAACCTGAACCAGTAGACTATGTTCTTGATGACGAGGTTGAGTATTTTGGGTGTTGTATCTCTGATAAGATGTTCGACTTTAACCCACTTGATAAAGTAATTGTTTGAACCAAAAAGGGCGCAAACACCCAACAGATTGAGTAGAGAATAAAAAATGAAGAAAATAAATGAAAAACGAGTGAGAAAGTACACACAGAGTTTATAGTAGTTTGATTAATCTTGGCCTACGTCCACTTAATGATTTCTATTGCTTATATTCTGACTTGGAGGTGGAAGTTCTTACGGGTCGGTACAACTCCGACAGAGATACAAGAAATTAGAGAAAGGAGGGTAAAAGCCCAAAAATCCTTAAAAATTAGCCATGCCCTTCTATTTATAGAGGTAGGGAGCCTAAAATCTCGTCCAGAAGATCTCCACCTTGTTTTCTACGCCTTGGACTATTTCTCCACCAAAGTAGGATGCCACCTCATCAACTTATACGGGTCGGCACGCTCCAAGGGCATGGGTCGGTACGACTCCAAGGGCTTGGGTCGGTACAACTTCGTAAAATGGTCAATCTGGTCATCTTGAACTCTTCGCTTTGGCTCGTCTTGTGGTTAGCTTCATGGTTCCACAGTTATTTGCACCAATATTAGCTTGTTTTGGATTTCAAATGACGGAGTCATGGAAGAACAGAGTTGCTGATTCAAGAGTTCGTGGAAATCGATAGAGAATTATATTGGAACAACAAAACAACACTTGGAATAGGCTTCTTGTATCAAGTAGGTTGTGTAGGCAGAAGATGAGGTCCACCGGTGGAGGGAAGTTGGATCGGTACCGACCCATAGAGTTGGGTCACTATCGATCCACCACTTTGGTGGATCGATGATTCATTTGGCTTGCAAGTTGGCTTGGTCTTTGTTAACTTGAACTAACTTGGAGTCCGATGCGAGAAATTTGAGTGTTTGCTTGGGGCTCGACCTGAAGAATTTCTGAGATTTTTGTGCTTTGAGTTTTCCTTCATTTGCTTAGAGTCGGACCCGAGAATTTTGTCTGTCCGACCCGAGACTTTTGTGTGTCCAACCTAGGTTCTCTTGCTTGGAGTCAAATCCTAGATTTCTATGTGTCCAACCGGAGTTATCATGGGTCGGTACCGATCCAACCACTTGGGTCTGTACCGAACCAACTTCGGATCACGCTTCTGAAACTTGAACTTCCAAATTTTCAACTTTTTCGCTGATTTTTTTATATTTCTTTTTTCTTTCCTTTTTATAATATTCCCAAAGTTCATGGGTTATTTCTCCATCGTTCGCTCGTCCGATTCGATCATTTGAGTATATTCGAAGACTACGACAACTTCAACCATAACACCCGCCCTACAAAGTACGCCTTATGAATTCTTGGCTTTAATTAGTTTCTGGGACTCGTCAAGTTTGTCTGTATACTGCTTGATCAAAAGGAGGGATAATACTTTCCCAACAAAGCATGCCTTGCGAATGGAGGTGTGCTTTGCTCAAGAACAAATGCTGGTATCGGTGAGATATTAGTAGTTGAATTTCCTGGTTATCAGCCAATCAAGCCGTTGCGAGTCATCATGTTTCTTTGGATACTCTTGTCAATTACGGGTCGTTCCAGACCCGTCATAGCCTAAGGCTCTAGACTCTGCCTAAGCATTGTCTATACATCATCACAATTCCGATTTCATTTGGAGTTATTACATCACATATCAAAATCGTCCTGTGTTCACCCGGGATTTGTCAATTCTATTCTAAATACAAGGCATTCAAATCCTTTTATCAAATCCATTTTCGTTCTTAGGTTCGATCTTTCTGGATCATTTTATATTCAGTTTAATGCACGATCTCTTTGGATCGGTAATCAACTTCGTGGCGGTTCAGAGCCGCCAGTTAAATCCGTGATCTCTCCAGGTCGTTAACTGAATTCATGGCCGTTCAAGGCTAATAATTAAGTTTGTGATCTTTCCAGATCGTTAATCGAATCAATGGTCATTCGAGTCTGATAATTAAATCCATGGTCTCTCTGGACTGTAAATCAAATCGATGGTCGTTCAGGACTGATAATCAAATCCATGGTCTTTTTGGACCGTTAATCAAATCCATGGCCATTCGAGGTCGATAATCAAATTTGTGGTCTCTCCGGACCGTTAATCAAATCCATGACCGTTTGGGGCCGATAATCAAATCTGTGGTCTCTTCGAACCGTTAATCGAATCTATGGCAGTTCGAGGTCGATAATCAAATCCATGGTCTCTCCGGACCCTTGCTGAGCCCAATCCGCTTGCTCTCCGACGAGAGGACTCAACAATAAGCAAACTCATCCACTCATGCTCCGGTGAGATGACTTACTTCTTGCACTCCAGTCCCTGCTCTTCGATCGGGACTTAAAGCAATCAATATCGTACAAGTCCATTTGCTCGCTCTCCAGCAAGGGGACTTGCACCTTGCACTCTGGTCCCGTCTCTCTGGACTGGACTTAAAGCGGTTAATATCAATCATCATGTTTAAGTGGTTTATAAAATCCTAATCAACTCCTGGGGGTCATTACTCATGGAGTCTAAGTCAAGGCATCTAGCAGACGTCTAACCCTATCGAGGTCGCCTTCAGACTTTTAATTCAGAGCATGCCCAGGGTTCGATCAGGATCTCATACAAGTGTAAGCGGTGTAAGGTTAGTATTATGAAAATATGCTAAATATCCATCTTAAGCATCCAACTCAGAGCACGCCTAGGGACCGTTCGAGATCCCATACATGTGTAAGCGGCCTGAGGTGATATTATAGCATTTATTGAGAATAAAAGGCAAGATAAAGGATTCAAACCTAATCCCACGCAGTCCCGGACTTGGGGTTATCATCCAGTCAAAGTCTCTGATTCATAACTTCATCCTGCCCTCCGTTCCTACGGGGAAATTCTGGCACGTACTCCTCCGGTAGCACGTTCATATTCTGATTTGCATTCATACACTCCGCATCATCTCAGGACGTGTATCATTTCTTCCTAGGCTAGGACAACCCATGCCCTCGAGCCTTTGTGGTCGATAATGAACCATGCATGTGGGTCAGTACCTACCCGTATGTTGGGATCAGGGTTTGTCCCAAGTCATTCTACTCCGCCTCCAATTACCCGTGCTCCAGCTTTTGGTCTTTGATTCTAATTTGCAGTAGCTCCGACTGTTCCTATCTGTCCCATTCTCCTGAAGAAATTCTCCATTGTCTCTTCTTGATGAGCAATCATTCTATTTTGCAATCCATTCATCATGGTTTCCATCTCATCTCAGGTTATGTAGATTGATGGAGGGTTAGCTCTCGAGGATGCCTCGTGGCTGCTCCCTTGTTGATTTCTTCCAGTTATGGCCTTTTAGTTGATTTTCTAGTCATTCTGAATCTTTTTCAAATCTTAAATCAATGAATTCTAGTGATTTCTCAATGAAAGCACCAAAATATTTGAACCAAAAATGGCACAAACACCTAATAGATTGAGTAGAGAATAAAAATTGAAGAAAATAAATGAAAAACGAGTAAGAAAGTACAAACAGAGTTTATAGTGGTTTCGCTAATCTTGGTCTATGTTCACTTAATGATTTTTATTGCTTATATTCTGACTTGGAGGCGGAAGTTCTTACAGGTCGGTACAACTCCGATAGAGATTACAAGAAATTATAAAAAGGAGAGTAAGAGCCAAAAGATCCTGAAATATGAGCCATACCCTTCTATTTATAGAGGTAGGGAGCCTAAAATCTCGTCCAGAAGATCTCTACCTTATTTTCCATGCCTTAAACTATTTCTCCACCAAAGTAGGACGCCACCTCATCAACTTATATGGGTCGGTATGACTCCAAGGTCATAGGTTGATATGACTTCGTAAGACCAATTTGGTCATCTTGAACTCTTTGTTTTGGCTCGTCTTATGGTTAGCTTCGTGATTCCATAGTTGTTTGCATTAATATTAGCTTGTTTTAGAGTCTAAATAATGGAGTTGTGGAAGAACAGAGTTGCCGATTCAAGAGTTCGTGAAAATCGATAGAGAATTGCATTAGATTAAAAAAACAACACTTGGAATAGGTTTCTAACATCGAGTAGGTTGTGTAGGCAGAAGATGGAACCCATCGGTGAAGGGAAGTGGGATCGGTACCAACCCATAGAGTTGGGTCGGTACCGATCCACTACTTTGGTGGATCAATGATTCTTTTGGCTTAAGTTGGCTTGGTCTTTGTTAACTTGAACTAACTTGGAGTCCGACGCGAGAAATTTGAGTGTTTTCTTGGGGCTCGACCTAAAAAAATTTAAGATTTTTATGCTTTGAGTTTACCTTCGTTTGTTTGGATTCAGACCTAAGAATTTTGTGTGTCCGACTCGAGACTTCTGTGTGTCCGACCCGGGTTCGCTTGCTTGGAGTCAGACCCGAGATTTCTGTATGTCTGGCCTGAGTTTTCATGGGTCGGTACCGGTCCAACCACTTGGGTTGGTATCGAACCAACTTCGGGTCACACTTGGGGTTTTTGCATGGATTACTTTGGGTCGCGGGCTGGAGTTTTTCCAAGACCATCCTGCTTCGAGCCAAACCTGAGGATTTTGTGGGTTTGCTCCAAGTTGGCTCTTCCAAAACTTGAACTTCCAAATTTTCAACTTTTTTCGCTCATTTTCTGATATTCCTGTTTTCTTGCCTTTTTATGATATTTCCAAAGTCCTTGGGTCGTTTCTCCATCATTCACTCATTTGATTCTATCATTTAAGTCTGTTCAAAGACTACGGCAAATTCGACCGTAACACCTACTCCCCAAAGTACGCCTTGTGAATTCTTGGTTGTACTTCGTTTCTAGGCTTCGCAGTTGTCTCTCCGGGCATCTTTCCTTGATAACTTTGAAGTTTGACTTCTCAAGTTCGTCTGTATACTACCTGGTCAAAAGGCGGGATAACAGTAATTGCTTGCGATAATTGCAAATTTATACCCCTCCCCTTTGGTATTTAGCAATTTCCAATCAAATATATTCCCTAGGCGCCGAATATCTATAAGGGTGTCATCAGTACTAACATGTTGGAGTTGCTCTTAGGATATTGGAAAACCTTTGGAAGCAGTAACACTTGTTTAATATTCCATTGATCATATTTTCCAAGGCCGCCTTTTTTGCTAGGCTCTACCCCTAGATGTTATCTCCGCAAAAACCTTCATGTAGTTCTTCTATGATCAACTTGGCTTCAACCATAGTTATGTGGCATTGTAGCGATGTTGCATACCCTCGTTTATACAGTTTTGTGTCACACTCTATATAACTTGGTGTTGATAGATGGTCTTCCTTATTTCTTTCTTGTTTGGGAGAAGCTCCTCATTGATTAAGAATTTAAGGATCGGGGTCCACCAATCTTCATCTTCAAACTCGTTGATTTCTATCACCATTTGTTCCTTTCCTACGCATGGAGTAGACGTGATTTTCGTAGGGACTAAGCTACCTACCTCCCCGTTGAATTACTCGGTGCTTTTGCCAAAGCATTTGTCTTTGAACTTTTTTACCAACGGATTTACTCGAGCTCACAATGCTAAAAATGCTTAGTATTTTGTTAGGCCAGAAAATGACATAACACCCGAATGAATCAAAAATGATAATAAGAAAAGTAAAATCGAAATGAAATAGCTTAAACACACGATATTTTATAGTGGTTCGGCCTCAAATTACTGCCTGCATCCATTTTAATTTTATTAATTAAGATTTTGCACAAGCACAAAAAAGTTACAATTTTTAGATTTAGAAAACAAAGTAAATCCGAGCTTGATAGCGTTTCGTGGCCAAATAAGATTAGAGAAGTGAACGTGGATCAAAAGTCCTTTTTTCTTTATTCTAACATTATTTATAGGAGAAACCATCCACCAGAGTTGTAAGCTTGCGGAAGACCATGTAAGAACTCAGATCCACACAATCAGGAAGGAATAATGAGTAAATCTCGTGAAACAAACCATGTTGGTACCAACCATATCATGTTGCCACTGACCATACCTTGCTCGGTGTTACATCACATAACATAAGCTCTGATACCAGATGTGATAACCACCATACACTTCTGATGCTCATATAACCGAATAATGCGATGTTGGAGCATTAGACCAAAGTAGGATGATGGTCTAAGGAAAGAAAAGAAGTAAAGAAGTGGAATAGAAGAAAAGGCAATAGAAGAGAAGAGAAAGAAAATATCATACAATTATAGAACATGTCGTATACCTGACAGCACATCGAGTAAAATATAATAACCATCACAGATATAAAATAGACAAGATGGTAGTAACTATATGAACCACAAAATCAAAGTACACATGCACATACAGTTATACAAAATAGTAATAGAGTTTATACAATTGGTAAATAAACTCAGTTGATAAACTGACTTCAATAGTAGTAAATCAAACACTGTCAAGGCTCCATAGTGTCACACGGTGAAATAAACAATAACAGGCCCAAAATATAGATATGAGAAAGCATCGCCTCCTGCTTGTCCTTCCGCACACTACATGTGCTGCTTACACCTGCTATCTAGTCTACTCATTTAGGAGTACCTAAGGTAATAAGAAGCAAAATATAAAACCTTCTTCGAGTCAGATAATAGTTTGGTATGAGTGATAAACAATCTCAAAATACTATGAAAGTCGATGTAGTATATGAAACATAGGGTATAGGGAATCATACCTAGCATGTCCCTGCATCCAAAGAGTTAGCATATAACATTAATAATATGCTACTCTACAAACATCATAAAGATGTACTCCATCCTACGTTCAATGTCGGGGTGCCTAGGTATCCCTATCCATAATGCCCACATCTTGTGACATCCCTAGAGCGGCAGACTACATAAAATAATCATAGAAAACATAACATCCATCAAAAAAACCCAACTTTCACTCAATGTGCTTTAGATTTATGATAACTCATATGACCAAATCTTATACCAACGATTAATGGAAAAATCCAGGTTTCAAAGTACTCACTTTAGCTTTGAAGCTGATACTAGACCCAAATCCATCGGTCCAGGGTATATAGATCCAGACAACCGATCTAGGGTAGCCAAACAAAGTATCCATGAGCGTCCTCACAATACCTCTGCTTTGAGTACAATAGAAAACACTCCGAGTATCAACAATCCCTTAGCGCACGCATTCGAGTCCTTTCTTGGCTTCATTTAATTTCCATTATTCTTAAGGAATCATTCCCATGTTCCTTCATTCCATGATAGAATCAGACACCATTCTGTCCACGTGTCATCCTTCCTAGAACCCGCCCTTATGGAAAAATCATCATGACTCCATCACCTTCGAGCCATCATCATCGGAACACAACTTCATCACTATCGAGCCGCCATCATCAAAGTCCCAAGCCATCACATCAAAGCGTCACGTCATTGCTTCACCATCAATATCGCTCATCATCGTAGAGCAATAACATCAAGACCAAGAGTCGGCTGCATGAACAAACCACCAGATCGTGCTACGTAAAGCCTCCTCACCATCCATGTCAAAGATTGGCCAAATCGGCCATCATCAGTAGTGATAGGCACCAACCACTCTACAGTTGTCAATACCAACCACTTTGGTCGTGTATTTCCAAAAATGGATAAGTACAAACCAAATGAAAACGTCTGACGTCCATCCTGAAGTCCAAAGCCCATCCAAGTCCATCGTTTTCCATCTTTAGATTGGTCACATCCCATTACTCTTTTACAACTTATCCCCTCCGTTTGGTTTTTCATCATTTGTGCATCCCATCGATATAAACGAAACTCCCTCTCATCTTAAGAGTTTTCATCATTTGTGCATTTAATTAAGATGCACGAAACCTGAATGTATGGGATATTCCCTAATGTTAGATCATCGATTGATCGGCATTTTCAACCAAAAGAAGAAATTGAGCATACATGCAACCAAAAAGCATACATATATTCATTATAGTATACACACAACATGTATAACGCTTCTATATCAGCCAATTTGGGATTCATATCAAAAATGGCCTAAAATTAGCAATTTCTCACAAATAGCACTTCAATATGAAAAATGTGATATTCGATTTTAAACCATTTAAAAATACTTTTAATTTCTTTTATAAAAATCAAATGTGTGTTTAAATGTATTAAAATCACATTTTAATGTTAGAAATCATTTAAAACACTGTTTTTATACTATACTAACAATCATAGTATGGTGAGAGACAATATCACCCACCTTAACAAAAGCTGACCAATACAATGCCAAATTTAGAGCTCTCTATCACGAGCGCAACGTAAGAATTCAAAACGGACCTCATGTGCAAAAGATATGAATTAAATACGAATCGAGATAATTTAAACTATTATTTAACTTAATTATTACCTAATCCCCCATAATCCTTCTTCTTCTCCGTTTTCCTGTATGTGAACAAGCATATCCAAACCCACCCAGCTATGCACGTTTCTCTCCTCTCTCTAGCTACACTCCCTTAAATTGTGCACCACCACCTCCGTTCAACTCATGGAGTGACGATAAATCGTCTGTGCCTGCCATCTCTCGTCTGCAGGTCCTCTTTAAATTGCGACCGGTAGGTGCGGTGCGTGCCCCCCCAAATGTTGCATTTTGCTAGAGATCATCGAAGCCCCGGTCGTTATTGTCGACAGGTGCTCGTCGCTAAGAGAAACTCATCTCTGCCATCTGTATTGCCTAATTCCTTCTCCTTTGCTGACAAACCCAAACCCTAGTCATGAGCATGAGAAAGTCAGCCTCACCAATTGTTGTCGCACACCACCTCATCACCACCGATGTGAAGCTCTTCTCCATACGAGTTCAACGGTCCTAACCTCGTGATTTATCGTTGAGCGAAATTCCCAATTTAATTTATTAAAGGGTTTAAGGAAGGAGGTGGCCATTTTGTGTTTACTGGTAATGGAACAGTAAAATGAGAGGTAATGTATATTTATATTAATTATATATATATATATATAATTTATTTGATTTCTTAAATAAATCGCCATACGTTTCGAGCTTGTATGATCACATGGCATGTTCGACCGCAACGAAATTCATTGGCATACATTACATCATTTTTTCGGTTCCAATGGTATAAATTTCATCGGTATCCGTGACTGCGCTCCGAGATGATAGTTTTACTCATTTCGACACCGTTTTGGCCATCAGATCATCCAATCTCCAAATATAGCGATAGTTATACCCATTTTAATCCACAACGTTGATCCGAACTCAACGGAAGTAGTCTTGAGTCCTGATTCAACTGTATGTGAAAAATGTTTTTGGATCTTCAATTAATTAACGATTCAATATTTCATTCAATTATTTAAATATCCTATCATTAAAAAATATGGGTCGTTACATAGCAACACATCGCAAATATCAATTCTCCACGCCGTAATGACCACCGACCATTTGCGTAAGCTCAGTGGATGGGGTTCTTGGTATCTTCACAAATCCCTTGCACTCATTACATTTTATAGAATATACAGCTGCATCTCGGCTGACTGTTGGCTAAAAATATCCATAGCGAAGAACCTTCTTTGCTAACATCTGGCTGCTAGTGTGATCACCATAACTACCTTCATGCACACTTGCAATTAGCTTCATCTTTGGTGACACACCTCAGCAAGGAAATCAAGAATCCTCTCCTATACAACACTCCTTCATGCATAATGAATTGAGGTACTTTGCATATGAGTTTCCATCATTCATTTCTTCCATCCTAGAGAGTCCCTTTTAGCAATATTCTTCCATTGGAGTCATCCGTGATTCCTTTTCCTTTTTGGCCTCTAAGATCCAATCACATCCATTTCATCAATGCTTGGTGCCAACAAAACTTCCACTGGATTGAGTCCCAAAAGCTGTGCATCTCTAAAGCAAGCCAGTTTGGCTATGAATCAGCTTTCATATTCTCTTCTCCGGGGATGTGCGTTGTCATATAGTGTTCAATATCGTTCAGCAATGCCAAAATTTTGGTCAGGTAAGGGGCAAGACTCGCTCCCTTAGCCTAACACTTCTTTTTTACTTGACAGACCACCAATTGAGAGTCATTAAATATATGCATTGTCTTGACTCCCAGCTCTCTTGCTATCTAGAGTCCCATACTCAACACTTTATATTCGGCTTTATTGTTTATCGTTGAGAACTCTAGCCTTAAAACATAGCATATCCTCCGCCCTTCTAGGGTTACTAGAATCAATCCTAGCCCCAAATCTTGTATATTGGAGGCTTTATCCATATATAATTTCCGTTGGATCGGTTGGACCAAATCTTCTTCCACTTCTCCATCCCGAACGGCGAACTCGACGATGAAATCTACAATGATTGTCCCCAAATCGCATTCCTAGGACGGTATGATATAGCATATTAGCTTAGATCGGTATTCCATTTTATTAGCCTTCCCGAGGTCTTGGGTCGATGTAGTAATTGCCTCAATGGCTGATTAGTAAGCACTTTTATCGGGTGAGCCTCGAAGTATGGCTGCAACTTTCTCGAACCAATCAACAAAAAGTATGCCAGTTTTTCCATCCTTAGACAATTCTTCTTTGCTTCAATGAACCGTTTGTTGATATTATGCATCGGACTTTGGGGTCTACTCTCCTCACGCACCAAGGATGCGCTTAGTGCATAAGCAGACACCGCTAAGTAAACAAACAATTCTTCTCCTTCCAAAGGCTTTGACAAAGTCAGTGGTCTCTCCAAACGCTTTGGTAAATTCTAGGAAGTATCTTAACATTCCTTTATCCAAACAAATTTTCCTTTCTTCTTTTTGAGAGAATCAAAGAACGGTGCACTTATTTGTTGCTTTCGAAATAAATTGACTCAGTGTGGCGACTTTCCCATTCAAGCTCTACATTTTCCTCCTTGTCTTGGGGAAATAACCTCTTTCAATGCTTTGGTTTTCTCCGGGTTATCTTCAATTCCCTTTAAGTTCATGATGAAACCCAAGAACTTACCCGATACGATTCTGAAAGAACATTTCAATGGATTAAGCATCATCTTATACTTCCAAAGCACATAAAACTTTTCTAAGAAATCGTTTATGTGATTTTGTGACTCCACAAGCATATCGTACCAATTGCTAGTAAGCAACTCTAGCATTCTTTAAACTAAATAGCATTACTCGATCCTAAATTAGTGATGAAACTCATATGCTCCTGATCTAGAACATGCATTGCTATCTGATTGTAGTTGGAGTATTCATCCATAAAGGATAGCAGTTCATGTCTGGCTGTTCCATCTATAAGTTGGTCAATTCTCGGTAATAAAAAGCTTTCTTTTGGGAATGCCTTATTTAGTTCTGAATGGTCAATGCATGTCCACCACTTTCCATACGCCTTTTTGACCAACATAGGATTTAACATCCATTTCGGGTAGAATGCAATGCGGATGAAGCCATTTGCCTTTAGCTTATCCGCTTCTTCTTTCAACGTGGTAGATCGCTCAAGATCCATGCTTCGGCTTTCCTGCTTCACAAGAGGGTATCATGGGTCCACATTCAATACGTGGCATGCCATCTTTGGTAAAATTCCACACCTACCGGAATGCATCCAAGCAAACACATCCAGCTTTACCTAGAGAAACCTTACCAACTCCTTTCTCATCTTTATGCCGAGCTGAGATCCGATCTTGAGAACACATGTGGGATCATCATCATTTATCGAGATTGTAACGATCTTCCTCTCTTACACCTAAAGACGACACTTAATACATCATCGGTATCCATGTGTCGATCATTTAAGTGTCCAAAAGACAGGTAATTTGGGGTGAAGAAAGAATAGACAAAATAGAAGAAACTGTACAATCACAAGATCTCACAACACAATGGAAAAATATATTAATTAACATAAAATTTATATAGTCATTTTCAAAATGATACATCAGAGTCATAATGGTCCAAATTATACCCTAGAACAGTTATAACTGCCTGCCCCAACTTAATTGATACAAAATACATAAGACACAACAGAATAATATAAGTAACTGACTATCGATGAAGCTACCTGCTCCAAGCTCCTTCAAAATGCATCCGTGGGAACCTGAACTACTAGGTTGCTCATACAAATTTGAGCACCCAAGAGTTTTAGGGAAAGAAAATAAAACTCCAGGTCAGACATGGGTCTGATGTGAGAAAACTCAAAACAACTAAATTATTACTTTTAAAACTCCTTTAAAATCAAAGGTATGCCATAAGACCACGCTTTCCACCAGGAAAGGGGTCAGATTTCAAAAAACTGGGAAGGACAACACTTTCCACCATACCCTTATCACTTCAAGCATTCTCCATCATCTCCACGTATCCATTGTAACGATATACACACACACACATACATACATACATACATACATATATATATGGTGAGAATAATATATATAGTTGACGTATGCATTCATTTTGACCAAACCACTCTAAAATCTTGTCTCTTGATTACTAGCATTCCATCATTAATTCACAAGCATATACCGCAAAGCTAACAACATCATTAAAACCCAACTCATCATAATTTCTGAGGTTGATTAGTCATTCTATCTGATGGAATTTTTTGTCAACATTTTGGCGCTAAAAGGAGGGACACCTCCGAAACTCCCCAGCTCCCCTCAACCTTGCCTAGACTCTACACTCAACATGGCGACGACTGGTGTCAACACGAACAACAACTCGCACGATCGAGACACCAAGGTAACACACCCGCTGGTATTCCCAGCCCTTTCCCCGGAGTCGGCAGCAAATTCTAGCAAACCATTTCCGATCACATCGCTAGGATGAGAACCCTGAGTCAAGAAGTAAACGACCTAAGGGCTGCACTAGAGACTCACTCCATCACGAGCCCAAAAATCCATCAACTCAGGCGGTCAATAATTTCCCAATGTCGCTGCTCAACCGAAGCACTTGCATATTGGCGACCCCCAAAGCGCACGGTTGGCATCCGAAACCCCCATCTACGCAGCCCCGAAGCCAAGAGATAACAACATAGTTAGGGGAGAGCCAAACGACCATCTGGATAGTGAAATCCATGAGCCGCGTCCTAAGCACCTAAGCGATCTGCTCAAACCGTGGCGAAGGGACCCAGAGCTGCCTCTGTACACTCCCACCATAAAGGGAAGCACCTCATCATATGCTTGGGGGCGAACAAGCCTGACCATCGTAGTCACCTCCATCACATAGAAGATTTCTTTCCCCATGTCGCTATCATGTATCATATTCCCCTGATCAACCGACATACCACCAAGAGCCTCCGCCCGCGATGCAAGGTCATTCCCGTAATGAGTGGAAGCTAGCCTTAGGGACGAAATGATCCAGTTGCACCAATAGATCAACTGAATACAGGCCCGTAGCGTCGGTGGCGACAGCCTGTCTGACGATGAGGATGAAGAACCATTCTCCATAGAAATCCCCAAAACCCACCTCTCAAGACAGTACACTCTACAGCAAATAGATAAATACGATGGGAGCACGGACCCATCGGATCACCTTGCCGCTTTCAACTCAACCACTAGAGTCGGGCAGCTAACCGGTAATGCAAAGTGTTTGTTATTCCCGTCCACACTTGTTGGGCCGGCATCTCGTTGGATCTTACACTTAGCTCCCGACAACATCCGATCTTGGGCACAACCATGCTCCGAATTCAAAACTAGATTTTTTGTATCAAGAACCCATGTCATAATGGCCAGCAAGCTTGGCAATATTAGGCAGGGCTCATCGGAAAGTCTTCGGGCCTATGTCAATCGATTCAATCAGGAAAGAACCCGAGCCCGCAGGGCCGATAAGAACAGTATGACGGTTGCCTTGTGCTTAGGCATGTCATACAAACTCTGGATGTGGAAAGAACTCCAGAAGAGACCGGCCTCGTCTCTTACTGATTTCTATCAGCGTGCAAATGGAATCATGTGGATGGAAGATGCAGATTTGTCAAATAGCGATAACGAGGGATGACGCCCCCTCAAATTTTGCCAGAAAGGAAACCATGACCGAAGGGAATGGAATCGACAAAATCATGCAAAGTGAAACTGCAATGACGGCCCGAGGTACTGGCTCGATATGAAAGCTATACTCCCCTGAACAAAGACATGGAACTATCTTCCCCTCAATAAGAAATCAAGCACCCTACCGAAGGCCATAAAATGGCTGGGCGAGGGAACCGCCCCATACCTCCCCATAGCAACAGTCAATATTGTCTCTTTCATCAGATCAATGCACATTCTACTAACAACTTTCGTATTCTAAAGGATGAAATCAAGAGACTGTTAGAGAAGGATTGCTTGTGGCATATGTCAGGCAACAAGTAGATCAGAGGATGGCCCATGGAAACCGTCTGATCCATCCTTTCCCACAATCAGCCGGGGGCGCTGTGGCCATGGCCGATATTCTTACCATATGCGAAGGGCTAGCAGGGAGCAGTTGAAGGGCGCTCACCCATCTTCAGAGGGAAGTCTCCACCTTCGGCCGAGTATATTCATTGGAACGATGGGCCGTTAAGGCTCCAAGAACGGAAGGGGAAGTTCCTCCAATCACCTTTACAGCTTAGGATCAGTAGGCAGTGGTGTACCCCCACCATGACCCAATGCTTATAATTGCATCGATGGCTGGCACCAATGTCCATCGAGCTTTCGTTGATGGGGAAAGCTCGATCAACGTCATGTTCAAAGAAGCCTATGATACGCTTAGGCTGCCGGCCTCCCATCTCGCGCCTTGTGTATTGCCATTTATGGGCTCGGCAAAGTTGGGATAATCCCCATAGGTGTATCAATGCTCATAACTACCTTCAGTACGAAAACCTCCACAATGGAAATTCAAGTGAGTTATATGATCCTGGACTGCCCATCTACTTACAACTTGCTCATCTGGTGACTGGCCTTGACCGAATTGGATGCCATCGTGTCATACAACCGCTTGATAATGAAATTCCCAACACCAAACGGGATTGGAAAGGCTAAGGGAGACCAATAGAAAGCAAGGTTGTGTTATGGGACTTCCCTCCATCAGGCAAAGAAGGGTGTCCTAATGATTCAAGAGGAACCCACCACCGATGTCAATACCCAACTGGAACCAGAGAATGCAGCTCCCTTAAGCACAACCCCAAGGATGTGCGACCAAGTCATCAACATGGTAAGCGAACCCCAGTCCGTTGAAGAAACTGAGGCCTTGGGTCGGTTTCCCATGCGTCTCCTCAGAGGACATGGGAACTCATCTCCAGTTGGAACAAGAAAGTGGCCCCTTGTGGCTACCTAGGTCGACCGACAACGCTCTGGAGGGAAAATTCATCGAGGGTGGGCATGCTGCAGCCCAGCACAAAAAATGTCTCTCTATCCCGATCGAGGAAATAATGGAACACATGATCTACATTTTGGATCAGTGCAACGCAGAGACAAACACAAGTATTGAAGACGACCCGCTAGATCCACGAATGGGGGACTAGGCACCCGATGGGGGCCCCGCGACCCTTTTGGAATACATATCCATCGACGAAAGCAATCCCATCAAAGTCGTCCAGATTGGGACCGACCTTAGTATGAGGGTCAGGGAAGATCTGATAAAATTTCTCTGAAAAAACAAAGATGTCTTCGCTTGGGGGCACGTCGATATGACCGACATCGATCCTTGCATAATCTGCCATGCGCTAAACATTGACTCGAAAGCAACCCCCATCTGCCAGAAGCAAAGACCCTTAAACCTCAAAAGATACAAGGCATTAAAGGAAGAAGTAGAGAAGCTGCTCGCTAAAGGCTTCATAAGGGGGGCGGACTACCCTGTTTGGGTCGCGAACACGGTCTTAGTCTGCAAACCAAACGGTTCATGGAGGACACCTATTGACTTTCGGATCTCAACAAAGCATGTCTAAAGGACAGCTTTCCTCTGCCCCGCATCGACCAGCTCGTGGACGCCACTAGTGTGCATGAAATCCTCACTTTCATGGATGCGTATTCAGGCTATAAGCAAATCGCCATGCATGGCCCTGATCAAGAACACACCTTTTTCATTACCAATACCAGGCTGTTTTGTTATTGGGTCATGACTTTTGGTTTGAGAAATGCAAGGGCAACCTACCAGCATTTAGTCAACCAGATGTTTTTAGAACAACTGGGTTGTTCGATGGAAGTGTACGTTGATGACATGCTGGTAAAATCAGAGAGGGCTGATGGCCATGTACCTAACCTCGTCGAAACTTTTGGCATGCTAAGAAAGTACAATATGAAGTTGAATCCCAAGAAGTGCTCATTTGCCATCCGATCCGGTCGATTCTTGGGGTATGTTGTGAGCGTTAAAGGAATCGAGGCCAACCCGGACAAGTTTCGGGCTATTCAAGAAATGCATGTTCCCAAAACGGTTAAGTTGGTACAAAGCCTCAACGGGATAGTGGTCACTCTAGGCCATTTTGTTTTAAAGGCTATAGATCGGTGCCTACCCTTCTTCGACCTCGTCAAGAAGGGGAAGACCTTTACCTGGGACGATGAATGCACCAAGTCCTTCGAAGACTTGAAGCAACACTTAGCCACCCCTTCAATTTTGTCCAAACTAGTTGATAGGGAAGATCTTTTCCTATACGTGGCAGGCACCAACCATGCAATCAGCGCCGCACTCGTCGGGGAAGAGGAAAAGGTGCGGTGGCCAATTTATTATGTAAGCAAGCGATTGACGGGACCTGAGATAAGGTACATTGGGACTGAAAAATTAGCTTTCTGCCTCATGATGGCGGCCTGGAAATTAGCTCATCCTATCAAAGTTCTAACCAACCAACCACTTAGATAAATCATGAGTCCTCCCGACACGATTGGGAGGCTCCTCAAATAGTCCGTCGAGCTAAACCAACACCATATCCATCTTCTCATGACTGTCAATCAAAGGACAAGCAGTGGTCGATTTCATAGTTGAATATTCCGACCCGGGTGACGAAGGAGAGAAGGAGAACCCCCTGAAATGAACTTGGCACCTGTATGTGGATGGTGCGTCCAATGAGAAGGGGGCAGGAGCAGGAATGATCCTATTACCCCTAAGGGGAAAGAGCTCTACTTCACCGTCCGTCTTACCTTCAAGGCCACGAACAACGAGGCCGAATATGAAGCCCTCTTGGCTGGGCTAAAAATGGCGAAAGAACTTCATGTGGAATTACTACATGCCCATAGTGACTCCGCCATCGTCGTCAACTAAATGAATGACCATTTTCAGACAAAGGGAAAGGTTTTGGCACTTTACGTCACCGAAGCCCGGAGACTTACCAAAGCCTTCGGAGAATTCCGACTAGAACAAATCCCTAGGGAACGAAATGGTAAGGCAGACCAATTTGCAAAAGCAGCAAGCGACCCGGGAGAAACTCTCCCATGGGTACCACCGGACACTCGGAGCACTCCCGGCTTCAAGTCGGGGGTAGCCGTCATGGAAATTGAGCAGCCTTCCAAAGGAATTAGATGGCGGCCATATAAAGGGATCTATGGAAGGTCATCTCTCTTTGCTAAGACAATGCCAACCATGCAAGTTCGGGATACCTGGATAGAGATGAGTTCTTACATGATCATTCACCCAGTCCGGCTACGGCCCACATCCTGTCAAGGGACTGCGTGAGCTACCATTCCCTTCCCTGCTAGAAGGACACAGTTGGTGAAGGTGGATTACTTTGCATCTACTCTTCCTAGGTATGTCAGGAATGCCCAACGACCTGCAGGTTGTCCTAGTGCTACCCGACCCGCTCTGGTAGGAAAACACGAGATATAACTTTTGCCTCCTGGGGTGCATCGACGAGTAGGATGGCAACCGCAATGGTCCGATTCCCCTCGCCTGTGATGCTCCTCGTCCTGGCGGGATGAGACACTATTGTTGAGACTAGCGCAATGCCATGATAGTATCTCCGAAGTTTGACATCCATAGTGTGCCTGCAAGAAAATATGTCGGGCTTCATTTTAACCCCTGGGTGTCGGAAAAGGCATCCGCAAGAAAATAAGCTGGGTCCTTCCATGCAAACCCTATGGGCCTCGGCTCCAACCCTTGGGTGTCGGTAAGGGTGCCCATAAGCAAATAAGCAGGGTCCTTCTGTGCAAACCCCACGGGCCTCAACTCCAACCCCTGGGTGTCAGAAAAGGCGCCCGCAAGCAAATAAGCCGGGTCCTTCCGTGCAAACCCCACGGGCCTCAACTCCAACCCCTGGGTGTCGGAAAGGGCGCTCGCAAGCAAATAAGTCGGGTCCTTTCGTGCAAACCCAACGGGCCTCAACTCCAACCCCTGGGTGTCGAAAAGGGCGCCCGCAAGCAAATAAGCGGTGTCCTTCCATGCAAACCCCACGGATATCGCTAAGGCCTCAATCCCCCTAAGGTGAAACATACTTGCCATAATATACCTTGTGCTTTTCTTTTATTTGCAGGTACAATAACAGAAATAAGAATCTCAAACACCACATGATGCAACAAAAGAGTTCATAACAAAAAGGGGGCATGGTGCACTGCCCGCCATTCTAGGCGCAATCAACCTATGATAACTAAGAAAAAGAAGGAGAAAAAAAGGGAAGGAAAAGAAGCAACAAAGACAACCAGGCTACAACCAATAGCACACGACAACCACCTTACTCATTTGGCCGAGTCAGAGAGTCAATCTGCTCAACCATGAAGATGCCCGACACGGGCTTATCCCTCATGGTCAATTTGGCGGCTGCCTTCTCTTGGTACCTCTAGGCCAAAGCTAGCGTCACCCCCGGGATCACAATAGGAAGGTGGAAGTTGTTCATGAAAGTGTCGACCGCCATGTTAGTCAAACGAGCCGACCAGTGAGCGTCCCTTTCCTGATGGACTCTCTCTTTCAACCCCTCAATGTCATCTGGGGGCAAGTAAGTGTGATGGGCATCCAAAAGCCCACAAAGACGCCCTACCTCATGCTCAAATCTCTTTTCCACGCCTTTATCCGTGTAACCTCTTCCTCAAGTGATCCCCAATCGACAATAGCCTGGTCTCTAACAGCCTCGGCATCGGCCCTATGACGGTTGGTGTCTGCCACTTCTTTCTTAGCCAACTCCCTGGTCCGAATTGCATCTACTCGAAGCGCGATCTTTGACTCACGGTCTTTTTCGGCCACACCTTTGGCCGCAATAGCTGCCTTATGATCATTAGCGGCCGGCTCAGCTGCCACCTGGGCCGCTTCAACCTCCTTACTCGCAGCTCTCAGCTCTTTCTTCAATTTGGCAACTACGTCATCCTTACCTAGTGAGTTGGTCCTGACTGCTTCCAACTCCGCCATCTCATCTATTGCATGGGCCCTATTCTCCTCCAACTCCTTCCTCAAGGGAGTTAACCTATCATGACCCCCTCAGTTCATCCACGGTCATCACCATCCGTTGAGAACCACCATGAGAAGACTCCCCCACTTCTTCCAAGACCTGCCCCCCGATAGGTCTCGTCTGCAAATTAACAAGCTCATATCGGACCCACATCGTGCATGCGCCCACTTGAAAATAAGGCAGTCCGAGTTATTGGCAAAAGAAGATGGAAGAAAAATAAGAACGTAAGCAGGTCTTACCATAACAAATCCCTTGCACAAGCTATCAACAACAGCCTGTAATCCGTAACCTGGCCATCCAGAGCATGACCAGTGGGAAATCCCTAAAGAATGAGTAGTAGCACTTGGAAGGTTTGCAGGATTATGTCCAAGCCATCCCTGTCATATCCCAAACTGATCTGCATGGAAATCGTCCTAACTTTCTTTTCATCCTCTACATTAGGTCTACGATACATGGAAACATCAACATCATCTTCATAGACTTCACCACGAGCTACCCACGTCTCATCCACCATGAGCTCCTCTCCTTCTACGCCCCCCATAGGTCCCTCCTCCTCTGCCACTCTGGTCTTTGCTCGTTTGCTACCTTGGGACTCCTCAGCACTGGACTCTTCATCAACATGGATCACGAGCAAGAAGCGTCGGCCACCACTTGGGGGGGACAAAGGAGATACCATCACGGCTTTCCCTCTAACATCTTACCCTAGAAGATCCACGGAGGGATTGTTCGCGTCATCCAACTCCTCAAAATTGATCTAGCCCACTAAAACAGGGAAACGTAACAAGTTAGAAAAAAAGAAACCGGCCATGGTAAAGATAAACATAATTAACTACCGGGCGGAGCACCCTGGTTTCGGTTCCTAATCAGAGGTGCACAAGGTTCAGAATCGTCCCCTTCAAAGTCTATAGGTCCTGCTCTTCCTACGCCCGATGGTTCAGCATCATGACCCCTATTTTCAGCAGGACCACCACCCGAGGAAGACTAAGTCACACTTTCTCCAAGGGCTAGGGGCTGGCCAGAAGTTCCATCATATTTCATCGGATCATACTCCTGCCATTCCGATGGCACATCAAAAAGGGCGTCCGCATCAACTATGGGCCAACCCTCGACATCCCTCCGGCCAGCATAATCGTCCGTACCAATGCACCCCTCGCTGGCCCTAGGAAAAAGTGTGGATTCGTGTAAAGGAGATAAAACGAGGTGACTACCTGCGGGCTTCTTTGAAACCATCTCCTTCTTTTTTATCTTCCAGTTGGTTTATGCGCCTTTCTCCATTTTTATGGGGGCACGAAGGACTGAACCTCCGATAGTAGCCCGACTTTTCGGAGCATCTCATTAGTCACTAAGCTGTATTATCGGCCCTCCGAAGGCCCAACACTTACCTCTCCACTAACGTCGCCTCGGCCTGGCTCGATGTTGGAGATCTGCAATGGGCATATTATAAGAACGTCAAAAAGGAAAAAGAAAGAGACGGAGGATAAAAATCACAAAGACGGTCTCACTAAAAGATCGAAACGACTGAAAACGTAACCCCTCATTTACAGCTCGTGGGACAAAGAAATACTGAGATTTCCAACCGGAGACATCTTTCTCTGAAACCCTAGTAAAGACCACTTTTGTCTTCTTCCTCATCCGAATGTGGTAATAGGTCCCGGAACAATGACCAGGCTCTTTGTTAATATTAAAGAGGTGGGCAACAAAACCTGTGAAAGGTGTCCCTAACTCTAAGTGATGGCAGCTACGCAAAGGCCCACCAGATAACGATAGCTGTTCGGAGTAAGTTGGCCCGGAGTGAGGCCGAGCCCGTTTAAAAGGGACACAATGGTTGGATGCAGGGGCAAGGCCACTCCGACTTTCAAGTAACTTAAGGAGAATGTGTAATAGTTTGTTGGGCAGTGTCAGCTCGTTCGTGGGCTTTCAGAAATTGGAAGGGGTACAATCAAATAGGTTCGGCTCTCTAACCATGTTGTCTTGTCCACCCATGAAGTCGAAGGGACCATGAGAGTGAAACTCGAAGCACTATTGGAAGTAGCCATCTTGTGACAATGTCACAACAAACATTAGAAAGCAAGCATGATGGATGCCTCCCACTCATGGACTAACCAACCTTAAAGCATGGTCAAATGAGGAGGGGCACTGTCAAAAAGAGAAGAAACCGCCGGAAAGGACACCGCCAAAGGGAACCCCACGGTAGAGAAATGAGTCATCGACGACCAGATGACAATGATAAACAACAATGGAAAGAGGGACATACCTATTAATGGAGAATTTCAAAAAAGATTTACAACAATGGCAGAAGAAATGGGGAAATAGTAAAAGGAGAAGAAGAGGTATCTGCCTCTATTTATAGACCCTCGCCAGCTAAATAGTGGCCCTTCATCTCGAAAAGACAACCAAATCCTGACTGTGCAAAGAGATGTGACGTTAGGATCGATTCAGATCCTTTGGCTCAGAAGTTACAAGGAAATATGGACCACCAAAGACACCTATAGAAAGAAACGTGACAGCAGCATTAATTTTCGCATCCATCAAATCATGTCATTTCGTATCTACAAGCCCGCCCCCACTCGTGAGGGTAGGCTCGGGGGGCAAAATGTTGCTTAAAATTTTTGCAAAAGTTTAATAAGGCACGGCGGTTGCCCGTAGGGAGATAGATGCATTGGCCAAGCTAATCTGGGTTTCCTTGGGAACCGATCGACCCAAGGGCTGATCGATTTGTACGCTCAGGTTCCTCTCACATAAGGATAGAAAACCAACCGAAGTGGCTTTAAGGAGATAGAACAGTCAGATCATTAGAGAAAAGCATACATACTAAAGTACTACCACCTTGGAAAAGCGCTAGTACAACCACTCTGCCACCAACTGCTCCCATCCGATGTGGAAAGCAACAACAAACTCTGAGTTACGCCATTTGACATCCTGCAAAAGAAGAAACCAGAGTACAGAAAGGCAGTTTGTCACCATATATGCATGTATCGCTACCAATTCTCCAGTTGGCAACCTTCCCACACTCCGATCTGCCGTATGGACCACGAGTATCCTAAGGAAATCTCAACCGTAGATCAAAGGAGGCTTGCTCATATAAATACCCCAAGCATTTCACCAGGTAAGGGGTCGGATTTTAGAAAACTGGGAAGGATAACACTTCCCACTATACTCTTATCATCTTCAAGCATTCTCCATCATCTCTGTGTATCCACTGTAACGATATATATAATATATATAGTGGACGTAGGCATTCATTTTGGCCGAACCACTCTAAAATCCATGTCTCTTTATTACTAGCACTCCATCATTAATTCACAAGCATATACTACAAAGCTAACAACATCATTAAAACCCTACTCTCTTACAATTTCCAAGGTTGATTAGTCATTCTGTCTCCCTGATGAAATTTTTAGTCAACAATCACTATGTTAGTTTACAAAACACATATATAAGTATCAAAACCATTTATATAACTCTTTATATATCTCCAATATCATTCAGTAACTTCACTTATAAATATCCAAAACCATTTATAAAAACTTCTTTATAAATTTCCTTAAACAAAACTTCTTCATAATTAAACTAGTAAAGTTCTTTGATAAACAATCAGTTATTTAAAACACCTTTAAATAAACAAGTTATTATTAAAACATTCTTCATTTAATTATCTTTAAACCACATTGATAAAAATAATGATTTTAAACAATCATTTCAAAAGTATTAAATTACTTCAAAACACATTTTCTAAAATCATTTATAAAACTTTCTTTAAATATCATATTTAAAACGATAATACTTTAAACAATTATCAAAAGGACAAAATGAAATATTTGACTTCACAAAATCAAAATGAGGCTTAATGACCAAAATGGTTCTAATTAAATTGAGTTTAACTTTTCCAAGTTATAACATGGTAATTACATAACAAGTAGATACAAAAAAAAATCAGCCAATAATAAACCAATCAACATATAGTTAAATATCCAAGTTACCATAATAGCAGAACTGGGTTTTATTATGTTTAAGAGATGTTAACAATAATCTACTTGGTGAAGTATGGCAGGACTGTGATCTACTCTACCAAACAAATGTTAAATACAATTTAATTAGCATAATGGTGTTTTATTCTGCTAACCAGATGTCAAATAAGATTCGATTAGCAGAATGGTGATTTATTCTGCTAAACAGAGGTAATTGGATTTCATATTCAACAGGGGTTTCTTAAGGGTAATCGATAAGAAATCCCTTGGATTAAAAAATATTCTTTAAAAGAGAGTTACTTTAAAACAAAACCGATCTTTAGGAATAAAATGGTTCAAACTTTAAAACTTTTATTTAATAACCAAATAACAATTAGACATTTATTTAATAATAATTAAATAATATTTAAACTCTTTATTAAATCATAATTAAATGTTTTATTAAAAATTAAACAACAATTAACTACTAAATAAATAATTAAATAATAATTATCTTTTAAATAAATAATTAAATAATATTTAACTTATAAATAAATAGTTAAACCATAATTAATATTCAAATAATTATTAAATAATAATTTAAATTTTTAAATATAATAATAAAATATTATTTGACCTAAATTAATTAATTAAGTAATCCTGAATTAAAACTTAAATAATAGATTAAACTTTTATTTAAAATAATTAAATCATAATTAAGTTTTAATTAAATCTTAACTTGAATTTAAGTTGATTAGTAATCAATTAATAATTAAATCCTTTCTTAAATAAATAATTTTATTAATCATAATTAAATAATAATTAATTAAATAATAACGAATTAATTAAATAATAATTAACCTTTTACTAATTTACAAATTATAGCTAACTTACTTAAAAATTATTAAGTACTAATTACCCTAGCTTAATAAACAATTAAGTATTAATTACCTTACTTAATTTGTTAACTAAATAATCATTAAATAATAAATAAATAACTAAATCATAATTAATTATCCATAATTAAACTAAGTTTTGAAACATTTTCAAAGGATACCTAAGATTTAACAAAATTTAAATTTTCAAAGGAGTTCGTTTTATGAACTGTGTTTATAGCGACTATCGCTATATGACCCGAAATTTTAAAAACTTGTTTTATATTCCAAATCACTTTCAAAACTCTATCCTTTATGATTAACTTAGTTTTATAAACCTAGAATAAAGTTTAGAAATAAAGGTAAGGATTTTAAAACTTTTATAAACATTTCCATAAAATAAAGTTAGAAAACAAGCTTTTGAATCATGGATCTCGATATCGCAACTAATAACTCAACATACTAACTTTTCATGTTACATAAACTATAAGGGCGTGAACACAACATATATATATGCCATGACAATGTACAACAAAAGGATCCTAACTTTCAACCCTTACTAACCTTTTTAGCTTTAATTTCTATTTCAAATCTAAATCACAACATATCTAAGCGCATGTATATCCATACAAAGCAATATCATATCAACCAATCAAGCAATGAATTTACATCAAAGTGTACATTATATTACCCAAACAACAACATACTTTTCAACCAATTATGAGCAATAAATTTTCATGAATTGTAAAGTTTTAAACTTAAGGTAAAAAGAGATTGTTCTCACCAAAAGTCGACTAAATCAAAGAAACTTCCTTTCGAACTTGAATATGACCTAGAACTATATTTTGCCCTAGGAAAGATGAATTTTTCGGTGGCCTTAAGTGGAGAACAGGGTTCGGCCAAGGGCTTTAATGCTCGACCTAGGAAGAAGCAAGAGTGTGTGGGCTTACTTTTTGGAGAAATGTAGATGTAGAATGAAGGAGGAGGTTTTTAAATTATTCAAAACCTTAAGTGTGTGTGTGTATATATACACACTTAAGCAAATATCTATATATACATATACATATAACTTAAACTTATTTATAAATGAATGTGTATAAATTTACACTAGAGTTTACAACGTTTTCGATAACTTTTAGTCGACGAAAAGTCAAAAATTTGGAAAACGAATTCCGGTCACATTTTCGATTTCTCTTCGAATTAATTATTTTTGTCATAAAAACTAATTCACCATCACCAGTTATTATTTAAAATAGTTCTAATTTAGTTATAAAATCTATTATTTGAATATTTAAAATTAATTAAATATTCGTAAATCAAAGCGGTGAAATTCTGGGTCGTTACGCTCTCCGCCCTTAAAAGAATTTCATCCCCGAGATTTTACCACAACCTTAACCCAAAAACAACAATCCCAAGCATAATTAACACTGTACATCAATCTGTATGATGTACATAGATCATTCCTATGCAAAATCCGATTTGATCACTTACTTGAATACATAGCTTTATTTTAGAACTAGTATCTCCTTCCAGACTTCCTAGTGCGGACTCTGATCAAACTTCTTAATTAGAAACCTCAATTCTCCTTACATAGCCATATACTATGATAGAAAACTTTGGTTTCATATTAAGAATCCTCATCAAGTATACGCCGTTAAAAACCGAGTGATAAATCCTTATTCGGAATGGTGTGAGACACCTTAAGTCACATACTCAAATCTTTGACCGAGAATTATATGAAAAAGAGGAAGAATCGACGTACAACCTACATACTTATCTAAGGGTCCCTACTGCTCGATTACTTTTTACCCTCCCACACTATATTTATGAAAACATTCCATAAAAATTTCAACTTCGATTCAAACATTTTAAATATTATAATTTATTTATGAAACCTTTCATAAAATCAATTTAAATTTATTAATTTGTATAGTACTCTTCTACATCCTAAAAGTATATACAAAACATCTAATTTTAAAACCCTATTCACTTTTAACTATTTAGATGTAGGCACAAAATAATTTGGGTCTCAAAACTGAGTCGACCAATCCAACCTCTTTACCCAATTGGTCTAGTAAGTAGTTAAAAAGAGTAGGAAGCTGGTATCAAAACTCCGTCCTAGAGTCTACTTTTTCTTAGACACCTCTAAGGTAAAGACGTTTATTAGCCGGCCCAATAGCATCAAATAATTTTTCACTCAACCAATAAATCACAAATAATTTATTGGTTGATTTATTGGTTGCCTTGTTCAAGTGGTTTATGTATTACAAAACCTTTTTACCAAATTATTTCGTTTACCATTTTTCCGGGTTGTGAGGCTTGAGGCTACGCTTTTACCTTTTTAGTAGCAAACCATCTTGGAATGCTAACACTGCCTTCAGGCAGAGATGCAATGCCAGCATTCATCAATACAAGTTGTTCTGGGTCAAACAAACATTCAAAATGTACTATCTTCCGTTTTGGAATCACCCTAGGAAGAATAGTATAACTCCATAGCATACTTCATCACGAACATTATTATTTTGGAGTGGTTCGGGTAAATCTGGAAAACTGGTGTCTCTAAACAAAATGATAATTTATGGCTAACTCAATTTCGGTTCTTTAGAAGTATGCAGCAAGTATTCGACTCCTCATTCGGGAACTCGAATATACAATCATACTTCCTGAGTCAAAAATGTCAAGATTTGATAGTCGGTTATTTAATTATCAAATAACAAACAAATCAACATTTTAGAGATTTAATTACGTATAGCAATTGTTAAGCCTCAAAACAATTCTTTCATTTATTAAATCTCTTTTCAAAAGTGTACCAAAAACTTTCATATACTTATCTCACCGACATAAGTATATTCAAAACAAATTTATGAAATATTTCTCATTTTCAAATCATATCAAAAGGATCGAAACAAAATGTTATTTAAATTAGAGATAAAGATAACCTCAATGAATATTCCTCGAGTGTTAAGTATGGAACGAATGTCCATACCACTAGAATTAAGATGGTCAGTTAAAGGAAATCCAATCTCGAATTCTTTATATAAATCTTTTCAATATATTTCTTTTATTTATGAAATCTCCTTTACTTAAATTCCAAACCCATTTACAAAACTCTTTATAAATCACCAGGTTAATTTACAAAACTCTTTTATAAATATCAAAACCATTTATATAACTCTTTATATATCTCCAAAATAATTTTTAAACTTCGCTTATAGATATCCAAAACCATTTATAAAACTTCTTTATAAATTTCCTTTAACAAAACTTCTTCATAATTAAATCAATAAATTTTTTGATAAACAAATAATTATTTAAAACACCTTTAAATAAACAAGTTATTATTTAAACATTCTTTATTTAATTATCTTTAAACCACAATTATTAAAATAATGATTTGAAACAATCATTTCAAAAGTATTAAATTACTTCAAAACACCTTTTCTAAAATCATTTATAAATCTTTCTTTAAATATCATATTTAAAATGATAATACTTTAAACCAGTATCAAAAGGACAAAACGAAAATTTTGATTTCACAAAATCAGAAAGAGGCTTAACGATCATAATGGTTCCAATTAAATTGAGTTTAACTTTTCCAAGTTGTAACATTGTAATTACATAACAAGCAGATATGTAAAAAGAATCAGCCAATAACAAACCAATCAATATATAGTTAAATATTCAAGTTACCATAATAGCAGAATTAGGTTTTATTCTGTTTAGTGGATGCTAACATAATCTACTTGGTGAATTATGGTAGAAATGTGATCTATTCTACCAAACAAATGTTAAATATAATTTAATTAGCAGAACAGTGTTTTATTCTGCTAACTAGATGTCAAATACGATTCAATTAGCAGAATGGTGATTTATTCTGCTAAACAGAGGTCATTGGATTTCATATTCAATTAGGGTTTCATAAGGGTAATCGACAAGCAATCCCTTGGATTTAAAAAAATTCTTTAAAAGAGAGTTACTTTAAAACAAAACCGATCTTCAGGAATAAAATGGTCCAAACATTAAAACTTTTGTTCAATAACCAAATAACATTTAAATTTCATTTAATAATAATTAAATAATATTTAAACTCTTTATTAAATCATAATTAAACCTTTTAATAAAATTCAAATAATAATTAACTATTAAATAAATAATTAAATAATAATTTTCTTTTAAATAAATAATTAAATAATATTTAACCTATAAATAAATAATTAAACCATAATTAATCTTTAAATAATTATTAAATAATAATTTAATTTTTTAAATAATAATTAAATATTATTTAATCTAAACTAATTAATTAAGTAATTCTGAATTAAAACTTAAATAATAGATTAAACCTTTATTTAAAATAATTAAATCATAATTAAGTTTTAGTTAAATCTTAACTTTAATTTAACTTGATTAGTAACTAGTTAATAATTAAAGCCTTTCTTAAATAAATAATTTAATTAGTCTTAATTAAATAATAATTAATTCTTAAGTAATTAATTAAATAATAATTAACCTTTTACTAATTTACAAATTATAGTTAACTTACTTAAAAATAATTAAGTACTAATTACCCTAGCTTAAAAAATGATTAAATACTAATTACCTTACTTAATTTGTTAACTAAATAATCAGTGAATAATAAATAAATAAATAACTAACTAAATCATAATGACTTATCCATACTTAAAATAAGTTTTGAAACATTTTCAAAGGATACTTAAGATTTAACAAATTTTAAATTTTCAAAGGAATTCGTTTTACGAACTGCGTATATAGCGACTACTATTATATGACTCGAAATTATAAAAACTTGTTTATACTCCAAATCACTTTCAAAACTCTATCATTTATGATCAACTTACCTTTATAAACCTAGAATAAAGTTTAGAAACAAAGGTAAGATTTTTAAAACTTTTATAAAACATTTCCATAAAATAAAGTTAGAAAACTACTTTTGAATCAAAGATCTTGATGTTGCAACTAATAACTCAACATACTAACTTTTCATGTTACATAAACTATAAGG
This sequence comes from Allium fistulosum, assembly GCA_030737815.1. Lineage (NCBI taxonomy): Eukaryota > Viridiplantae > Streptophyta > Magnoliopsida > Asparagales > Amaryllidaceae > Allium > Allium fistulosum. The sequence goes on from CM060903.1 coordinate 423,658,652, forward strand.
GCGTGAACACAACATATATATACATACATACATATATATGTACATACACACACACACACACACACAGATATATATATATATATATATATGCCATAACAATATACAACAAAAGGATCCTAACTTTCAACCCTTACTAACCTTTTTAATCTTAATTTCTATTTCAAATCTAAATCACAACATACCTAAGCACATGTATATCCATACAAAACAATATCATATCAACCAATCAAGCAATGAATTTCATTAAAGTATACATCAATTACTCAAACAACAACATACTTTTCAACCAATTATGAGCAATAAATTTTCATAAATTGTAAAGTTTTAAACTTAAGGTAAAAAGAGATTTTTCTCACCAAAAGTCGACTAAATCAAAGAAACTTCCTTTCAAACTTGAATATGACCTAGAACTATGTTTTGCCTTAGGAGAGATGAAGTTTTTGGTGGCCTTAAGTGGAGAATGGGGTTTGGCCTAGGTCTTTAATGCTCGGTCTAGGAAGAAGCAAGAGTGTGTGGGCTTTCTTTTTGGAGAAGTGGAGTTGTAAAATGATGGAGGAGGTTTTTAAGTGATTCAAAAGTAAAAAGAGAGGAATTTTAAACATTAGACTTTAAAATGGAAGCCATAGATGAGTTCATGAAGAAGATGGAAGTTTTCATGAGAATGGAAATGAATAATATGAAAATGAAATTATGAAATTTGGTTTTGTACGAAATGCATAAAGTAAATTACCACTATACCCTCATGTCCTTTACCCTCCATATGCTTTTGCCATGTCATCAAGCTTCCTCCTCCTCAAAGTAATTCCACCCACCCCTTTGTCCCCCTCTCATCTCCTTAAGCCAACATTGCATTAAACACTACGTTGTACTTATGTTTCATGCAAAGTGACATTTATTTTTCCTTTAACTTATTATTTTATATTTTCATAAAAAGTCACATCATGTTTTATACACACACACACACACACACACACTTATGCAAATATCCTTATATACATATACATATAACTCAAACTTATTTATAAATGAATGTGTATAAATTTACACTAAAGCTCATAACGTTTTCGATAACTTTTAGTCGATGAAAAGTCGAAAATTCAAAAAACGAATTCCGATCACATTTTCGATTTCTCTTTGAACTAATTATTTTGTAAACAAAATATAAAAACTAATTCACTATCACTAGTTAATATTTAAAATATTTCTAATTTAGTTATAAAATCTATTATTTGAATATTTAAAATTAATTAAATATTCGCAAACCAAAGCGGCGAAATTCCAAATCGTTATAAGGATGTTGATCATCAGCATTGCCGATGCCACCCTCGCATCCTCTGTCTCTTTTCGGAGGTCCATAAGCTGATGGAACTTGCTATGGGACTTGAGTTAAGGCTTGGGCGATGTTTGTTATGCGTCGTTAGTCTTGATGTAGTGAGACTTCTCTGCATTCTTTCCTTTTTCACGTTGGTACCGACATGATTTGTCATATGCAAGACTTGTCTTTTTCTACAAAGTATTCTAGTTCACCTACTTGCTCAGAAGTGGGTCCCCCATTAAACATATTGATACTGATGAAATCATGTCGGTACCGACCATATTTGACTTGCACTATTTTTTATCTAACATTTGTGCTTTGTCATTCTATCATTCCAAACATCTCCTTGGATTCTTGATCGATTTCTTCATCATCTTGAAGTCCAAATCTATCAAGAAGTTGTTTGATTCAAATCCCAAATAATAAATTTCCTTCACTTTCTCCACTTGTATCACTAGATTAGGCTCATTCACATTAAACCACTTGTTGCCTTGTTCACTACGATCGTGACGTCATTATTTATCTTAATAATGTTTACCTTTAGAACCTGGGCCATGTAGAGACCATCCAAGAGTGCTTCATGATAGAGTTAGGGGTATGCCCTAGTGGTAGTTATGTAATTTCTTACATATATATAATTCGATAACACATTTTGTTCATAATAAATGTGTTTGATTTCTATAATAGACTTATTGTGATATAATTAATTAAGTAATTAAGTTAAAATATATATTAAATAGAAAATCATTAAATATATATTATGTGATAGTAATTACAATGCGTTGTAGTTGTGAGAAATTTATCACACTAAAATAACGTATATTATTTTAAATATTCATGGTCAAGATAGGATATCGATACATCCGTTTAAAATAGAGTACATAACGCTTTTCGAATGCTAGGCAGTGTATTACTCATAGATGTTGGGAGCACCAAGGGCTTATATTCTGATAGTTATTAGATGACTATGGAATGACTCACTCGAGAGCTTTCTATTATTTAATATAACTAGGTCAAATGGAGAATCTAAAAGTAACGATATTACATAGTTCTCTGGACTTGAGAATACATGGAACTTCAACATGGACACTTCAATTTGATTATAGTTAAATCATGGCATAACGATCCTTCAAGTGACTATAGCTGGGCCTAAGTTGATGCATTAGAAGTGAAACACTATTCAATGGAGAATTCATCTCCTCAGTTATAAGAGGTTAGTAATATGGTCAATTGTAATCAACTTAAAGTCAAAGTCTTTGGCCATAGCAGCAAATTCCATAAGTCCTTAAGTGGTATAGTTCTGATAAAGAGAATTGGTGGAAATAATCATTACTATCGGGTTCTGCTTATAATAGTAACATTGGATTTTACCAAAAAGTTGTGTAAGCGAGACATTTAGCTAAAATGTCACACCACTTGCTAAGACGATGTGTGAACATTAATATTCAAACTATTTAATATTAATTGCTGATATAATTTATATTTTTGGGTCGCACAACCATAATGATGAATACTTCAAAAAACCACATGATTTTATTAATTTATAACCATTGTAAATGAATTAATTTAATTAATATTTATGAAATATTAATTACTAAATTTTATCTAATTTTTTTGAATGCTATTAGTATTCAATAAAGTGCACACACAAAATTTATATATGCAAATATCGATATATGATATCGATAAACATTTTAATTAAATTTAAATCATTTAACTACTAAGTGGGTTTGGATATTTTGACAGCCTATATAGGCACATATCTTGGTCGACCATATATATGATAAGGAGGAAGGCATTGGATTAGATTTAATGAGGAATAAAAGAAGGAAGGTTTTAAGGAAGGAATTGGAAAGATTTCAATGATTCCTTTAAACAAAGTTTCTTTCATTTATTCTCCTAACAATTCGTTCTCTCTTGCTCTCCTCTTTCCATACAATGGCCGGAAATTCCATAGCCTCCATAGAATAAAATTCCTCAAATAAAATTCAAATAGCATTAAAAATATTCAAGGTGGTGTTTTACTCTAGATCCTTGAAAAATCCGAGGGCCGATTTAATCAAATCTAGGAGTTTTATTCTTCATTCAAGGTGTGATTTTGTAACTTCATTTGAAGGTAATTTTCTAATCTTATTTTATTATGCAATACATGATATTAATACAGTTTGCATACCTATATGCTTCATCTCTTTTGTTTATTTCTTCACCTTGTATGTCTGGATCCTAAATGTTATAAAACAAATTTGTGTATGCCTGGGTTGTCTGATCTAATTTTTTATTGATTTAGATATTAATGTAGAAAACCATTTTGATTTGGAAACTAATTCTCAATTGATTGATAAATTTTTTAACTTACAATATACATAAACATAAGACTACTTCATGTTTTGATTACTTGAAATCATTTTGGAATTTGATTACATGTTTTGTATGTTTGTTGTTTTTATATGTGAATTCATTCAGTTGTCATTTACATATTTTTAAAGAGTGTTTCAATTCAAAAGTCACAAGTGGACTTCGAATCCTTCGTAAGTTAAGGCTAACTTTCTATATGCTAACTTTAAGCTTTAAAACATATAAAATTATAGATTTTATAAATTTAAGTTGTTTTAAATTTAAAACATTGTTTGTAATTATATATACATGTATACATATATGTATGTTATTCAAATTTAAAGTTTACAAAAGGAACTTTGTTTAAAATAATAAGTTTAATAGAGTCCCCCTAAATTGAAATGGTCTTTCCTAAATTGAAAATCGATCGAATTCGGCCTTTGCCCTAATCCATTCCTCCTTCGACCTCGTTCATCTCTCCACCCCCTTGCCTTCCATCTCGACTGTCCTCCTCCTCTCATTTCTTTCACTCGTCTGTCGCTCATATTAGGATGGTAAAGAATAGGAAATCGAAGCAATGTTTCCCCGTGTCGATTGAGTATCGTGCATACGCCACCAGATCCGGTCGCATCTTTGCGGTACCTTCTCTAACTCCCGATGGCTCCACCTCCGAAGCAGCAATGAAACGCCCTACTCTATGTGTTTCTGATGATCCTGATGTCGATGCTAACCCAACCTCTTTTGTGAATGTAACTACAATGCCTGCTCTATTAGAAAATGCTTTAATTCCTAACACTCAGGTGATATATACTGTTACGATGGTTTGTTCGGGTATTGATATCGCATATCCTAATAATTCTAAAGTGGTAGGGGACGATTCTACGAATCATATGAAGGAAACTAATCATCATGCTGTTGGATCACCTGTCTATAGCTTTTCTACTTATACTGTCGCTCATAATAACTTAACAGCATGTTACTGAACCCAACATCACTAACCAAATCCAATGGGAATTCAGAGTCTTCAGTCCAAATACTGCAGTGCCTTCATCTGCAGTTCCAGGTGCTGCTATCCCAACATCTTGGCCATCCTAGTTCGCCAATAAACCACGTAATGCTGGTGTTTATACTTCGAGATTTTTTGATCTTAAGATAATTAATGGAATTATTATCCCTCCTCTTGAGGTCGTTGATATAGGAAAAAAAATTGACGCGAACAACTTATTGGTTTCTTCCTGGATGATAACCCACCATTTGCTATTGTGAAATCCCATCTTAGGAAGTTTTGGAGATAGAGAGGAAATATTACCATGTGATTTGATAATTTTATGTTCTATTTCGCTTTCACATGCCCTAAGGATAGACTTAGCATTCTTGAAGCAGAGACTGTTATTACGCTGGGAAAGCCATTTATTGTTACCAAATAGGGCCCATTAGTTGACACTATGTAACACCCCGTAATTTTAACAATAATTAATTAAAAATAAATTAATTAATAACGCCAAAAATAATTTTTTTACAAACGTCAGAATTAGGCAATGAAACTTGTACCATTGGGTTCATGGAAATTTTTGAAGGAACTGGGCCAGCCCACAGTGGAAGAAATGGTTGAATTTCAATTTTTTTTACCATTTTGGATCTTTAATGGGCCTACAAAGTCTAAATTTCATTTAAAACTTTTCTGAATTTTGTTTAAATAAAATCTTGTATTCTATTTAAAATAGTTAAAGGAAAGTTTAAATAAATTTAATTTCAAATGTATTGTGTATCAAATACACCTAACATTTATTTATAAGTGTTAATTTATAGGAAATGAAACCTTTCATTTCTTTCCCTAAAACAAGAATTAATTGAGAGCATTAATTGTATTAAATGGAGATAGAAACCTTTCGTTTTCTCTCTTTAATTTGAATTGATTGATTCATTAAATGTCATTATTAATAATTTATTCATGGCAATATTTATTACTATGCCCATATGTATGTACAATTTGTAGTTTGAGATTTATTTTATTTATTTATACAAGTGTGTGTATATATATATGTGTGTGTGTGTATCATATACATATATATATATACACATATACGTGTGTGCGCGCGCGCATGTGTAACATCATAATTCATGAAGGATATAATGTGCCCGTATATAGATGCTGGGATTTACATTGCAATGGACACATTAGCTCATTTTGTGTACTATAATTTGTCCAAATATGTGCTTGTATAATATGTTGAAACAAAATACTAATATATGTATGTATATATATAATTTATTGAATAAAACAATTTCTGCCATAACAAATTAATGTAAAATAATTATATGATAATAATACAAGTTTTTAAAATTTTAGAAAATATAGAAACAACTTTTGGGATTAAGATTATTTTATGGAATTTTTTACAATTAAAATAATATTTATTATTAGATAATTAATAATAGCCCGTAATCAAATTAATTCTTAAAAATAGGAAATCAAGTTGAAAAATTATATAAAAAAATTCTAAAAGTATCGGAGATATATTTTGGATTTAGGAAAAATTTATGGAATTTTCTCAACTAGAATTATATTTTTAATTAAATAATTAATTACATTTCCAAAATAAATTAATTCAAAAATTAATAACTTAAGTTATAAAAATCTAAAACTTTTTTGAAGGTTTTAGATACATATTTAAGCCTCAGAAAAATTTATAGAATTTTCTCAATTAAAATTATATTTTTAATTAAATAATTGATTACGGACCAAAAGTAAATTAATTTTTAAAAATAATAAATTAAGTTTAAAAAATTTGAAAATTTTATTGTAATTTTATTACATGGTGCAACAAATATATAAAAATATAAAATTGAAATTTTGAGACATTAATTATTTTATTCTTAATAAACAATTCACAAAATCATTAAATAATAATAAAATATGTATAAAGATATTTAATAAAATATTTTTGTATTTTATGATTCATAATAGGTATAAATCATTGTAAGAAAATTTTAAGATTAAATATATATGATATATAAACACATATACAATTATACATATTCATAATTTGTAGATACACATTTAATATAAATATATATATATATATATATAAATCAAAATTAAAACTTTTTTTATAGAAAATTAATTCACCAATAAATCGGTAAACAAAATATTATAACAAGCACATAACCAATCTAATTGTAACGAACATATGTACCACAAAAACCTTACCTAATCTAAACAATAAACAGATCTGAATATAAACAGAGGATTTGGATGTAAATCAAATTTTATATGATAAAATTAAAATAAAAAAATGATAATAAATAAAAGTTCATTTCCTAATGAAGCTTTTGAGTCCACGTTGAATAATGATTTCTCTTCTAAGATTAATTCATAATCCGTCGGGTTGCTAATCCGGGATTGGAGACCTTCTACTACAAATTAATATTTTTAATTTTTAATTGGATTTGAGAACTTTAGCGATTATTTTAGAGGAAATTTGCTACCATTAAAATGACGAAGAGGAAGAATAAAGTGGCGGCTCAAAAATGAATCAGCTTGCAATTAGGGTTTTGAGATTGGCTTTTATGTGGATAGAACAAGAGAGATAACAATGATCTCAACCACACATCTAAAAACCAAACCACACTTGTTGTAGACACCTCATATCTTTCTCCAAATCAATGCCTATCTTATCCAAATCTCATGGGTTGTGAGCCCATTTAACCCAAATTAAATATGTACAATCATATTTAACATATTTTGTTATCGATATCTCATATCAATCAATATATTCATAACTTTTATAAATATATGCAACAATTTTATTTTTCAAATCACATTCAAAATTCATAATTAATATTTCATAAATATAAATTTATTTAATTAATTTATAATAACTATAAACTAATTAAATTGTTTGGTCTCAAGAGAATTCATCGTTTCGGATGTGTACCTCTTAGGTGTAAATTCGGTTGGCGAGTAACGTCGAACTATTCGAACATTAACATTCACACTTCACTTAGCAGGTGGTGTGATACTATGGCCAAATTTATCACTTACTCATCTTTGGAAAAACCTCATTTTAATTTAACAAGCCTTACCCAGTTGTGACAATTATTTACACCAATTCTCTTCGTCAAAACTATATCACTTTGAACTTCCTGAATTTGGTAATGGTCAAAATTCCAAGATCATCTACGTTCAACTCTATAATCCAAACACAAAGTCCTTGGTTCAATAATAATTATTATTATCAACCGAACTACTCTGGCCAGAGATTTTGACTTTAGGTTGACTTGATTTGACCATGATACTAACCTCATATAAATGAGGAAACGAATGCTCTCTTGAATAGTGCTTCACTTCCAATACTTCCACTCAACCCAACTATAGTCACTCGATGGACCCTATGCCACAATTTGAATATAATCAAAGGGGAGCTTTCATATTGAAGATTCACAGTATTCTCAAGTTGAAAGAATTGTGTAAATTAGTCACATTAATATTTTCTGTTTGACCTTAGTTATAGCCAACAGAAAACTACCGAGTGAGTCGTTCCATATAGTTATCGAATAACTATTAGTACGTTACCCCTAAATGCCCCCAATAGTAATGAGTAATACACTGCAAAACATTTGGAGAGCGTTACGTACTCTAGTCTCAACGGATAAATCAATATCCAGTCTCGATGCATCTTGACTAGGAACATTTAAAATGATATATTTGTTTCATTGTGATAAATTACTCATGGTTACAACACTTTGTAACTACTATCACAAAACATACCATTCATGGATTTACTATTAAATATACTTTTAATTAAATTAATTAATTAATATAACCATATTATATCAAGTATATAATAGAATTTCAAACAAGATTGGTCAACGAGTTAGATATATGTAACAAATTACATAATTGCCCTAGGGCATACCCCTAACTTAATTAATTTTCCGATCAATTTTCCCATATAAAGTTTCCTAATCGGGGTTTTAAACTAAAAGGTTATTAACGTTTGATGTTTTTGAATCAGAAATAATTATATATGTAATTAAGTAATTAAAAAGTAATTAACAGAAAAAAATTAACGTTAACAGTTGCTTAGGGTTTAAGAAAAGTTAACGTAGAAATAAATTATCTCGGTTGGGTAAAAACGGAAACAAGTTAATAAAATAAAACATGCACAATTAGTTACCGTAATTAAATACGACCGGTTGACCGCTAAATTGAGCCGGTCGACCACTAGTAGTCGATTGGTCGAGACGTCAAATGTGCAATTTTGACATGGCCGAACATTGGAATTAAAATAATTTAATCGAAAAGTTGGTATTGATTCGAACCCCTATAAATACAAACCTAACCCCTCACTTTCTTCTCATATTTTCTTGAGCGACATCGGAGCTCTGCCATTTTCTTTTCTCTACAAAACTATTAAAAAATAGTTATAGTTTACATATGTATATACAAATGGAGAATAGTAGAGGATGATTGAGAAGAAGAATAGGGTTGTCAAAGCCAAGGTAAATAATAAATCCAGATCTAAAATCTAAATTAAATCCAAATCTCTTCTCTTATCTAGAATTCTGATAAGTATATGTATGCTTGCGGTATATGTATTCAAATACGGAGAAAATGGGAGTCAAATTGATTAACAAGGATTAGATCTGGATATTCGGACAGCTAAAAAGATGAGTGAGAAATTATATATTTTTATAATATTGGATTTATATCATTGTATACATTCATGTATGCCTAAAATGTAAATTGGAGTTATCGGCTAAAATTTTATATGTGTAATGAATTTAAGATCCCTGCCTACATATTTTATGAATGATAACTTGAATTATATATTGTATGTATGTGAATCGAGAAAATATTGGGTGGTAGTAGTCCCTAAATTTAGTATTGGGTAGCAGTAGTCCCTGTATTTGATAAATTATATTGTAATTCCAGATTTGTTGATTAATTAATTTATACAAGTAAACATAAATTAGAAGTTATCACAATAAATTTTTGGGATTTAAGTGTTATTTTAATTCATTGGAATGTAGGGGTTGCAATGTAAATTTCTATAGATTATCAAGTTTAGTTTTGAAAATAAAAGTGTATTGTTTGAATAAAAAGGAATATGCCTAAAAGAAAGAGATGTATAAATTAGATATATTTATCGTATTTTGTACTATTTATTTCAATAACCACGAAAAGATAATTCCTTGTAATTGCAAACGTAACACAAATTTTCTTTTTGGATAAGATATAGAAATTTACAATGTTAACCTTTCCTTTTGAGGAAGATGCAATTCGAATATTTTAAAATGCAGAAGTCACTAAATATGAATTAAAGATTTGTAATAGTGATAACAAATAAATGTCCAACTGTAAATTTAATATATGAAATAAAGAAAAGTTGGAAAACAAATAATAAACAACAAAGGTAGGTAAGGTAATAGGATGAACATAGATGAGTTAAAAGTTAAGTAAGCGATAAATGATAAGTAAGTAGTAAAATGAGTAAGTAATGAGGTTAGCAACCAAAAGAAAATTTTAAAAGATAAAAAGGAACAGTAAATAGATTTAATAATAAAAAGGAAAAGTAAACTGTAATGGATATTTAAATCTTTTAAGTTAAAAGGTAGCGATAAATGATAATAAATTTACATTAATGGAATAAGGAGTAAATGCATGAAAAAGTAAAGGAATATACTAACAATTGAACATTGGAGGCATAATAACTAAATAAGTATAAATATATATACACGTATACATACCCAGCCTCAAGTATGCGTTTACAGCGGGTGTGAATTAGTAAGTTAGTTAATAACTTAGATTAATGAGAATGATATAGTCATTAAAATGGGTTAGAATGCGAGGTCAATAGTATTACACAACTTAAGTCTATCCACTGCAAGAGGCTACCAGCAGTTGTGTATACATTATACTACTGTGGAACATGTCCAACTGTAGGACAGTAGAACTGTATACGCTTGCGTATAGATAAAGGAATACCCTAGTCGGGTTCACTTTAACTTTTTAGTAGAGGTATTGCCTTAATTGTATTAGACAATCTAAATGGGACAGTGAGCAAGGCTCAGTGCTATGTCAATGTGTTTGGTATCATATTAGGGAGTAGGAGCTGTACATAGGTCGAGAACGTCATCGATCCTGAGCGGTCAGTAGAAAGATAAGGGTTACACCTAAATGAGCTACACTTCCTACTAGTGTTGGTCACATTTAGATCATGCACCGCTACAGTTGTTTGCTAGTTTATTTGTTAGGGGCAAGGTTAGAAAACCCTTAAGTGATGTCTTTCAAAACGAGTGGAGTAGTCCAAGGAGCTGAGTCCTCTATAGTCTGTGGAGCTGAGTCTACAATAAGAAGCAGACAAGTAAGTAAATCCCCAAGGTAAGATAAAATACGGCTAAACTATTGCGACATCATTATTAGGCACTGTAGGAGTTCCTTGGTTAGCACACCGATGAGGACATAATACTACGTTGATGCTGGATCACATGTTGGGTTATGGATACTAGCGAGCATAGTATCTTGGTCCAAAGGGAAACAGTGGTACTTATATATATTTAAATATACGTGTATGTAGTTATGGTCTACTTTGGGTAGATGGGGAGTATCATACGCATACATGGAGTCGAGACGACTGAGTAAAATAAAAGGACATAATACGTGATGGAATGTAATCGGCATAACTAGTGTTATGTATAAAGTGTATAATTTATCGTCACCAGAACGTTGTTCTGACCACCTCCTTATTACAACCCACAGGATAGCTTTTGAGAGACAGGTACTGGTGCAAGGCAGAAACAGTGGAAGGATAGGTTTCCTTACACATGCTCGGTACTGACAAGGACACTAGATATGGGCATTGTCAATCTTGGTCAGTAAATATATGATTTATTATGCTTTACTATTCCACTGTGAGTTATATCGATAGTGCTTTGATATGCATCTATTTATTTATTTACAGGATACCAAACCAACGATCCATACTTTGGTGGACGGGTTTTCAATTTAGTGAAAATTCAGGCCTGTTGGGGTGCGGGTTGTCACATTTGGTATTAGAGCTTAAGTTAGCCGATCTTGAAAAATTAGGAAACGTTGAGTGAACGCATTTGTATTTTACCTATAATTATAAATATATTTTTACCAAATCCTATAAATTCCAACTATAGAGCCGTTGCAACCATACATTGAAAAGATGGGTAAGTCGCTTATGAGTCGGAAAAATAGATGAATCTGAAGATATACGCCTACCCCAATCACCCTATGGGAAATAGGTCATATGGGAAAGGTGTTCACTTAAGTAGAGCATGAGTGTAGCATATGGAAGGTCCTTGAAGCTGGATAGTATGTGACTCCCTAGTTGGGCCCTCGATAGCCTAATGTTTGTAGATCTCCACATGATTGTCGATTGATGATGCATAGTAGGTCCAAATAAGGGGAAATAAAGGGTGTATATGTTGTAGATATCCAGAAGTAAGAATTAAACAAGTCCCGAAGGAAGGTGTGTAATAGTCACCCAAGATAATAGTCGAAATTTTATATTTTGGAAGTAGATAGTTCAATGAGTAAGTTGGAAGAAGAAAAGTCCAAAAGAAGGGACAAATAAAAATCCACTCTAAGTCCGGGCCAATAGAAAAGAATTTAATAAAAGTGGAAATGATTTTAATATATATAGTTGAGGAAAATATATGAATAATATATTTGAGAAGATTTTCAAAGAAATTAATTGAAGGTGGAAAAAACCATATTTTTGAAAAGTAGGTAAATATTAGATTTTTGGGAAAATAAAAATATTCATATTTTACTAAATAAAAAGTTTTTGTAGAGATTAAAAATTAGTTAAATTGAAAATTTCCATAAATGGATTTTTACGAAAAGTTTCTCTTTTGTAAAAATATATATAGCGTATATCGCTCATTAGTTTTTCTGAGAAGGAAGAAAATTTTAAAGTAGAAAAATTATTTTTGAAAGCGGACAATAGGAAGTGGTACTAGTTTTAAATAAGGTAAATAGTATGGGAAAGAAGACTAGATCTCGAAAATAAAAGAAGTAGACGAATGCACTGCAAATGGTTCGATAAGAGGACGGTTAACTGAGAGGAAAAGGTGTACAAGAAGAGAAATTTAAATAAGAGCAGTTTAGGTAGAAGATAGTTAAATAGTAGTAAAATTATGAAATATAAATAGGAATATTATTAGAAATTTATATAAAGAAATGTTTGTAGTTGGAAATGATGTTAGAAGATTATATTAAAATTTTTGCTAGTCATCTAATTAGGAGCAACATACGAAATTAAAGGCAAAACAAAGAAAACAGATATTTTCCATTGTTGTGCACGTTGATTGCATGTGCCTTTTAAAAAGTCCCCTTCACAGGATATTAGAGACTCCGACAACCATTGGAAGTGGAGATAGAATGAGTAATAGGAAAACTATAGGATGAAAATGTCCTTTTCTACTCCAATTTTATTGTTTAAAATTGTAAAAGATGTTTTAGAAACATTATAAAGTGTTTTTTTAAAGAAATGGTTTGGTATAACAACTGAGTTTTTAAAAGCAAAACTTAATAGATGGCTTGAGTTAAAAATCCCAATTTTAAGAAGTAAAAATCATTGTTGTTGAAAAAGGTCTCTAAAAGAAAAGGTTGGTTTGAAGGAAAAGGAAAGGAACCTTTTAAAATTAAATTGCTAACCTTTTCTTTTGGACTTAATGAATAAGCTTAATTCAAAAATTGTAAATTATAGTTTTAAAGTTAAGACACCAATTTATTATTGAATTTAATATAAAGTTTCAAAGTTGTACTTTTAATGATAAAAGTTTTGGAATTAAGTGCTTCAAAATTTTGAAGTTTTAATTTTTGAAAAAAAGTGGCCAAAACCAGACCAAAATTTCAATATGAAGTAGATAGGATGATTGCCTAGGTAAGATGAGGTAAAAGATAAGGCTATGAAGAAAATAGCGGTGAATGCTCATAGAATAGCAATAAGGAATCCCCATAGAGTGTAAGGAATATTGGTGAGAACCTAGGAATGTTTTATTAGACATGTGTGCAAGCCATAAGAAGAACCCATAATGGAATGATGAATGGTATTAAAGCACACTTTTGCGAGTTCTAGAACAAGCTCGCAAGAAAGGTCAAGGATAAGGAAAGTAAATACTAGAAATTTGGGAATATCATCAAGAGATTTGGATTAAGAGAAGATAGTGTTAGAGGGTAAAAAGATGGCAAACACACATAGATGACGTTGGTAGGCTCAAGGTTAAGGAAGGCAAGACGGATGGTGGAAAAGTTATTCCGCTAAGTCAATTTGCGAATGAGTTATTCTAAATGTGCATAGTTTATATTTATCACCCACTATAGTGTGGGAGTGCATAATTTATCTCATAATTGGCTTTGATAATGGAAGTAATGGATGAACTTTAATTATTTGAAGCCAAAAAAGAAAATAAGATACATGGGTTACAGTGGAATGACATGTTAGAAATGTCCATTTAATTTTAGTAGGGTGATGGTGTCACAATATCATAAATGTCAATTGATGTTGAAAGGCAGCTTCCAGCAATTGTTTCTTTTGGGTTTGGGTTGTAAGAATTAGTTGTTTCTATTGTATTAAACACGTACGATATCGTGAGAAATGTTCCTTCTGGTTGGACCGCTATATTAACAGGAAAACCGTGTAAGTAAGAAAATCTCATATAGGCACTTGACTAATGCAAAATAAATAAATAAAAGACTATAAGTTTATAAAATAAATTAGTAATATAATAGTGATGACATACAATACAATTGTATAATAAAATAACAATAACCACAAAAGCAAGCATAAAGATGTCATCACTCATTTGAAATCATATTAAATCAGGAACTACAAAATCAACATCGAATAGGTGAATCATTTATATCCATAAATCTTAATCAAAACCTAGAAATCAATAATAAGTGAGATATCACCAAGTACAGTCAAACTAACACATGATATTGCCCAAAGATATCTCTCAATCTCAAATAATAATATATCATCATCAATATAAAACATAGGCCGCCTATTAATAAAATCATATACAATAAAAAATATGCGAATCCACTATACTCTGGATACCTATCGAGATATTGTTTCATCTCCTTATGTAGAAATAAATGATGATGGGAATCAATCGTACTGTATGGGTTACATCACTAAATAATCTCATAGTTCTGGGTTACTCCACCTAGTCAAACCAAAACATAGCTATCTGCCATCCCCAGAGTACCTAGGTTATTCACCCAGATCTGCTCTAATACTTAGGTGAGGTGTTTAGATAATATGTACGCATCTGCCAATCCATGTAGAACCAGAAGGGAGACTGACAACTACACCACCTGCTCCTGAAGCCCAGGGCTACATCACCTGGATCTGCTCCGACGGTCTTCCGCTACCTCTCTGGTATCGTGAGTATATCCACCTAATGCGCTCATCAACGCGAGGACACTTAGTCACGACCTAGATCATGCTCCTATGGTAACATACAGCTGGCCTTTGGGCTTAAATGGGTTAGGGCAACACCACCCTAAAAGCTACTTTGCCTTTCTCTAAAATCCTATGTTGCACATCTGAAATATAATAAAATTGTCATAGATTTGGGGTGCGACACCATGATCAGGCCGCCAGGGTGGACACTGGCCATCTGGTTCCCGCTAACTCATAATCATATCCCGTAGCACTTCATGATAGACAACATACATATGGGTACACCCCTATAACTCAATCATCCATAATGCCCTAGCCTAAGCATATATACTTGCTCTACCCCGAGCATCACATCACGTAAGTACAATCCCAGCTCCCATCACTTGAATGACATCTACTTATAATAAATAACCGAATAAGTATCACATCGGCATCCCATACCACCGCGTGATGCTCAATCATTTATTCACTGCTTATAAATTACACTCTATTTTTTTAATATTCTATATAACAAGTCCAAAGAGTAACCGGAGAAATATTACAGAACGCCCAATCCCAAACGGTATTATAACTCTGTTTATTCAACTTTCTCATCACACAGAATTAAATATCCTAAAATCAAATAGAAGGATGCCATCACTATATCATATCAAAATCACAAATCAAATCAATATCAATGGTGAATCATTCATGGTATCAAAATCAATATAGGAAAATGAGAAATTAGAAATTATAGAAACCATACATAAAAATCTCAATTGAATTCAGAAATGAATAATAATAAAGTTCAGCAAAATCATTCTATAAACAATTATCATATATTAATATATATATATATATATATATATATATAAAGCACACTTTAATAATTCATAAGTAATAGTATTATGAGTGAATTACGCTTTAATATATCTAAAATATTAATCAAAAAATATTTCATATCTTTTATAGTTTTATAATCTTCTAAATTATTGATTAAAACAAAATATAAAATCATCTTTTCAATAAATCAACAAATTTAGGTAAAACTTGTTAAATCAATTTTATATTCTGAAATCAATAAAAAAATCTTTAAAACATATTATATATCGAATAGTACTTTAACTTTATTTATACAATTCCAAAATAAAAATACCAAATTCATTTCCAGAACTCTACTTATATATTTTATAACAATCAAGATCCCTTTACAAATCAAATATCCTTTATAGAGGTCTTTCCATAATTTCCTATAATAAGTTACTATTTCAAATAAACATATATACTTCAAAATAAATTATATTTATTTCAAACCGTAGAATATAATTCAATATTTTCACTTTATACTCAAACTAATTTGAAATAAAACATTTTCTTTTAAATTATACCATATATGAAATCCTCATATTATAAAAAGAGATTTTTATTTATTTAAAACATATCCATAATCTTATAAATATTTTATAAAATGAATTCTATATTTTTCCAAGGTTTGAAAACTTCTTCAATTTTCTTTCAATAACCTTTATAATCGAAATCACTTAAAACAATATTACTAGAATTTTCATATTATATTTTGTAAAATAGCAATATATTATATTTTTCCTTTAAAAAACTTCCAAAACTTATAATAGAATATATTATTGAATTTAAAAGAAGTTTTATAATCAATAGAAAGCTATATTTATATTTATAATTCAAATTATATTTGGAAGTATAAAAATAGTTAATTGAATAAAATTTAGTAATTGTTTATAAAATACTTTTAATAAAATTTAAAAAACCCATAAATAAAATTTACAAAACTTTTCCAACCATCTTTCTAAAATAAGAAAATAAATAAATAAATATCTAAACATATAAATTATAGAGTAAAATTACTCCAAAAATATCCATATAAATTCATCATGTGACCCGAGTCGAGTTCCAACAAACTCTGGTCATCTATAAAATACACACATCGATAAACTAATATGTATATAGTTCAATTCACAATCGAACAGAGCTCCATTTGCAAATTGACACTTCCAATTAACCCAATCAAAAAACATCTAATCAACAATCAACCCCAAACAAACAATCAAACCAAACTATTCAACCAATATCGGGATTATATATATATAGCAAGCAATGAATTATAGATATAGTTGTGAGTGTATACTCACAGAATTGATGGATGGAATGGTGAATTTCTCTTTGCCTATCACTAAAACCTTACTACCTCAAATTCAAGTCGTGTCACCTTCCATTATCGTCATCATCGACACTCTGCATCTCTAGCTAAACCACATGCACAATTGCACACCTCCTCCAATCACGATATCGCCTACGGTCGCCACCAACCACCATCCCAATTGCGAGTGCCATTTCATTACCGCCAGCACCACGAAGCTCCAAATCGCGACCCACTAATGCATACCAAAAACCCAAGTCCGCTCCTTCTTCTTGCAACATCGCCATTGCTGGTTCCTTCACCGTTCGTGCATAATCGCGCGTCTCCTCCTATTTTTAAATCATGGTTTGGGTTCTAAGAGTAATTTGGAAGGATTAAGGCATTGATTGGTCTAGGTTTCCTTTTGTTAACAGGTTTAGTTTAGAAACAAATTAGGAGGGGTTTTATAATTAGGCTTGGGCTTGAATTTCTCACTCTTTTAATTTAATCTTTCTTTTATTTTCTCTTAAGTAACTCTTTCAATTTATTAACAAATTTATTTCAATTTAATTTTAAATGATGCATACTTCATTGTCCAGAATATATATCGACAACTGCACGATTTCATTCAATTTCGTTTTGTTTATGTTTATTTAATCATTCATTGCATTACTATAGAATAGATTTATTTTCCAATTATTTCAATTATATAAAAATTATTTACTGTATATAAAAATATTTCAAATTTATTTAAATCTTTTATTTAATTTTGATATATCATTTGAAGAGAATTATTAATTTAATTCAACTTATTAGATCAAAAAGTTTTATGAAATAGAATTTAATTAACTAAAAAGTTATTTTCAAAATATTAATTATGACTACTCAAATTCAAACACTTGTTATTTTAGTTAAATTTTATTTATTATTATGGCGTAGAAAGCAAGGTTGTTACACCCTAGCTTAGGTCCCATAGTAAGTTCTATAAATCTATGGACCCACGAAAGAGCTAAAGGATGCATGGGCGGAACCGGCGGAACTAATGATCAACATCTCGATCGATGAAGATGACCCACTCAAGTCCTTAAGATTGGATCTCAACTCAGCGTAATGATGAAAAATAAGTTGGTAGGGCCAGGAAAACCTAGATGCATTTGTATAGAGTCTTGCTAGAGATAGCATGTCATGCATTGAATGTGGACCCACAATACCCACCAGCGAAGCAGAAGAGGCGTAGCCTGTGTTTGGAGTGATCCACTATATTGAAGGAGGAAGTGGATAAGCTGAAGGAAAATGGCTTTATCTGTGATGCGTTGTACCCTGAATGAGTATCAAATCATGTTTTGGTCAAGAAGCTGAATGGAAAATGGTGGACATGCACTGATTATTCGGACCTAAATAAAGCATGCCAAAAGGACAGCTTCTGGCTGCCCAAAGTCGACCAACTTGTGGGACTATTGAACATGAACTGCTATCCTTCATGAATGTGTATTTCGACTACAATCAAATAGCAATGCACCTTCCAGATCAAGAGCATATGAGTTTCATCATCGATTTGGGATTGTATTATTATAAAGTAATGTTACTCAATTTGAAGAACGTTAGAGATACTTACCAACAATTGATAAGTATGATGATTAAAGATCAGATTGGATGAACAATGAAGGTTTATGTGGACAATATGTTTGTGAAGTTAGAACGATCGATGAATCACATGCGCGACCTCGTGGAGATGTTTAGTATGCTTTGAAGGTATGTGATGAAGCTTAATCAACTGTAATGTTCTTTCGGAGTCGCATCGGGCAAGTTTTTGGGTTTTATTGTAAACCGTAGGGGCATTGAAGCTAATCCAGAGCAGATTAAAGCATTTAAAGAAGTCATTTCCCCAAAGACGAGAAGGAAAATGTAGAGCTTGAATGGGAAGGTCGCTGCAGTAAATCGATTTATTTTGAAGGCGACAAATAAGTGTTTGCTATTCTTTGATACCCTCAAGAAAGAAAAAGAATTTTTTTTGTAAATGAAGTAGTGTTAGGAAGCTTTCTAGAATTTATTAGATTACACGAAAGACCACCAATTTTGTTAAAGCCTTTGGAGCAAGAAGATCTATTCTTTTACCTGGCAATATTTGATCATATGTTGGGTGTAGCCTTGGTACGCGAGGAATCTAGAATCAAAAGGCCCATGTATTAAATCAACAAGCGGTTCATTGGGGCAAAAAAGAAATATCTAAAGCTAGAAAAGCTGATGTACTATTTGCTGATAGCTTCGAGGAAGGTTCAACCATACTTCCAGGCGCACCCGATAAAAGTATCGACTGATCGGCCTTTGAGGCAACTACTGCATTAACCCGAGACTTCGGGGAGAATACTAAAGTGGGATATCGAGCTCAGTCAATAGGGTATAACCTACCAACCTAGGAGGCAATACAAGGACATAAATTGGTTGATTTTTTCTAAATTCACCGTCAGGGATGGAGAAGTGAATGATGATGTGGTTCAACTTGCCTAATCAAAGTTGTACGTAGATGGAGCATCCAATGAACAGTTTGAGGGTGGGATTGATCCCGGTAACCTTGAAAGAATATAGAATATGTTATGCTTTGAAGTTAGAGTTCCCAGCAAAGAATAACGTAGCTAAGTATGAAGCATTAATTGTTGAACTCAAGGTAGCAAAGGAATTGCCAGTTAAAACACTTCATATATTCAGTGACTCCAATTAGTGGTATGTCAATTTAAGAAAGAGTTTTAGGCTAAAGGAGTGAGACTTTCCCCTTACCTGATGAAAGTCCTAGAATTACTAAATAATATTGAGTACTATATGATAACACACATTCCTAGAGAAGTGAACACAAAAGCTGATTCGTTAGCCAAACTAGCTAACTTTGGGGATGCACAGATTATGAGACTCATTCTAGTAGAAATTTTATTAGCTCCAAGCATCGACTAGATAGATGTTGATTGGATCTTGGAGGTTGAGGAAGAAAGGGAGACATGGATGAATCCAATAAAGGACCATCTATTAAAGAGAACTCTCCCAAGTGGAAGAGATGAACGGCGGAAACTCCTACGCAAAGTATCATGATTTATCATGCAAGGAGTACTATATAGGAAAGGGTTCCCAACCCCTTGTTATGGTGTGTCACCAAGGAAGAAGCTAAGAAGATACTTGCTGATGTGCACGAAGGTAGTTATGACGATCATACTAGGGGCAGACTTTAGCAAAGAAGGTTCTTTGCTATAGATACTTTTTGCCAACAATCGACCAAAATGCAGCTGATTACACCATAAGATGTGATAGGTACCAAAGATTTGGGAAGATTCCAGGAGCCCCATCCACAAAGATTACGCAAATGGTTAGCACATAACCGTTTGAGGTTTGAAGAATTGATATAATCAGTGCGTTATTAATGTCGAAAGGCGGAGCAAATTATGTTATTGCAGCGGTGGACTATTTCATAAAGTGGTCTGAAGCGAAATTGCTAGCCACTACCACAATGAAGAAAGAGAGTGAAGAACATATGGTGCGGATTTAGAGTTCCATAAAATATCAATATCAATAATGGAACCCAATTTGAGAGTGTTGAATTCAAAGATTTTTGTAACTGGTATTGAATTGATAAAAGTTTTTCGGTAGTAGCACACCCATAGGAGAATTGACAAGTAGAGGCGACAAATAAGATCATCAAATCCATCCTTACAAAATGATCTACAAAAGCAAGGGAAATTGGGTAGATGAGTTACCACGAGCGTCGTTGGCTTATCGGACAACCCATAAGTCCACGATTGGTTATGCTCCATTTACCTTAGCCTACGGATCTGAGGCAATGATTATGATTAAATTTGAAGCCCCTTCTCACCGAAGAATGCATTATGATCCAAAGATGAATGATGAACTCTTGCATAAGTCCCTTGACTTGGTCGACGAGAGACAAGAAATGGCTGATCTGAGGATAGCTGCTCACCAGAAAAGAGTAGCACGACAATTTAATGCCAAGATCAAAAACCCTACCTTTGAGATAGGCAACCTTATTTCGAAATGGGTCATTCATGGTATGGGGGCACTTTGTTCGAATTGGGAAGGTCCCTATGTAATTAAATAGAAGCTTAGAGATGGAACTTTCAAGCTATCAACTGTTGACGGTCACGGGCATGGAATAGCAAGCATTTGAGACGCTATTCACCTAAATCTACTCTTCTAAATAGTTCACCCTATTAATTAGGCTCTAATGTTAAAAGGCGGATTCTGCAATCCTTCTGTTTATAATTGAAATTGGCTTTTGGTATCGATGGAACTGTATTCTTATAAGTCTGACCTAGTGCCATGTGAATAGTGGTAGAATTAAACATCTCGTGTTTTGAAAAACCAGATGCCTAGGTACCTAGAGATATATACCAATGAACCCGCTGGATCCATAATAGGTCATTGGAATATAATTGTACCATTGCCAATTGGATGATTCACCCTTGCACACCTTATTTTTTACCAATGCCCAAAGGTAGGCAAGGTCAGAGATTGATGCCTGGAGATAGGCATCTAAGGCACCGGTTCTCAGAGATAGGAGCCAAATATGATTATGTCATTTTCACGAATTACCATGATTACGACCTATCGAAGCATGCTTAGCCGAAGATAAGCAAAGATGGTCTGTGGATCTTTTGGCCATTGCCTAGGAATAGGTGATCGACGTTAGATGTCTAGAGATAGGCGTTTAAGGCACTGATTACCAAATATAGGAGTTGGTGTGCGATCGAATTTTTTTGTAGTTGTAGCCATGTTTATGGTCCAACATGATATGTTTGGCTGATGACAGACAAGGTCGAGAAACGAAATAACTTTGGTTATCACCCAAAGATAGGTGAAATCAAGTGAAGATGTCCAAAATGCCATTTTCCAACGATAAGAGATGGTGCAAAGTTGGAAGCTTCTATAACACAACCTTGCTTACAATCGAATAGAACTCAACCAAAGATTAACAAGGTTGGCCATAGAGTTAGCCAAATGAATATTGTTTTATTTAGACAAGAAAGAAATACATTTGCAATGATAAACAAAACTAAGAAAAGTAATACTAGCAATCACATAAACTTATTTACATATATAGCGTTACATTAAATAATGACATTGCACAGATCCTGACATAAGTGATATGAACCTAACCGAATCACAAATAATTATTTTTGCATGCTAACAAGTGTATAGGTCCATAAATACAAAAACCAAGGAAGTAAATAAGATGAAGTGGGAGAGAATAACAACTTTATTTATTTCTATGCGTTTTGAAAACAAATGCAAGGGTTGTATCCACACAGTAGCAGCCTATCCACATGATCAAAAAACAAAACAAGAAAACTATCCCAAGTCATGCTTTCTCTTCCTCTTCTTCTTCCCATTGTATAGAGAGGTTGAGGGCTTTCTCTTTTAGGGATCAACATCCTTCACCGCTAACATGCAGCCCTTGGGATCCTCATCCCAATTGTAATTGCTCCCTAAAGCGGTAGGAAATTTGGGAGTCTCAACAAAAACACTAGCCGCCGAAAGTTTGGAAGTTGGAATGACATACAACTGGATTGGCAGGATACTGAAAAAGGAAGTGGAATGTCCTCCATACCCTTCTCCTTTTTAACGCTCTTCGGTTTGGAAAGGTTAAAAGCATGCCTCTCTGCCATTGATGGCCCAACTCCCGCACCCTTGACATCAGTGATAGTAACATCTTTGTCACCCTATGATAATTTAGGATCTTCTGCGGCCTTTTCATTCAATGCATTAATCTTTTCAGCATTGAGACCTAGAGCGAACTCGGTCGAAGAAGTCGGAATAAGGATTGGGGCAGAGATGATGATGGACTCAGTAGTGGAAGCTTGAGGGCCTGAAGCGAAGATCACATTTGGAAAAGTAGCATGAGCGGATGCACCTGTAGATTGACAAAGAGGAAAGTAATGATTAGAAACATCTCTAGGTGTCATTTGAAGTTTCTCGAACGTAGGAGAAACTAATGATATACCTTCAATAGAGATGGATAGAGTCCGAGAGGAAGTTACAGTCTGGCTTTCCTCTAGTACGGAAGATAACGCGGTGAGCTTAGAAGCAAACTTAGTGAGAGATAACTAGGATGCTCGAGAATATATGACTGGTATGATGAATCCAGTGACGATATCGCCCCCACTGTTATTGCTGATGTTGTGGTAGTAGTTCCCAAAGAAGGGATGACAAGGTCGGAGATGAGGGATCCGGATATTGTAGATGTGACGACACCAAAGCTAGCTGATGTTAAGTTAGCACTCTCTGCTTAGGATCCTTGCAAGATAGGAACCGTGCTTTCCTTCAAAACCTTTAAGCTAGATTCAGGAAGGGCCTTAGCAGGCACTTAGGTAGAAGTTGAAGCTGTAGAAGCTATTTCTTCCTAACCAATAGCAAGAGTTTCCAAATCTTCATCATCAAGGAGGTCGGCCTTTATTTCATCCTCATCAACCTCACTTACATGCTTACATCACTGTCGAAGAATTTTCTCCTAAGCCATGGCTAGAACATTGGGTTACTTGTCGCCGAGCCACTTTAAGTTGTCGAACTTGATCACATTTGCATAAAAGTTGCAACAACCTACCATTTTCGACCTTTTAGTTTAATACAACTCATGGTGTGTAAACCCTAAAAGCCGAAAATGACATGTTGTTAGATTAAGATAATAAGAGAAAAAACAAGATAATAAAATCTATCTATCTCTTTCTGAACTCACAACAGAAGGTAATAACATATAAAATCAACTATCACTTTACTTTATAGCAATAGATTTAATGTATATATTGCAGATACAACCATATACAATCCAAGTCTAATGCACACAATACAAATGTCAGATGATTATTTATATATGGATCTATATATAATAGTGATACCTTAATCATTTGCACCATCCAACGTCACTTTGTACAACACTCCAGTTTCCATAAACCTAATGATAAAACAAAAAGGAAAAAAAATAGGGAGAGGGTCAGATTACAATCTGGTGAGTGATGTACATCTACTCTACAACATACTCTAGATATTACCAAACAATACCAAGATAATTATAGTAACCAATTTTACCTCAATCATGTTTCTCCTACATACAACAAGTTATTCAGACAATATAATGATACATGGCTAACTTTGTGAAACAAGTCTCAATCCAATAGAATCTATCAACTTCACTTCTCCGAGGAACACCAATTTCCAAACAACAATGTATGCTATCACTTGGGGAATAACCATTTCCCCGGAATAACTATTTCCATTTGGAATACTTAAGGAATAACAATTTCTCCAAGAAAACTATTCCCTAGACTCTGTATGCCTTAACACACATTCAATACTTAATATCCAATATCTAACCACTCAACGATCAATAGCACATCATACATCAAAAACGATCGACTATTCGTATGTATATATTCATGTATGTTACATACATGCACACACATTCGTTATAACACCCTGTAAAAATTAATAAGAAATTAACTAATTAAATAAGATAGTGCTAGATATGAAAATTTATAAGTGTTAGAATTTGACCATGAAAGTTGTATCGTTGCGTTCATGGAATTCAATGTGAAAAGTTATTGATGTTTGAAGCTTTCAAATTCAAATTAATTTAAATGGAATTCAAATTTAAATAAATAATTAATGCTATAGTTTGAAATTCAAAAATTAATGGTAGTTGTACTTGGGGTTTAAGTAAACATTAAAACAAAAGGTAACATTAAATATTAATTAGGGAATTAAATAATGACAAACAAAAATATGTTCCCAAAACAAGGCAACCGGTCGATCGCTACATAGTGCTGATCGACCGCTAGTGGTTGACTGCCTAGGTAGAAGCAGTCGACTGGTTATCATAGTGGCGACTAGGGGTTTTACAACTAAGAACGGTCCAGATTATATTATTTTAAACCAACTTAAATCCGACAGGCTGGTGCTTTCTGACTACTATAAATAAGAGCCTAGGCCCTTTACTTTTATTTACAAATTAATTGGGAACTAAACAAAACTCTGTCGATCTCTCTCTTCTCCAAAGATTCAGAAAAATTCTTTAGTGTTTTAGGTAAAAAAATTTAGGTGTTTAATATTCAATTTCTAATTCTATTCTCCTCCAATCCCTAAATTTATGAATCTAATTCATATACAATTCCCTTGTTGTATATTTCTAAAAGGAGATATCTGTAGAGATTAAAGCAACCATAAACAAATCCAAAAAGAAGAGCTAAGGACATTTGTGAGTGGAAATCTTAGTTTTTCTTATTTTATTAATTATATAGTATAATTTGGATTTGATATATGCCTTAGGGAATTTTGTTCACGAAAACATCAAACTAAAACCCCAAAATTCCCCTAAGCGAAATGTGAATTCTTATGTTAGGATCTTAATTATTCTATATTAAAATAATGGAATTGTATAGTTATCGCAATTTTAATGTTTTATATTTTATTCCACTTCTCATCGTTTTCTTTGGATCCGATTAAGGGTTTTTAAAAAGAAATAAGTTAGGAAATAGTGTATAAGATACGGATTCTCTTTATTCGTAGTTTGCACTACCTATTCCTATAATTTGAATGAAAGTTCCCTTTTTCATTTGTATATGTAGAAGTTGAACGGAGCGTAAAAGGATTTGAATTATAAATTCTATTGATGTTAACTCTACTATTTTAGTATAAAATAAGTTTGGTATGGATCCTATATTTATACAGTATGTTGTTGAATTGAGAATGTTGGATATATGGTATGTTTGATAATATGGAATTAGACTTGTATAAATTTAAAAGTTTTGATACTTAAACAATTAGCATAAGATGTAATCTTCGCACGATTGGAAATATTTTAAGAGCGCGCGCGCGTGTACTGGCCTATAAATAACGTATAATTAATAACATATTAGTTACATAGTAAATATGTTATTAATGAATATTAAATCCCTCTTAGGAAAGAAGTGAGATAATTATGGATAGTAATATTATAGATTGTGGTGAGGTATATGGTAGTATGTTAGGTGAGTGAAAATTATGACAAAGTTATAGAGATGCAAGGTCAGTCAAAAAGCACACGTAAGTTTGTCCAGCTAATCTAGCTACCAACAGTGTGACTTTAGGGTTGATGTGAGACATCACCTATAATAAGTACCCACGGATGATACAAGATTAGTCCCAAATTTTGTAGGGTAAACTTACCTAGCTAATTTGGCAACCAGTACGTATGAGTAGTCGAACTAATGTAATACATCATAGTTTGGGTTACGGGTCATAATATGTAGGACCTTCTACAAGGTCAAAGGTAGTAAGTAGCTGATTGAGGGACCGCCTCCTCCCTATTTAGGAAGTATTTAATGGTTATGGTTGGTGGTTAGGTACGGTAGTGGATATCTAGGGAAGGGTCTGCTTTGGTGTTGAAGTATTAAGTAGCTATTATGGTCTCCGCTTCTCTCATAAAGAAGTATTAAGTAGCCTGATGAGATTCCATGCGATGTCAGCTTGATAGTATCGGCCTTGGAATATGTGGTAAATGACGAGGACCTGCCTTAATGAGGTATTAAATGGTTAGAGTCTGCCTAGTTCCCATTGAAAAGGTATTAAGTAACTTGGGTACTATCTCTTGCATTGTTAGGACATTATTAATGGTAGATGCATGGGATTAGGAATGGCTTTTGGCCTACAGTTGAAGATGGGTTAGTGAGTTGGATTGGAAAGGGTATAGGTTATAGAGTTGGACTTGTAGTTGGAGAAATTTACATAGAATATAATTAGGATGCGTAAGACATATTCTTATTTAAATTATACCTCCCAGGCACTATTATAGAAAGGCTCAAGATTTTTATTCACCAAACATTGTTGTTTTGATTCTCTCATCATTACAACAAAGGTTGGAGAAGATGATGCAGATTTCGGAGATGGTGGCAGAGATGGAAACTTATGGCAGTTCTTTATCCATCTACTTGTGTTTTTTTATTTTTGATGTGCCCATTTAGACATGACAGCGTATTTTGGATTTTGTACTATGAATATTTGGTGATGTTATGTGCTATTGTGTTGTATGTTTCTGAAAATTGAATTTATTAAATAAGTGGGTATTATTTCTGATATTATATTTTATCATTTCGCTGTGTGATTCTGAATGTGTAGATAGATAGTTCTATGTATTGTTCTTTGTATCAGTTTTACCAACCAACGACCAGTTTTGGAATGAGTCTAAGGTTCAATAGGCCTTTTCTGGATCAAAAATTAGGCCCGTCTCGAGGCTGATTATTACATTGGTATCAAAGCTTATGTTACCTGATCTATGGTGATAGGTATACGTATGAGTGGCGTACTTTTTATTTTTAAAAGTATTTTTCAAAAACCCTACTATATATATATACTTTCACACTAGGCAAATCTTTATTTAGCATATAATACTATCTTAGAAAATTAAAATTTTAACCTACATATAGTAGATTATGGCTGAAAATCATTCTTCTAAGATTGGAAACCCCTTCCTAAAGATACCCAATATCCGAAGGATGCCTGAATGGTTCAGACAATACTTAAGGCATGTAGGGAAAGTTTCTATTCCTCAACCTACTACACCAGCGGCACATATTACCCCGCCTGCTGAAGTAGCACCCCGCCCTATAGACTTCACCAAGATGTGCAAGGATTACCAAAACATGGGTGGAATGGTGTATACGGGTTAAGAATGTTTTATGGAGACAAAGGCTTGGATAAACGAATGTGAGAGAATATTCCAGGAGCTTGGTTGGAAGGACCAGATTAAGCAGAGATGGTGGCATGACACCTTAAAGGAGAGGCCTTAGATTGGTGGACGATTGTGGCCGAGGAGAATGTTGATAGAATCGTTACTTAGGATGAGTTTGATTGATACCTCCATGAAAAAGACTATGAAATTTGTCAAAGGACTGAACTCCCCACTTAGGGAATTACTTTTGACGCAAGTACCCACTGGTGCTACATATGAGAAATTGGTTGAGATGGCTTTGCTTCAGATGTTTAGCTTGGAGGACAAGGAGAAAGCGGGACCTACTCAAAGTCAAGGAGGAGCTAAGAAGGGAGGTTTTTGGACAAACAAGAAGTCGAAAGGGAAGTTCAAGAAGGAGGGTATAGTATGTCGGATATGCCAAAAGAAAGGACATATCGCTAAAAAATGTTGGATGGGTCTGTTGAAGGAAGTTTTTAAGGGAAAGTGCTACCACTGTCAGGAGGAGGGACACTTCAAGAATCAATGTCTGAAACTTACGAAGGAAAAGCATAATGGGCAAGCCTATGCCATTGAGGCAATTCCTATCTCAAGTAGACCTCCCCCTAGAGGTAAAGCTGCAATGGAAGATACAACTCTTATTTCTAGGAATATTATTTGTACCCATTTTGAATCCGGAGTATCGCGTTCATTCATAGCTAGGAATGTAGTCGACACCTTGAGTCTACAAACCCAAATTGTCACCAACCTAATAGTAGTAGCAAATCCTATTAGGGGGTCGACACACCTTGCTTTAATTTGTAAAGACCTAATTGTAGACATATCTAATGTTGATTTCGTTTGTAACTCATATATTCTTAATTTTTAAGGGTATGGGCTTATCTTAGGAATGGATTGGTTGTCATACTATGGGGCTATCTTAAATTGCGATAGGAGGGTTGTATGGTATTATGCTGCCTTTTGGCAAGGCCATGATACCATAGATTTGGCTAAATGGATTTGGTGGTCATTGAGGCAGGAAGCTCGGAGAGATGATTACTAGGTTCGAAGATCAGTTATAAGCAAGGCTATGGATGATAGTCAAGTGTATTCAGGCGAATGGCATCCCGGAATTGGCTAAGTATGGATAGGAGCTTCCCCTAGGCAGGGGATCAAATATTTATGGCTATGGATCACTCGGATTGGCAGTTCAACTCAATGATGATGGCTTAATAACTCAACAAATACCAAGGGAATCAAGCAAACAAGAATGGAACACGGAGTGGAGACAGAGGGGGAATCATGTAGGTAATCATCTGGCCCCACAAGGCATGCATGATAGGTTGGTGCCGACCCCCCCATAGGGATCAGTGCCGATCGTTCATATGGCCCCAAACGGGCCTCATTTTATCTAGATCGGTCCGTCTAGGCTTCGGTCTTCTGCACATGGATTTTCAACTGGATATTTGCACGTCTTCTCCTATAAATACCGAATCATTGGCTCAAGGAAAGGGATCTTCTATCGAGATCTCTTCTTTTTCTCTCTTGGCAACACTCTACCATTTTTATTACTCAAATTCAAATTGGTGTAACTGTAATCAGTAGTATAAATAAAAAGGATAGCTTTTGGAGTGGGCATAGGCCCCGAGTATGCCGAACCATTATAAAATCTTGTGTTCATTTGATTTCTTACTGTTTTAATTTACTATTCGTCTTATTTTATTCTCTACTTCATTCAATTTGGATATTGGATATTGAACATTTTGGTACTTTCACATTATTTGGTTGTTGGTGTCCATTTTTGATGCCAACATTTTGGTGCTTTCATTGGGAGGGACTTGCACCCGTGGATTTGAAAGTTTGGATCTCTGATTTGGAAGCTTGGATCTTAGAATCGGTGGTGAGACAATCAACAAGGAGACCACTAACAGAAAGGAGTCACCATAGTGGAAGTCGGGAGGCATCCTCTAGAGCTGGAACTAATCAACCCTCCATCTACTTCACTAGGAACAAGAAGGAGACTATGATGGATGTTATGCAGGAGCGGCTAATGAGGAAGCAAGAGGGGATGATGCCAAATTTCCTCACGTAAATTGGACAAGTTGGAGCCAAAACCAAGGATTTGGAGCAGCTGGCAATCTAGATCAAGGAATTGGAGCAGCATGACCTACAAGAAATCAGAACTAGGAGAAGCCAATAGGTGGGAGAAGGGAACGGAGCAGCTGAGGGTAGTCCCTGGCTAACAAGGAGGGATCGTCACCTATCCCCTCATAAGATCGGCACAGATCACCCATGGCAAGGGGACATGCCTCCGGGCCAGGTTGGATAGGTTAACGGTAGGCCAATGGTCGATGCTGTTCGGTTTGGTGCGGATCAGAATGCGGATGCGCGTCCAACGGAGTATGTTCTGGAATTCCCTCACAAAGACAAGGGCAGGCTGGAAATGGTGATTCGAGGCTACCTTTGGATGGCAGTGACAGGTTTACAGAGATGATCAGACAAGCTATGAGAGGAGGATTGGTGAACAGGGATTTGGCAGATATGAATAGGAGTCTGTTCACTCCTAACATTAGGCATGCTAGGAATCCACCAGAGTTTAAGTTACCAACACCGGGGGCATATAATGGAAAATCGGACCCTACTGTTCATCTGATGAGGTACATTAGGCATATTGAGGTGCTGGGGGCATCAGAGGAAGCGATAACGTGATGTTTTCCCTTGTACTTGGCAGATATAGCAGCAATGTGGTTTAGGCCACTGGAGAACGGTTTTATTGGTACTTGAACGGTGTTGGTTGATAAATTCATGAGGCAATTTCGGATCCACATCATGATACCCAAGAGCGTAATGCCATTGGCAACACTAAAGCAAAGGTAGGAGAGTCCTTGAGGAGTTTCTTGACACGATTTAATGCGGTAGTAGCTTCGGTGGATCGGCCAGATCCATCGACGGTCTTAATGGCCGTGGTATATGGGATTGCAGATGACATAGACTTTAAGATTTCTAGGAGCAGGATCCACTAATGGATCTCAGAGAATTTTTTCATGAAGCCAAGAGGTTCTTGAGGGCAAGAGGATGCTGAATCAAGTAGAGAAGAGGTAAATGCAGTGAGGGATGGAGGACCATCTAGGGAAGGTTCAGGCAAAGACAAAGGAAAGCAAATGTTTGCTTCGACAGATCGAAGCAGCAAAGGAGAGAACCAAAATTCTCTTCTTATACCGATTTAGATGAGACTTTGGAAAGGATTTATTTTAATACTCGAGGACGCCTTCCATATCGAAGGCCGGCAAGGAGAGAGTCCATCGAGCGTATGTGGGCATCAAGCAAATACTGCCTATTCCATGAGCTGGATGAGCACACTACCAACGATTGCAGGCACTTGAAGGGTATGGTTGAGGAACGTGTCTGGGATGGCAGGCTACCATAATATATAAGGACTCGAACTGCGACGGTGGAACAAGAGCAGCACCAACTGCATCAAATGGAAATGGCATTGGATTGAGGTCACATATCGTCATCTCTTAATCGGGATGGATGAACTAAATAAATAATAAACTCCACAATAAAATGGTTAAGTCACTTACACATGTACAGGATCTAGGTCAGTCCTTAGGCATGCTCTGAGATAACGACAAACCATTATTCCAAGAGAGGCAGTATTCAGTTTTTCTTGTTTTTCGGTATTCTAGTTTTTGGTTGTAATAACTTAAATTTAATAATTTAATGAATGGATTTTGAAATGCTCAAATCTGCATTTAAAAGTAATAATTGAAACAGGTCGTGGTTGTCCCGACCAGAGAGACGGGGCAATAACCTCAAGGTGCGAGTCCCTTCATCGGAAAGCGATAGGTTGGACTCATACATGGATTAAGTCCTCGACTGGGATGGAGAATAATACCCCACAAATCGCGTTATGTTCCAACCAGAGAGACAGAACTGGATAAGCAAGAAGTAGGCCGCTTCGTCAGAGAGCGACATGATTGGCATGCTTATTGTTGTGCCATTCTCGCCGGAGAGTGAGAGGGGTCCAATAAGGGTCAGAAGTGACCATGATCGGCCTAGGTAGGCCATGACTTCACTTTATGTTCAGGGACACTGAGCCATAGTGCATAAAGTAATGCCGCTTCGCTAGAGAGAGACATGA
This sequence comes from Allium fistulosum, assembly GCA_030737815.1. Lineage (NCBI taxonomy): Eukaryota > Viridiplantae > Streptophyta > Magnoliopsida > Asparagales > Amaryllidaceae > Allium > Allium fistulosum. The sequence goes on from CM060903.1 coordinate 423,690,722, forward strand.
TCAGCTTACTTATCACTTTTCCCCCTTTCGTCGAAGAGTGACTGAATGGGGTCCAGTAAGAGCTCAAAGAGGCTATGGTTGGTCTAGATAGACTATAAACCAGGCAGTTGGTTTGGCGAGACCTCGAAATTGGCAAACGATCTAGTGAGATCATGGATTCGGTTACCGGCTTTGGATGGATATGGAATCAGCTAAGGATTTGGAATGATTTCGGAATCAGCTATCAACTCAGAGTGGTCATGGATTACGGCATTCGGTCTGGCAAAAGATTGGATTCTAGATTGGAAGATTTGGTTATCAGTGGATTATGGACTTCATGCAGGTGATCGTGGGGCCCCATAAGGAATGCATGACTGATCGGTGCCGATCCCCTTATAGAGTCGGTGCTGATTGCTCATATGGCCCTAGATGGTTCAATTTTTCTGGATCGGTCCGGCTCGACTTCAGTCTTCTGCATGTGGATTTTTAGCTGGATATTTGCACATCTTCTCCTATAAATATTGGATCATTGGCTCAAGGAAATGAATCTTTCAGGCTCTCTTCTTTTTCTCTCTTAGCTACACTCTACTATTTTTATTACTCAAATTCAAATTAATGTAACTGTATTCAGCAGTATAAATAAAAGGAAATTTTTAGAGTGGACGTAGGCCGAAGTACACCGAACCACTATAAAATCTCGTGTTCATTTCATTTCTTATTGTTCTAATTATTGTTCTTCATATTTTATTCTCTACTTTATTCTGTTTGGATATTGGATATTAAACATTTTGGTGCTTTGACATTATTTGGGTATTGGTGTCCATTTTTGATGCCAACATATGGTTAAAAGGTTGTAGGGGACAAGATGATGATGCTCGTTGTACACTCCAAAACTCAGTCGAGTTAAGCTATCTATACTGCATAAGCCTATCAGAAGATGAGCACTCATCTATACCCATAGTTCAAGAATTCCCCAACATCTTTGAAGAAGTCTTGGGTCTCCCACCTCGAAGGGATATTGAGTTTAGGATTGATTTGGAGATGGATGCTAGACCTGTTGCTCTGCCATTAAGAAAAATGGCCCCCAAAGAAAGGTGAGAGTAGATAAACAAATCTCGGAGTTGTTAAAAAGAATTGATTCGTCGGAGTACATCAGAATGTGGAACTCTACTTGTCTTTGCCGTTAAGGTAGATGGCTCATTAAAGCCATGCGTCGATTATAGAGAACTCAACTAGTTGACTATGAAGAATAGGTATCTTTTACCTAGAATAGATGACTAGTTTGATTAGCTTGTGGGAGCCAAAATCTTCTCCCAGTTGGACTTGGGTATTGGATTTCATCAGCTGAGGATAGCAGAGGTGTAACAACCCACACTTCCTGACATAAATTATGCCAAGAAATACGAGCTGTTGGGTTTTAAAACATTATAGAGCATAAGAAAAAAGGTGGAGTTCTAAGGCATTTTGCACTTTCAGATTTTGCAGCGAAAGGAATTAAAATATAAGTATTCAAAATAGACATCTCAGAAAAACAGTTTACAAAATACTTGTTTTACATATACATTGTTTTCAAAGTACAATTTAAACTCTATAGATATTTAATACAATAGATGACTACATCATAACAATAGGTAATATGAGAACTCCATCATTCAGCTCCTTTCTCCCTTGTACTATGTCCAATCACCGCTAACCTATCATCTTGTAGTGAGGGAAAATGAAAAGAAGGGGGTGGGTCAAACATAAGTCTGGTGAATGAGAACAAGACAAATAAGATGATTAAGTGAAATTAATTCTAAATCTACTATAAGTGATATAAAGTGCATATACTGTGTCCGTGCAATCCTAAGGTCATATACCTAAGGATACTTGTCTAGCACAGTGGGTCAACCTACAAGTCGAACCTCACACAATCGATCGGCTAAATTGGGACCTACTGTCCCCTTTCTACTCATGCTATGTCTGGAGAGGGAGAACACCATAATGCAAACTCGCAAAGTGACTCATCGTATGCACCCGTGTCCATCTCTTGATCTTAGTGGCGAAATTCTCTTATTGTACTGCTTTGGTGCCCACAATGTGTGAACTCCCGTTAGTACCGGGCCCCATCTATCCTATAGCGACTTATTGTCTAGCGTCAGTACCTACTTTATGTGAACTCCCGTTAGGACCGGGCTCCTTCTAACAAACGTCTTCCTATAGCTACTTATTGTCCAGCGTCGGCATTCACCTATACCACATTGCGCCAGAACACATGTAGTATTTGGATCTCCCATTCGGACCGGGCTTCTCGGATAATGTTCTTGTTAGTGCTGCGCCCAACTGATCGTAACATATTTGAGCCTAATGCGAAGTGAATCACCCACATCTCTTCATATCTATCCACGTCCAGCCTCGATATCTGTCTAACTATTCATCTTACTGTTTATGGAACTTCTGGATCGTCCCTGTCTAACATCATCGCAAACTAAATCTGCCCAAACTACTCTGATAAGGAAATAACTTCCCTATTCTCTTATGCATATAACATGGCCCAAAACAATTCATTTTTTATTCACTAACCATCAAACATTCATTTATTTTATTGGGCCTAAGGCCGAGGCTCAAGTCATCAATTTTAAATACGTACGGTCGACTTAGGCCTCCTAGGGTCGACCTTAGCTATTCCAGGGTAGAACGTACCATTTATAAATTGTTAGTTCCATATTTTTTTTCTATGTAATTAGATTTTTATTTATGCCATTAATTTCTAGTCAATTAATCTTTCATTTTAACCCAAATTTCCAGATTAACTAACGTATAGTTTTAACCCTAATTTCATATTTAATTAATTATCCAATTTCTAAAAATTCTAGGGTTTGCAAATTAGAAATAATAGGTGTCAGTTTAACAATTACAAGATCTAATTCAAGTATACATTGTAGGGTTTACAGTTTACCAATTCAATTCTAACTTAACAGGTTAATTGGGGTTTTAAGCAATCTAATTTAGTTAAAATAGATTTAAAATTAATTCAAATAATCAAATCATTAGATCTGTGCTCACTCACCTTATAGCCATAGATATCTGCAAAAGTGGCCTCCAATCGATAACGCTTCTCTAGATCTTCTATTTGCTTGCCTCTCCTCTTAATCTAGCTCTTTGATTTGATTTAGTTTGGATTTAATTTTTGATTTGAGAATTGAGGAAGAAATTAGGGTTTCAGTAGAAATTTTGGTTGAGTGTAACTATTGTCGTTTAAAAGTATAGATTAGGGTTTAGGTTTAACGCCTAATTTACAGAGGTAATTAGCTAATAAAGGCCATTGGATTAACTCAGCAATCATCTCAACCGGTGATCATTTTCTTCGCTAGCACATAACAAATCTCGGTCATTCATTCGAATCGACATAGGCAAACCAAATCACCGATTAACAAAGGGTCAGGTCGCCCGCCCCTAGGTTTGGGCCGACGCTACCGGTCGACCTAGCCTACTAATGGGTTGACCTGGCCTTTTTATTTTAATGTATTTATTTTTGTTTTTGATTAATTCTTCTGACACTCATAACTCTCTTATACTAACTCGGATTACAATGAGTTATATATGAAATTGTCCTGAAAACCGCTACAGACAAAATGGTGCAATTCCCGTAGCTAAATTCGGACGTTTTATAAAAATTTTACTTTTAAATCCTTATTTTATTTTTAATTAAATTTTCTTATTAAATTTCCATTTAAATCTCTATTAAATTCTTGTTATAATTTTCGTAAATTTCTGGGGTGTTACATTCTCCCCATTAAAAGGCTTTCATTCTCGAAATCTTAAAGGATGGCAGAATGATGGAAGTCTATGTTGATGATATGCTCATGAAGTCATGGCAATCAAACGACCACATTCGAGACTTGGCAGAGATGTTTGATATACTCGGATTTTATGGCATGAAGATCAATCCATTGAAGTGCTCCATTGGCGTTGCGTCGGGAAAGTTTATGGGCTTCATTATCAATGCACGAGGAATTAAAGTGAACCTGCAAAAGATTCAAGCCATTCGGGCATACGGGTACCCAGAACTATAAAACAAGTGCAGAGCCTGAATGGGAAGGTCGCTGCATTGAGTCGATTTATATCTAGAGCAACCGAAAAATGTATTCCCTTCTTCAATTTGATAAGGAAGGGGAAAAGAAATTTTGAATGGACACCGGATTGTGAAGACGCATTCCGAGCTCTGGTAAATCACTTGAAGAAGCCCCTTATTATGTCGAAGCCCGTAGATCACGTGGAGTTATACATTTACTTAGTCATATCCCAGCATTCCATCAGTGCAGCTTTGATCCGTGAGGAGGACCGAATCTAAAAGCCGGTGTACTCTGTTATTAAGCATTTAACAGGGGCAAAGAGAAATTATCCCAAAATAGAAAAGCTGGCTTACTGTTTGGTGATCACATCGTGCAAACTCCGCCCGTATTTCCAAGCGAATCCGGTCAGTATCTATACCGATCAACCTTTACGGCAGGTGCTCCAACTACCAGAGACTTCTGGAAGGTTGCTTAAATGGAATATCGAGCTTAGTCAGTTCGACATCACCTACTTGCCCCGAAGAGCTATCCAGGGACAAGCGTTGGCGGATTTTATTGCAGAGTTCATTATGTAGGACGAACCGAATGGATGTGATGCAATTCCTGTTGCACGATGGAAGCTGTATACCGATGGAGCATCCAATGACAATTGTTCTGGGGCTGGTGTTATTCTTGTAACTCCCGAGATCCGATCGATTTGTTATGCTTTGAAGCTCAATTTCCTCGCTACGAACAACAAAGCCGAGACTGAAACTTGCCAAAGAACTTGGAGTGAAATTGGTTGAGATCTTCTATGACTCACAGCTGGTGGTATACCAAGTCCGGGGAGACTACCATGCAAAGGGATAGAGGCTTGCTCCATACCTCACTCAAGCCCAGGAATTGTTGGTGGACCTCGAATACCTCACATCCCACGCGAGCAAAATGGGGAAGCCGATTCCTTGGCAAAATTCGCGAGCACTGGCGACGCAAAATAGATGGGCCTAGTTCCTGTCGAAACTCTACATGCCCCGAGTATAGATGCAATGGAAGTTGATCTTTTGTCAGGAATGGAAACCGAAAGGGAGTCGTGGATGTCCCCATTCAAAGAATACTTGTTGCACGAGACCTTGCCTGAGAGAAGAAACGAGAGACGACAAGTCCTTCGCAAGGCCTCACGGTATGTTATGCAAGACAGGATTATGTATCGAAAGGGATTCTCTATTCCCTTGCTTAGGAACATTGCCCATGACGAGATAAAATGAGTTTTGAAAGAAGTCCACGAAGAAGAATGTAGCGACCACACTGGGGGGCAGACACTAGCCAAAAAGATACTCCGCTATGGTTACTATTGGCCAACCGTGAATCAAGATGCTATAGACTATGTTAGGAGATGTGATAAATGCCAGAAATATGCGAAAATCCCACGCCGACAAAGATCACGCAGATGGTTAGCCCATGGCCATTTACAATATGAGGAATCGACATTATCGGCTCGTTGCCAATCTCTAAAGGTGGTGCAAAATACACAATTGTCGCGGTCGACTACTTCACCAAATGGGCCGAAGCGGAGCCGTTAGCTATGATCACCACCAAAAAGGTCATTAATTTTGTCGTGCAGAACATTATATGCCGCTTTGGCCTCCCGCGGACTATAATTACTAACAACGGAACTCAATTTGAGAGTAAGGAATTCAAAGAGTTCTGTTGGAAATATCACATTGAGAAAAGGTTCGCAACAGTCGCTCACCCTAAAGGAAATGGGCAAGTTGAAGCCGTAAATAAGATAATCAAGTCCATTTTGAAAAAAACGTTTGGAGAAGGCTAGAGGCAAGTGGGTAGATGAGCTTCCAACGACGCTCTGGGCATACAGAACCACCCATAAGTGCGCGATTGGCCATACTCCCTTCGCCTTGGCATACGGCACCGAAGCAGTTATACCCGTGGAACTCGAAGTCCCATCCCACCAGGTAACTTATTACGATCCCAGAACAAACCAAAATCTTTTACCGAAATCGTTGGACTTTGTCGACGAGAAGCGCGAGGAAGCTGATTTAAGGGCGGCCGCACATCTGCACCGAGTCGCCCGATAGTATAATAAAAAAGTCCGACCAAGAGCTTTCCATGTGGGTGACTTTGTTTTGAAGCCAGTTTTTTCGGTCGTGTCACATATGAATCCCGCATGGGAAGGTCCCTACGTCATCGAACGGAGGCTTGGAGAAGGAACCTTCAAGCTAACGACTGTCGATGGCGCGACACTCCCCAGAGCATGGAATAGCGGGCATTTTTGCCGTTATTATACTTAGTTTATTTCTTTTGCATTTAAGTAGCAGTTGTTTTCGGCATTTGTTTCCTTTGTTATTTTCTGTTTCCGACATGTAATAAGGCAATTCAGTTTGTCCCTATTTTCTACAATCAATAAAAGCTTGAAGCTATTTTTCTGTGAACTGTTGATGTTCCGTGTTGTATAATTACATGAAAGAGTTAGTTAGCACTAATCTGTGTGACGTATGAATGCACATACAAAACTAAACGTTGACCAGCTATGTACATAAAATATCTAAGTCCCTGAAGCGGATTAGAGTACTCTGAGTCCCCAGAGCACAGACTAGAGTATAAATGATTTCAAAAATATCTAGTCCCTGAAGCGGATTAGAGTACTCTGAGCCCCGAGAGCGTGGACTAGAGTATAAACGATTTCAAAAGTCTCTAAGTCCCTGAAGTGGATTAGAGTACTCTGAGTCCCCAAAGCGCGGACTAGAGTATAAACGATTTTAAAAAAAAATCTCTGAGTCCCAGAGTGCAGAATAGAGGGCTCTAAGTCCCCAGAGCGGGGACTAGAGTGTTAGCAATTTCAAAAAATTCTTAAGTCCCAGAATGTGGATAGAAGTACTCTAACTCCTTCAAAAATGAATTGGAGTTTAAATGACTCATGAATCCTTGAATCTCAGTTGCAGATTAAATTATAAGTGATATATTGAAAATCTGTAAATGCAAAAAAAACAAAGTTTTATTTACTTCTCAAAAAAATTCCTTACAACTCCTCCGAAAGTTTGGAGGCCAAGTCTATCTACAATGACTACTGGAAAACGAAAGAGAAAAGGAAAGGAAAACAACTACATGATTCTAACTTATTTGAGCTAAGCAAGATATTGCAAGACGATGACTATTTCTTTGCTTTTCTCTCCTTCTTTGGCTTCTCAGAAGTCTCCTCAGCTAAGCGTTTTTTCCTGGACCCTTTACTTCCTAGTGACGTGGTACCCCAAGGAAGGAGGAGGAACCTCCAGCAGTGTGTCCCGCCAAGGAGAATGACCTTCAACGGCCTATTTAGGGGATGATCTATCTCCACCACCTTGGGTTCAGTCTTCACCTTGATTTTCTCCTTTTCTTCCTCCTTGAGTTGCTCCTTCACGCTAAGCTTGAAGGTGTGCTCGGAAGCGCCCGTGATGACAAAATCATCATGTTCCTCAGCAGGTGAAGGATCTTCGGGCTTATCCTCATCTAGTGCTCCGATTACTTGAGCATCAGGGCCCAGTGTATCTTTGACTGATGGAGCGCCAACGTCTTTCTCTTCCGGCTCCGAGGCAACATCGCTCCTAGGAGTCCTTTCGGGACCAGAATGACCTACATGATTCCATAAAAAGCAGATATTAGAGTACATCTGTTATTTGCCGAGAACGGTGACTTCTCAAACTTTAGAAAGTGAAATTAAGTACTAGCAGCCGGTTGACTTTCGGTGGTCATCGGAGTATCCCCCTCGATGATCGGAGACAGTATATGAATGCTAAATCTGGGTCTCTTCGGATCGTAACCGTCATGCTGATTGATAGGATCGAGAGATGAAGTCTTGGCCGGCTGTACAGAAAGGAGAACTTGAGATTCAATGCCTGATGGACCAACGAGATCTTCCTTTTCCTTTAACGTTGGGGATGCTCCGCCAAAATGAAGCTTTGAAGCAGCTAAGTCGGAGGGTTCATTTCCTCGGAGCACTTCTTTCGCCAGTGCCCCCTCATCGATCTCCTTAACACCCATCTCCACTTTCTTAATCTTAATCAGAGAGTCCCATGCTTCAGCAAGCGACTCGAGGTAGCTATCGTCCAAGAAAAATAAATCATGGTGAATGAGGACCCTTGCATTAAATTCGGCGATGAGTGGGTCAAATAAGCTTTTAATCTCCTCCCTACCGGATTCAGTCGCTGCCTCTATTTGGGAATCGGCCTCAGCTAGTGCAGCTTTTTTGCCCACTTCGTGGGCGCATCTTTCAACACTTCAATCCGAGGCAGTTCTTCGTCAAACTTTGACTTTAAGTTTTTAGTCTCGACAATTTCTCCGCAATACTTCTGCAATTCCTCCTGCGCTGCTATTTTCTCTTCTTTTTCTTTAGAAAGCAGCTCCTCCAACTCTTTAACTTGGTGAGCTAGTATTTCCTTATCTTTTTGCAGAGAATCCTTTTCCAAAGCTAAAGTGCTACTACGTTGGAGCGCATCGTTCAATTCCTTTTTGTGGCTAGTCTCTAAGCGACTAACCGACTCAGTTGTCTCCTTGGCATTCTTCTTTGCAGTCTCGAGTTGGGATTTATACAAAAGTAGCTCTTCATCCAAGCTTTTGATAATGTCTTTGTCGTGAATGGCTTCAAGCTTGAGGCGGTCGATCTCATGCTGGCGTTCGATGGAGACCTATGAAACTTTCTCCACTAAGTGTATGAACGCGTCGTGTTGAACATACACATCATTGGTGCAGGCGAGAGCATCTCATTTTAAGTTTCCAGGAATGGGATGTATTGCGGGAAGGAATTTTATCCCGTCGAAACATATCTTTGGAAACGTGGACTTAAGCTCGGCTAATTTGTCCGCCGTGGTCGGATCTTGAGCGGGAGCTAGAGGAGTTTGTCTTAATGGAGTCAATGATTTTTTGTGAGGCTCATGAGATTGCTTAGTGCTCGAAGAACCAGAATGTTGATCACGGGGGACATTGGACTAAGAGCCTCGATGAGTGGACATGTCTCCGCCGTGTGTCGGAGGATTTGTGGGTTTGCTTGGATACGAAGAGTGCCCATGGGTTTTCCTTCTTGAGGATGAAGATGATTCTTTGGAATGATGATCTCTATCTCCGCCTTCGTCTCTATCTCTCTATTTACCAGACCTTGAATCTCAACCGGAGTGAGGAAAGATGGAGGATCCCTGGAGACGGTCAAAGCCATGTGAGCGACCCATCTCATCTGTACGTAAGGATAAACGAGAACAAATTAGTCGAAGTCACATGACAAATTGGATGCAAATTGGTGGTGGAGTGTAAGTGTTCGTGTGTGTCCTAGTGCATCCCCCCAACAGACCAGTGGTTTTCGCTTTACTTATTGGATTTTTTTCTCCTTGATTATGAAGTTGCACGCCTTCACTGCTTCTCGCAGGCGAGTTGAACCCCATGGCACCAGGATTGGCGAAGTCATAGTTTAAGTCATCAGGGATAGATAAGTCGGAAAGCCCCTTCAGCGAGCTTTCCATTTTCTAGGAAGACGATCCCTTCTCGATAGGAGTTATCACAAACTTTGAGGTTCCCCCGACTTTACTCTTTTTAAGTTTGTACGCTAAACTCCTTTTCTTTTTTAAAGGAGGCGGCGGTTGGTTGGTACCGGGAGCGTCGGCTGTCGGTGCTTGTCCGGGGCTTATATTCACATCGATTGGTGCTGATACCTCTGTTTCTTTGATCTCTCCTTCCTCGGTGGTGCCATGAGCTCCTTCGACAGGGGGCACCGAGGAACCAACTCTTTTTCTCTTCACTTCGGCAGTTGCCCTTAAAGAGGTTGTACTTTTTGGGAGGCCGATCCTGCGACCATCCTCCAATAATCCGAATAACGAGCACAAGTCATTAGTGACTATTAGTTTGATGTCCCGATCTTCTACTAGAGTAGCGCGAATAGCCTCGACCACTTTGGAGTATCCAGTGCCTTCGATCCATGGGTGTATACTTGGAAGGATTAAAAAAGTTCAAACTCTCGGAAAGATGTGACTCAAGTCCTAGAATGAAGGGTGAGACGAGAACGAAACTTATGTCCTTCTGCCATCTTCTCACAAAGCCAGGAGGACAGCGTACGTAGAACCACTCCTGCTTGAATTAAGAAAGCTTGTTCCACGCGCCCATAAGAACCTGGCATTTAGGAAACGGTTCGAGAAATATGTAAGATGGGCTATCGGCGCGTCTTTTGAAGGGGTAAATGTAGCAAATGTCCTCGGGAGTTGGAGGCCTGAACAGGATGCTCATGAAGAGTAGAAAGGTGCCATGAATAAATGCGTAGCTATTGGGATGCAGTTGTGTGGGAGCGATCCCTATATACTTTAACACCTCGTGAATGAACGAGTTGAAGGGTGGCACGCATCCGGCCCAGCACATGAATTTTTGCATTCGGTATATCTGGCTGGGGGCAGATGGGGTCGATCTTGCCTCGACGGAACTAAAACATCTTCAAAGTGAATTCCATGAATGAAGCACAATTGATGAAGAGCTGCTTTGCCGATTTTCGAGGCTTGCGAATCGACCGGGTTGTCCAAAATAATAGCTCCGTCTACGGCATCGAGAGCTGGATCTATGACTTCAGCAGGAAAGATCGAAATGTCGGGAATGGGGCCAAACGGCGGACTCGATGTCTCTACTACCTCCTGCCACTGACTTGGTCCAGGCTTGTCGGAGAAAGTGGTAGAACTTGATCTCTTATCTGATTTAGAAGACATTGCGGGAAGGCGCTTGATGCGAATCAATACCTGTTTAAGGTATATTCGAAAGATAATCGATATTAGATATAACAATAATATATTCCCCCGTGTCGTGTGTGAACTAGTGCGACAATTCTAACATAAGTATAGAGAACTTAAGATTTAAAAGACAAGTGTGACCCAATGAAGTTTTGAGTTATCGTCCTGGAGACTGTCATCGCTGACCGTCTCCAGCAACGTAGTAAGTAGTCGATAACGAAAGTCTTGGAATCGGCATTGGCATCATAGATTGTGAAGGCTGTTACTTGCATTTGTTGGGCTAGATTTACGTTTAGAATTGCTTAAGCCGTGGATTCATTAGTCTGAGTTGAGTCCGTAGGCTTGCATGTCATGGTCCTTGTCATTGTTTATTATTTTATGCTCAGGCATGGGAGTGTGTAGTCATAATGTATGCATTGGTCAAGTTGGGTTGGTCCTGATTGCCAATGCCAACCCCAACACTTAGTACCGACCCACTCTCCTTCAGAACGCTGACCCGAACTCATAACCACCTATACCGATCGCTCCTCTACATTAAGATGACCGACCCACTTTCTCTCAAAACACCTACCGGGACTCACCACAGCCTATACCGACCCACTTTCTCTCAGAGTACCGACCCAGCCTCATATATCCTATCGACCCGCTCATCTATTGGAAGCCTACTGACCAACTTTCTCTCAGAGTACCGACCCAGCCTCACGTATCCTACTGACCCGCTCTTCTATTGGAAGCCTACCGACCCGATTCTACTCCATAAACCAGCCGACTCCTCTTCTCGATTGGTATGCCGAGCACAACCCTGTATACTTCGATCCCTATAACTTACCGACCTCCCAAACTAAGAGCACCTATGTCAAACTCACTCGAGTCAATGCCATCCCACATCAAAAACTCTCCGTTGTTTCTGTCTCTACCCTCACTCTCACTGCTTCTCTCCTCTCCCACCCACCGTGAGGAGGCATATGCATATGTGACTCTAACTTAGGTTGGATTCTGGAAGGCGTGTCCTGATAGTTCTAAATGAAGCGTGGATTCATACCTATGCAGTAATTTGGAGCTGGGGCAAGTGAATTCTAAGGCTTGAAGTCGAGAGTGATGGGGGAGCGCGTTTGGGAAAATGATTGAACAGAGGATGATGGCAGTTTGGTGGAGAGAGGGTGCCTTGGTTTTGAGAAGAGCCGAAAGGAGTTAGTTGTGAGAATGAAAGTGAAGGGGAGAGAAGTGGTGAGCCTGGACTTTATATACGCTGAGTGGAGTACGAACCGGTCTCCTCCTGGAGACCCGATCATATTCCCAGGGGTCGGCTATTCGATATGTCGACCCCAACCCGCGTGTAAGAGTTCAGGGATCTGCATTTGAGTGCCGATCCTCTCTTTCGTTTTTTTAAAAAGAAAAAAAAAGAGAGAAGAGAGAGAAAAGATAATAAATGAATGATAATACATATAAAAATAAATGAAGGTTGTAGTGCAATAAAAGAGATGGATTTTGCCTAATAGGTGGAGAGACATGAATTTGGAAAATCCACTGTGATTCAGCCTTTGAAAGGCTGTATACAGTCAGCTTTTAAAAAGTTACAACAGGATTCCAAGAATTTCTTTGAGACAAAACTAATGTGTTCAGACGACGCAAAGCTTTATCGAAGGCTAAAGAAAAGTCACAATCGGTTATCAAGTCTGAATGAGCTAGCCTCTGGAAATAGGGATTACTCGCTGATTCAAAGCGCGTCATGTCATTCACAAGACACACTTTGGGAGGGGGGGCAAATGTTACCCGAAACCTTGGTCCGGCTATAAGATGATAGTTGCAGAGGTTATGGTTGAATGTTAGTGGGGGCAAAGTCAGAGAATAAACTACTTCGGGTCATTGAGAAGGCTACTTCGAGTCAGGAGAAAGTTTACTCCAAGCCCTCTCAACAACAACCTCAGGTTGGTATGGATCATCTACTAGAGGTCGGCATAGAAAGGAGTGGGACATTGTGGGGTTTGTGCAAGTTGGCTGGATCGGCACGTGGATATGGGGTCGGTGCAATTTGATCGGTTCGGCATACTTGAGAGATTTCAGTATAGGAAGTAGGTCGGTGTTGGGGGATAGCTATTGGATCGGCTAAAGTGGATCGGTTAAGGTGGATCGGCTATAGTGGAGGACTATATTGGGATCGATATAACTTTATGGGATCGGCCTGTGATGGGGTTGGTGTATCATGTTCGGATCGTTTGAAGTGGGTCGGCAGAAGCAGTTCGTCTATGATGGGTCAGTTGAAGTGGGTCGGTGCATCTCAGAGAAGTTGGTAGGTTATCAGGTCGGCAACGAGGTGATGCGTTCGGCATGTTTACACTTCGAGTCACACTCTGAGCCGCTTCGAGTTATTTAGGGATTTGCTTCGAGACGTCCCAAGAACTCGGGTCGGCTGTGAGAGTACGGCATGAGGGGATCGGTCTTCATGATTTGCCAATTATGAGCCAAACTCCTTTGGTTGTAAGCCTGAAAGATTGAAAGGAAGAGCACACTCAAGGAAACCAGGCTATCTCCGTCTATAAATAGAAGGGCAGGGGTCCAGTTTAAGGGATCTTTTTCAGAAACGAAGGAGAGACTTTGCCATTTTTTATACTCATTTCCTTTTCATCCTAAACTGAATTCAAGTTGTTCTTTGCGGATTGTATCTTTATTCAAGCAACTGGAAAAGCAATAAAGATTACATTCAAAGTGGACGGAGGCAGTTACGCCGAACCACTATAATTCTATTGTTCTTGCTTTTTACTGTTATTTTTATAGTATATTATGCAACTCCTCTGTTTCAATTTACTGTCTTCATTTATCTCTCTACAAAAATCTATTCTAGGTTGTTAGTGACCAATTCTGATGCTAACAGAATCGATTGACTATAGCCACTACACAACATAGACACTTCCATAAGTACCTAACGATGGCTTCACAATAAGAAAGCCGTATCCTATCTCTCTTTGGGGATTTTCTACTTGCTTATTCTCTACCGTGAACTCGGCTCCATGGACTCTATACGTACTCAGCTCTATAGACTACCCCATGTATCTCCTATTAGTACTTGCTTCCTACCTATTTGGTGCAGTCCTTGCCCTTCTACCCAGTGAATCCTGACTACAGTAACCAACTTTCACCATTGTTATCTCTCCAATTCAATTCTATGTGCGTTGGCAACCTTCAATAATCCTTGCTACTAACTCAAATGGCGTCATCTTGCACCATGCTGAACAGCTTAAGAATAAGTATGCTTTTGCTAACGGTAGCTCCATAAATCCTCCAATGCGCAACATGTTGTCTTAACTCCTCCGGTGGTGTGCCTAATCACCTCAACACCTACATACCAAGAATAATAACTCAGTTGTGGATTGTACTTCTTCTTTCTATAGTACTTCCCACCTAGCCCTTTGCTATACTTTATTTCCTTCAAGGTTATCCGAACCGGTTATTTCCTAAATTTCCAAAAATAACACAACTTCCTTTCCAAATTCGTCTCAACTCAAGCCATTTCTCTTTATCTTTGGGCTATTTCCTAAACTTTCAAAAATCAAGGTACCTAAGTATCACATATGGATATATTTCAAATGTACAAATGAAAGTTTGGTCTATCTTCTCATTTAGCCTTAACAATAAAATTCCTCAAATTCATTAGAGTTATAAATCTAAGATTACTCTAACCAAAATAATATCCACTTAAGGTTTACTTCACTCGCGTGTTGTTGCTACGCGGATGGCCATGTACTGTATGCTAGTGTCCTATAAATTTCCCTTAAGAAAATAATCTTCCTTCAATCCGAGCGATATTGGGAATAAATCTTTTTATCCCTTCCTTTAATCGTACCAAAAGTTTCTCGACCTTCTTTTCTATAAAAATTGCCTTCGCATTCTCAACACATGCTTATAACAATATATTTTTTCTGGACTGAGACCCAAATTCTCGAATTTACCATCCCTTGCAAAGATCTTGACTAAATTCTTATCTAGGTTACCTTTTGTAGTTTGAAATTCCAACATATTTCTCTTTCTATTCCTTGGCGTCATTTTATAAATGGGACCTTTTACCAAATGTAGCCTCTTATCATTCCATTCAAATTATTTTATGGTTGAGACAGTTAATATGAAATGGTACCTTACTATTTTAATCCAATTAACATAATGGCCAATACTTTGGTTTGTACTGAGGGATTTCTGCATTCTAATGCATTGGAAATACACTTTTTTCCTAAAGGGAAATATGAACACTGTAACTTTCTATAAATTATCCGAAAGAGGATTTGTGTTATGTTTGGAATTACAAGGAAGTATCTCTTCTATTTCTTATTGAAATAGACAGCACAAAGTACGGAAATTGTCCTTATTTTATACATCTCTTTCATATGGGCATATTCCTTGTAATTTCAAACGATACACTTTTGTGCTGGAACTGGATAATTTATAGAAATTTATAATGCTACACACTTCATTCCAGTGAACTAAAATACTTCTTAAACCTCGTTCCATTCATAACAACTTCTTAATTAATACCTACTAATCCATATCCCTCACTCGACAATTTATTGCGATAACCAATTACATATCTTTCTTACCAAAATCATTCAAGTCTACAAATCTTGAACTTATCATACAACTTCTTTAATGAAGTTTTCCATTAATTTAGAGACTACTTTCCCCTTATTTCCCTTATTCCAAAATATGCTATCTTCAACCCAACTATTCTAAGATTCACACCTCCATGGAATGCAACTACTATAAATAAACCCAATGACGGTAAAATAAATACTTTCCCAATCTTGCCCACCTGGTCCATCCGTAGCCTACAGGTGACAATACAATACCTAGACCGTCCGTAGCCTATAGGTATCCTATCCTCACACATATATGATGTAGATCAATACCATGTTGTCAAGCCTATACTTGCCATTTCTCTTAAGATTGCCTAGTGTAATCAAGGAATTGCCTATTTGTTGCATAACACTCTTAATAAGGATTAAACTAGACCCTACTTGTCCTTCTCACACTTTGAATTGAGAAGTCCCTTGCATCTGTAGCTGAAAGGGAGTGCGGATTAAGGATCTTAAGGCTAATTTAACACTGAAGGGGCGGGGGGTGAATAGTGTTTAATGGATTCTAAGACTTATATGGACTAAATTAAAATTATGACACAAACAAATGCAGAACTTAATCACAGAACAATCACAGAATCAAATACAGATGCAGAAAGTAAATAAAAACAGTAAAAGGAAAGAACACACCGGATTTTATACTGGTTCAGAGTTACCCTACATCCAGTCCTGTACCAAGGCAGAACACCTCATACAGATTTTTATTATACCAAAGTTGAGATTAAAACCCTCAGTTTCTAAAGGCCTTGAGGTACCCTCCTGTCTCACGAGTCCGGGGCAAACTCTCTTGATTTATGGGCCACAAGATTACCCAATTGATTTCCAGGCACAACCACACCTTATAGAGAGACTCGATAAACTTTTGATTACAAATTGATCCTATAATTCTGAATAGCACTTTGATCTTCGAGAGAGGGTAGAGAACCAAACAAGAATGAGATTCTAATTTGATTCACTTGAGAATTCGGCAAAATTTCGGCACGAACATAAAA
The DNA here is from genome assembly GCA_030737815.1 of Allium fistulosum. Lineage (NCBI taxonomy): Eukaryota > Viridiplantae > Streptophyta > Magnoliopsida > Asparagales > Amaryllidaceae > Allium > Allium fistulosum. The sequence continues at coordinate 423,707,095 of CM060903.1, forward strand.
TATGACAATTTTAGAATATGGATTTGTGGAGAAGAAGGAGTGAAGAAAATATGAAAATTAGTTAGTTAAAAAATTCGTTTGTGAAGGCTATTTATAGACCAGTAACGGTCATAACCATTCGTGAAGAGATTTAAACGAATAGACACTTCTTTTGAAAATTGAAACTTTTGAACTTAACGGCCACCATGTCGACATGGGGTATCCTATGATGTCGACATCCCTAAGTTAAAAATAATGTAAAATTTGTTTTGAAAATGGTATTGAACGAAAAATAAGATGAAATGATTCTGGAATAAAATAAACTAATTTTCCTATGTTTTGAAATAAAGAAGAGTAGAAAAATATATTTTTAGAATGTACATATAAATTTGATTTTAAATCTCAAGTATATATATTATAAAAGAATATTTAAAAAAAATCAGAAGATAGTTTTAAAAACAAACGAAGTTTAAAACAAAAGTTTATTTAAAAACAAAAACAAAGAATATTTTAAGGCTAAAACATCTTTTTGAAAATCATTTGAAAAGATAATTTTTAAGGCTAAAACATTTTGAAAAGCAGTTTTGAAAATCATTTTGAAAAACCATTTTGAAGTAGTTTTGCAAGCTTCTTCCTGCAGAATATCTCATCACATCAGGACTCGAGAACTTGTACAAAACCAGGATGTTCGTGGGTTTGTAAGCCACTTGTCGTAGGTTTGTAAGCTACTTGTCGTGGGTTTGTAAGCCACTAAGAAGATAGAAATGGGTTCCATCCCAAATGAAATTTGGAATGAAGATTTCCGTGCTATTATGAAGTTTTAACAATAAACTAGACACATATCTTGAAATCTTGTTCTTGATACTCTAGAGTCTTCAATCTTGAATCTTGAGTCTTGAGTCTTTATACTGATCAGTCTTCAGTACTTAATACCTGCATATATATATATATCTTGCATATACATATCTATCTAGACAATAGTGTTAGTATATATTTTATAATAAGATAAGTTAAAAAGGTTGTTGTCATCAAAACCAACATCTCGGTTCCTAACAATCTTCCCCTTTTTGATGATGACAACCTGTATTTATAAAATATACTTACCATACCATAACTCCAATCATAACCCCCCTTACTCCATGATTCCCCCTTACTCCAATCATAACTCCCCCTTACTCCAAGCCAACTACTATTTTATAACTTCTCCCCCTTTGTCATCAACAAAAACTTCTTACTAATAAATTCCCTGAACTTGATATAAGATGATCAACCATAATACAAACTAGAGTAATCCATATATAAGTGTAATAAATGCTAAGTGTGATCATAAGTATGAAATGTGATCATAAATGTGAAATGTGATCATGAGTGTGATCATAAGTGTAATCCAACAGTAAATCAATCATCATCTAATCATATTTCCAGTAATTTTTCAATCAATCATATATACAAACCACACCAAATGTTTTTTTTAAATAAGTCAAGTCAATTAAGTTTAAAACACACCAATAACATACAGAATGACTAGACATTCCTTGGTACTTCCACCCATCCATCTTCTCCAAAGATAGGGTCTGCTTTGATGGCATCCCATTCTTCTTTATCTTTGTTGAGAGTGACTGGTGGATTTCCTTCGAGATCGTCCTTGTTAAGGGCTGAGATCATCCAACGAAGGGCGTCGAAATGTCTCTCTTACTCCTTGATCATCTGTATTTGACTCAATTCTAAGTGACGCTGATTACGAAGTATGAATGTAAGGATATTCTTGAATGAAGTGAGAGTTTCCTCAAGATTATCACTTAGATTCTTAATCGGAGAGGCCATAATTCAAGAAGTAGGAAGAAATATGAAAGAGAGTGATTAGAAATGAGATTTGATAAATTATTCTGGAAGAAACAGGTATAAATATTGGTAGAAAGTCGTTTAAAATGAATAGACACAAGTTAGTTACATGAAATAAAAATTTGAAAGTGTAACTACTTTCTGCCCGTTGTATGTCGACATGGGGGGATGGGGGATGTCGACATGCCTCTGTCTAAAGTGACAATTTGCTTTGTTTTGAATATTATGAATAAATCTATGCAACTATAATTTGTATAATATAAAAACAAGCAATTACAGAGACAAGTGAAGTTGAATAAAAGATTTCATTGATGATTCTAGTCAACATTACATAAACTAATATAATATTAACTAAAATAAAGGAAAATACATGGATAGAACTTGAAACAAACAAGATAACATGAACTAAAACTAATTAGATGAAGATGAAGAAGATGATAGTCCAAGCTTTCTACTAACTTTCCCGAAGAACATGTCAATTTTAGTGGAAATCTTATCCATTTTCTTACTCATTGATCTTTTAAGTGTCTTTTGATTTTCCACTATAATTCTTTGATTATTAAGAATGGTCTTATTGGATGGATTAGCGAGATTAGTAGGATATTTAATACTTTCTAAGGAAGTTTCTTGATCTTCCTATTCTTCCTCTTCTTCCTCTTCAATTTCCATTCCTTCCTCTTCCTCCTCTTCTTCTTCCTCCATTTCTTTCATCTCTTCGTGAGCAAGCCTTTCTTCTTTTTCCGTAAGTGTTTCATATGGTTGAAACACTAATGGAATTTACATAAGGGAAATGTTTTCATGGTTGAACACTTTTCTAGTTATAAATTCTTCCCTTTTGAAATCAACTCCAAAGTAATTAAAAATCCGAGTGAGATAAATCCCACGATATAATGTGTTTTCACCCATAGTAAAATTCTTGGGTCTTAGCTCATCCAAAATAACTTGAGCCCAATTGATATCATAATTTTGAAAAATTGCAAAAAGAGCTTTGCAAACTTTCAAAGTTGGGTTGTTGTAGTTTCCCAATCTTGGTATAAGGGTGTGTTGAATAAGAAGGTTAATAATTCTTGCTTTTGGACGAAAATAACGATTTTTGAATTCAAAATTGTCATCCCCTTCAAAGATGTGATGAAATGTCTCTCGATCATTTTCATTTATTTGAAATTCCTAGAGATTCATTCCGGTATACTTTCATCCCAAAATATTTCCTAAAATTTCACAATCCAAAACTATTTGTGTTCCTTTAACACTACTCCAAATTTGTCCATCTTGCCCATTATAAAAACCACGATTTAAATTCGCATAAAACATCTTAATAAGGTTTGGATAACATACAAAATAATTTTGTTTGTTATCTACTACACTAAGAATAGAACATTGTTGAAAAAGATTTTCAATTTCATAAGAAGGAAAATCTTCAAAAATAGCAAATTTCCCCGTATGTATTTTACCAAAGTTTACATAGTTGATGTAAGCTTTGATAGCTTCCAGGTCATTAAAGAGAAAGTTTTTGATAGATTTTGGAAGTCTAATGGTGTTAGGAGTGCTTGAAGAGGCCATTGAAGAAGTTTGAGAGGAGTTGAAGATAATGAAGATAAATTTGAAATTTGAAATAAAAGTGAAAAGTGATGATAAAGAGAGTAAATTAAATAGAGATTCTATAGACATGTTCTCTGGTCAAGAGGCATCTTTCCAGAGCATTGAAGTTGGTGAAAAGGTGGAGGGAAATTCAAAAGTTTGAATTCAAATTTTGAAATCAAATTTCTGAGAGGTATGTCGACATGAGGTATCCCGGTATGTCGACATGTGCCTATTGAATCAAAGGACAAGTGACTATTCCTAATTTCTAATAAATGTATATATTATTTCCTATATTCTACTTATATAATTCCTGTGATAACATTTAATATAATAATACTTAAATATTAATAATTTAATATTTAAAAATATTATTAAAATAATATTATTTTTGAATTTAAAATTAAAATTTCAAGGGATAAATTTGAATTTAAATTCAAGGAAATTAAAAATCAAGCAAACAAACAAGCATCCATTCAAAAAGAAAATTAAAAATAATGTAAATGCGTACCTATTTTTAGATCCATACTCCCATCGTCGTCTGATTCATGAATAGCAGTGAAACACATATTTGAATTATCCATCTTCTTTTCATCGTCACTGGATGATGAGTCCGAGTCATCAAGAGTTGCTGTGTATGCTTTCTTTCTTTTCCTTGACAAATCATTGTTTGGAGGGAACAACTGTTTATCTAGATACGGATAATCTTTCCTATGATGCCCGACTTTATTGCAATTGTAGCATCTATCATTGTTGACATTCTCCGTATTATTTCTGGAATTCCTTTGATCATTTCATTTGTAATTATTCATTTTTCTATATTTAAGGAATTTCCGGAAGTTTCTTGTCATGAAAGCAATTTCCTCATCACTGTCTGGTTCCGAATCTTTAGTTGTTGCATTGAATGTTAATGACTTCTTTTCTGTAACCTTGTTTTCTCTTCTTCCTTGCAGTTGAACTTCATAAGACATCAGATTCCCAATCAATTCTTCTATTTTCATTAGACTGATATCATTTGCTTCTCGATTGCAAGTGTCTTCTGATCCCATTCTGGAGTGAGTGAATTTAGAATTTTTCTGACTTGGTCTTCCTCCGAAAAGTTTTTTCCCAGTGCAATTAATGAATGGACAATATCTTGAAATCGACAATACATGTCAGAAATGGACTCATTTGCATGCATTTTAAACAATTGAAACTGATTAGTTAATATGGAAATTTTAGTCTGTTTAACTTTGCTTGTTCCTTCATGAGTAACTTGCAAAGTTTTCCAGATTTCAAATATAGACTTACAAATAGACACTCTATTAAACTCATTCCTATCTAGTGAACAAAATAATATATTCATGGCCTTTGAGTTATTTTGTGCAACATTCTTTTGCTCAGTAGTCCACTGGGCAAAATCGGTAGTTGGTTCAACATACTCAGTTTGTGCGATATTCCAAGTGTCTAATCCTACTGATTGTAAATAAATTTTCATTCTACAAGCCCAATATGCATAATTACTACCATTGAAAAATGGTGGTCTGATAGTAGACTGATCTTCTACTAATGAACCAGTGTTAGTGTTAATAGAACTAGTGCCAGAGTTGACATTACCAGTGTTGGTAGCCATTAAAACAATTTTCAAGTTTAAGATTATGAAAACTATGAAAACCTATGCTCTGATACCAATTGAAAGGGAGTGCAGATTAAGGATCTTAAGGCTAATTTAACACTAGAGGGGGGTGAATAGTGTTTAATGGATTCTAAGACTTATATGGACTAAATTAAAATTATGACACAAACAAATGCAGAACTTAATCATAGAACAATCACAGAATCAAACACAGATGCAGAATGTAAATAAAAAACAGTAAAAGGAAAGAACACACCGGATTTTATACTGGTTCAGAGTTACCCTACATCCAGTCCTGTACCAAGGCAGAACACCTCATACAGATTTTTATTATACCAAAGTCGAGATTAGAATCCTCAGTTTCTAAAGGTCTTGAGGTACCCTCCTGTCTCACGAGTCCGGGGCAAACTCTCTTGATTTATGGGCCACAAGATTACCCAATTGATTTCCAGGCACAACCACACCTTATAGAGAGACTCGATAAACTTTTGATTACAAATTGATCCTATAACTCTGAATAGCACTTTGATCTTCGAGAGAGGGTAGAGAACCAAACAAGAATGAGATTCTAATTTGATTCACTTGAGAATTCGGCAGAATTTCGGCATGAACTTAAAATATGAAATGAAGAAAATATGAAATTAGTTAGTTAAAAAATTCGTTTGTGAAGGCTATTTATAGACCAGTAACGGTCATAACCATTCGTGAAGAGATTTAAACGAATAGACAATTCTTTTGAAAATTGAAACTTTTGAATTTAACGGCCACCATGTCGACATGGGGTATCCCATGATGTCAACATCCCTAAGTTAAAAATAATGTAAAATTTGTTTTGAAAATGGTATTGAACGGAAAACAAGATGAAATGATTCTAGAATAAAATAAACTAATTTTCCTATGTTTTGAAATAAAGAAGAGTAGAAAAATATATTTTTAGAATGTATATATAAATTTGATTTTAAATCTCAAGTATATATATTATAAAAGAATATTTAAAAAAATCAGAAGATAGTTTTAAAAACAAACAAAGTTTAAAACAAAAGTTTATTTAAAAACAAAAACAAATAATATTTTAAGGCTAAAACATCTTTTTGAAAATCATTTGAAAAGATAATTTTTAAGGCTAAAACATTTTGAAAAGCAGTTTTGAAAATCATTTTGAAAAACCATTTTGAAGTAGTTTTGCAAGCTTCTTCCTGCAGAATATCTCATCACATCAAAACTCGAGAACTTGTACAAAACCAGGATGTTCGTGGGTTTGTAAGCCACTTGTCGTAGGTTTGTAAGCTACTTGTCGTGGGTTTGTAAGCCACTAAGAAGATAGAAATGGGTTCCATCCCAAATAAAATTTGGAATGAAGATTCCCATGCTATTATGAAGTTTTAACAATAAACTAGACACATATCTTGAAATCTTGATCTTGATACTCTAGAATCTTCAATCTTGAATCTTGAGTCTTGAGTCTTTATACTGATCAGTCTTCAGTAATCAATACATGCATATATATATATATCCTGCATATACATATTTATCTAGACAATAGTGTTAGTATATATTTTATAATAAGATAAGTTAAAAAGGTTGTTGTCATCATGTAACGACCCATAAATTTTAATAGTTTTTATAACATAATTAACTGAAATTTTGCGTAAAATTTTAAAATTGAATTTGGAAATAAAAATTTAATATTTGGAATACGTCTATTTAAACATAGCAACTGGTAAATTTTCATCAGATAATATTGAAGTTTATTTTATTGTGTAATTCTATTTCAATTTAAATTAGTTAATATTGATGATAATAAAATGTTTTCCAAATCTAAATATTTTTATATAATAAATTTTTAAATCATCTTCTGAGTGAGACGTCATATTTTGTTTCGCCAAATTTGGACTGTTTTTGCTCCGTTTTTCTTATTTTCGACGGATTAGCAGCATTTTGGGTACCAATATCGACTTTAGATAGTTGTGCCTATTCAAATTTCAAACGGTTGAGATAAACGATCACTAGTCATAAATATTTGCAGAATTCAATGGTCAGCTTTCCATTTACTATATGGTGGTCCGTTTCTCTGCTTTTCTGTCTGTTCAGTTGTTTCAATGTACGAAATAATTATATTATCCGTCTGGCACTCAAGCCTGCTTCATTTTTCTAACTTAGCCTCCTTCTTCTATTTTGTTTTCCTGAGAACCTAATATTTGCTCGTCCTTCTTTGCAGAGATTCTCACTGCTCCTCCTATATCTCATTACTGAAATCTCCATCATTCTCTGACCTGCTTTTCTACCTTTTCTTTTGTTTTTTTATTGTCGAGAGCCTACTGTCTTCCACCGTGGCCAAACCCCCCCAAAAATCGAACGTCCCATCTCCTCGAACTCAACAGTAGCTCGCGCACCCTGTCTCACTCCTAATAGCTACCAATACACCATGAACCACCAACCGCCCTTCCTTCGGCCACCACAGCCGAACACCACGTGACAGCAAACCACACCTTCATCACACCGAGCTCCATCCTCTTCCAACAAGGACACCACCGAGCAGCTTCTCCTCCCTCAAACCAGATCCCATCGCCACACCCTGACAACGCCACCACAACCGCAAGCCACCCTCCACCATGTCAGCCACACCCTGAACGCGGCAGCTTGTCAACCTCAGCCACCTCCGACTGTTGCGAGCACGAGCATCCTTCTCTTTTGTATTGTTGGTATGTTTGAATATGAAATGTTCGAATATATGGTTATGTGTTTTAAAAGTAAAATGTTAAATAAATAAATATATATATATATATATATAGACACACGTTCACTGTGTTTAAATATGGGTTAGAGATATTTTGATTTTATAATTTGTGTTTTAAAAGTATATTATACATGTAGATATTTGATTTTTAAGTGTATATAGATTTTAAATTATAATATATATGGGTATATATATATGTTTAAAGTAATATAAAATGTGTTAGCTGTATATATAGTTTTACTTTAGTTGTTATGTTAATATATATGTGCGTGTATAAGGTAGTATAAATATTAGTTTAAAATATGTTTTCGTGAACTGTAAACATATTATATATATAACAGTTTATATTTTTCATATAGTGTATAATATTGTATATGAAAGTTTTTATACAAGATTTCAAAATCAGTTGATACTGATTTATAGTACATTAGTTCTGTGTTATGTATAAAAGCACATAAATGTATATGAAAAGTTTAAAGCATAGTTGATATTCAAAAGCATATGTGTACATGACTGCTTTAACATTTTTAGACCAGCAATTTCTGTGTTTATGTAGTATAAATAGGTTATATATATATGTATATAGATTCTTGGATATATACTTTATGTTGTTATTTGGTAAAATATATATGTCACGAGTTTACTTGTTTAGAAAAATAAATAAATAAATATGCTCGATCTGTATATTAGAAACAAGTTGCATATATATGCTATGGTAATTGCATGCATCTAAAGTCATCGGCGGGATATGTATATAGTATTGTATATTGCCAGCTTCTTTTGTTTTCATACGTGCATATATATAAGTTTGTAGTAGTAAATTTCATTAATAATAATAAAGTAATTTATATTTGAAAGTTTTGGTTATGTCTGCATAAGTGTTTATATATATATAAGTATACTAGAATTTGGTTTTAAAATAGATATATGTATATATTTATTTTATAATGGTATTATATATATATGATAGTTTAAAGATTTCGCATATCACATGTACTGTAAGAAACAAATTTTGTTGCGTGAATTTGTGAAAAGCTCTGCCTCCCTTATTTTTCCTGAAATCCAGCATCTTCTTCTGCCTGGGTAAAGTTGCTCGATATCTTTGTTTGCATCATCATATATAGATTATATGATCTCTTATATGTTTACCTATATATGTGCAAAGAATATATATATAAGCCTCTGTATATTTGTTTAATATATATATATACACATATACATATACATACATATTTATAAAATTAGTTTATATTATAGTAGTATAAGTATGTTGTGTAGTACTATACAAGGATTTAAATGGTATATAATATAATATGGTAAGTTTATGTAAATTGATTTCGTATAGTGATTTTGCTGTCTATATATATAAAGTTGTTTGGGCTGTATAAGCTTATATTAGTTATATTATATGATGGTTTGTGAGTATATTGTCTGCACATATCTGTTCTGTCTGCATATTATGTAAGTATTGATTTTAAAATGTTTTGTAGAGAGAAAGAAGTGTTGATTTTTAAATATAGTGTATATATATATATTTGATTTTTGAATCCATGCGTTTTAAATTAAGTAATAATTTTGTAATGAAATATGTATAGATTTTTTTATATTAACTTGTGTCTTATTTTAATATTGGTTATATATATATATATACTTATATGTACAAAGATTTTATTTGGATGCTGATTTTAATTTATAATGTATAAAGTTTCATTTTAAACTTGTGTTTCCAAATTGATTTGAGAGAAAATGTTATAATATAATATGTGTGTATATTGTTCCAGTTATGTAAAGCTAGTTTTTGATTCGTCTTCTTTATTCCTATTTATTAGCTCTGTTTGTCAAACTTGTTTCCATCGTGCTTTGCTTCGAAATTCGTGCTTGGATTCGTAACTCACCCCATTCTCGTTCATCTCTAACCTCTAAAGGTGAGCAATCACTCACGATTAACGTTCTTATATTTATTAAATTTGATTTCAATTGAAACGACAATTGGAATATGCTGCTAAATCGAACTGTTAATTTTTAATTGTTATATATGATATGCTGTTATTTGAAATTGTTCACATGTGGGATATGACACCATATCCTATTGTTTATATTTTATCTAAATTGTTATTGTTGATATATACCTGTTGTTGATATGTTATATTTATTATCATAATTGTTATCACTCTGCAAGTTTCCTGTTAATGTAGAACTCCCTATGGGTTCAAATGATACATACCCGAACGATATACTAGAATAAGGGAAAATCGTTATGGGTTGAAATGATAAACCCAAGCAGTTTTCATTGAATTGAATTTGGGATTGCGGGTTGAAAAGATATATACCCGTATATTTTAAATTGTGGATTGAAATGATAAATATCTGTATCACTTGACCATAGGATAGAAAATTATATACAGGCACCATTGGTCTATATATATGTATTTCCAAGGTTTTGAAAAGAAATATATGTGGTTTTAATAAATATTGATTTTGAGATATTATAATTGTGAAATTTGAGGAAACTATTTTTATTATATAAAAGTATTTATATATATAAAAATATCTTACTTTATGAATTATTTTAATATAAACTATTTTTAATATAAAACTAATTTAATATACAAATTATTTTAATATAAACTATTTAATTTTAATTTCATATACTAATTTTATATCTAAACTGTTTGAGTGAGAAAGTATTATGATTTCAAAAGTGTTATGATTTCAAAGTGTTAGGTTTCAAAATGTTATAATTTCAGAAGTGTTATAATTTTTGAAAGTGTTATGATTTTGGAAATGAATATTATTTTAAGTAAGAAATCATATCGTATTGAGATGGTTTTGTAATGGATATGATATTTTGTTTTGAAGTATGATTTGAAATGAAATGACCATGGTGTTATAATAACGTTTGGTTGTTAAATAGACCGGGATCAGATATTGTCATACTCTCTGCCAATACCGAAAACCACTTTAACAACCGTGTATGTGGTGGAGATTCCAGAAATGAAGTAGGATGGTTTGACGATGATTCTATATGGTATGACGTGACCCTGACTCCCGTGAGTTAGCTTAGAAGTGACTAAAATCAGGAGCCATGCCGGACCAAGTGAGGTCATTCCTCCTATCGGGCACATTTCTTCGATACTATTCTGATTTTTTGTGATTGTTTGGTGGCCACCCCTCAATTTTTGATATGGGAGTGTGTCCGAGGTGGGCGGTAGTAGCTGCTATGCATTACCATCAGTCCGGATCCGCAAACGGTATATCTACCCTGGCATTTCCTCGTGTGTCGTGTTCACATGCCCTAGCGCGCCTTCTACGAGTTTGTTTTGTACTGTACCTATGTGGTGTCCTCTGTGTAAACCACCGGTTTGGTACGGCATTGTATAGACTACGGGAATATATAAAATTTGTTAAGGGGGATATGGGTAACGCCTTAACGCTATTTTAATACTTTTCTTTACTATAGACATATTACAATAGCGTATAGTACTACATAGCAGATAGTTGCACGGATCCTTAAAGGATGGTTATCCCAAACATCCTTCGAGTTACTTGTATTTCAGTTGATATTTCACTTGAGTTGGATTTATTGATATAAGAATGTTAATCCTGACTCGAGTGTTTTGTATTTTGCTTTAAGCTCGGGTCAGACTGAGTGTCACAGCATTTGAGACTCTCCTTTGTAGTTTGGAGCTTCGCTTGGAGATCCATCTACATCTATTCAACTTTCAACTATCCAGTTGGTTTGTCCAGATTTGTCATCTATTTGTATTTGAGACTACATTGTATTTGAGATGTTCTGTTGTATTTATTTCAAACTCTGATGTTTTATATGGTAGCTTCATGAACTACTATCTTTCTATTCCGCTGCTTATTGTTATATTACTCCGTGTCTGTGATTGATTTATTTACTGTATATGTTGAGTTTGCCAAATTATAAATTAACAATTTGATATTTTGAGCAATTCAAGTCCGACATGTGTGGATGCGAATGGTTGAAAATTTCAGGATGTTACACATCAAAACCAACATCTCAGTTCCTAACAGTAGCATCCTTTGATATAACTAAAACATCTTGCCTTACTCTTTCATTACTTGGAAATATGTTCACTCAAATCATACTCTTCAATATTCTTTACAAAAATATTTACAATTCGAACGAAACTTGGGTAGAGAGACACAAGGTCGTGTTCACCTCTCATTAGAGCATCTCCAACTGCTTAAAGGGGTAATATTCCGACCCTGAATATTAACCCTTGAATGTTCAGAGAACTTCCCAACAGTCAGGCTTCTATTTAATAGGCGTCTAGCCTCAGGTGCTTATTAAATAGGTGCTTGATATTTGGGTGCCTATTTTATAGGCGCCTGGACATCAGGCGCCTATTAAATAGGCACCCAAGCCTATTCATAAAAATTATAAAATTAATCAAAGAAAAATATTTCCAGCATCATGTATGGTAGTTTGTCAAAATTCATGATGCTATACCTGAAAGTGTAGGATCATTTTCACCCTAGAGGGGGGAGGTGAATAGGGTGATACTAATAAGAATGAAAATAAATGCGAAAATAGAAACAATCACAGATAATAATGCAGTAGAGATTACACACAAATTTACCCAGCTTCGGGAAAACCCTGTCTACGTGCTGCCTCCAAGGTTTTTACTAGAAATTAAGTAGTCAGATGCTTACACACGTAAACTTGCGACACCCGCTAATGACTAACCTAACTCTACGCTTAAAACCCTGCCACAACTCAGCCACCGAGTTGCGAATTCTCGAACTACACCACCATAGTTCGTAACCTAATCACACAACTAGAGAGTTACACAATTTTAAAAGACAATTACAAAATAAACTAAACAAAACAAAACCCTAGTTTAAATAACTCAAGCTCAATATAATATGACCGGCCTAATTGTAAATAAAATAAGAGGTCTTCCCCTTTTCTATTATTGCTCGTGGCCGCCTCTTTTTCTCTGTGAAATGGCTTCGGCCGGTTCATTCGTTCCTCTTTGAAAATTAGGGTTTTTCCAAAATTGAAGTAGCCGTTTAGAAATTTGATTGATTGAGAGTATGCTTCCACTTAATTGGCTATGCCGATCAATCCCTTGGCTTTGATAGTGTTGCGGCTACTACAGTGACGAGTTCGAATGCTACTGAATTTGTAAGTAATTTGCACCTTTTCGATATTTGTTTATGCTCGATTTTATTGTTCTCGAACTCGTGATTTTATGCCGATGATGATGTGGGAATTTATAGGGATTAAAGCTCTTAATTCTTGTTTGTATATTTCTCATTTGAATTCTTCACGTGATTTGTTGTGCCATTGATTTTTGATCGAACGATGTGATGAAGTTGACTTGTTCATTACTTGACGTTCTTTGATTTTCTCTGAGTCGGTTTCGTTCTTTTTGCTCCTGTGACTTCGGCACTTTGAAATTTTGAGAAAATCTAGACTTTATGAATCTTGACTTGTTCATTGTTCTCTTTTCTTTGCTGGCAATTAACAATTCACTAGAGTTTGCATACAGTCTGCATTTGAATGTGACCTTGACTTGTTCATGACCCACGACTTTGAATTTCTTCATTTTTATATGATGTATACATACATACATACGTGTATGTGCATAATTGTGTATATATGACACTGCATATAAACTTGTACATGTTGAGGCTTGCTTGATGTTTCTGGTTCATTGTGCTAGCTGCTCCCTTGCTCGAAAGTGTTTTACTGGGTATTTCCTGTAAATATGTAAATTGCTTCCCTGTTATAACATTGCATATGTTTGTCACTGTTTTTGCTTGGAGTTGAACTGTGTACATATCCATGCTCCAGTTTGCTTGCATTGTTTTCAGACTTCGAGTCTTCATGTGGTGTTGCTTCATGTTGACTGGTCATATGCATTTGAGTTTTGTTGGTCTTCATAAGTCTGCGATATGTTGTAATTGTGATAACTGTTTTGATTTGAAGTCTGCACTGTTAATTGAACATTTTGTTGAGCCTTGTTGTGTTCTCGAGTCTGCATTGTCACTGCATATATACATGTCTGAATGCATGCTTATCCTTTGTCCACTTTGAATACTTGCATATGAACTTGTGTGTTCTTCATTTTAATTGCACTGGCTTGTGTTTCATGTTGATGATGACTGGTTCATTTGTTTGCTTCGACTGGTCTGATCTTAATTGCTGATGTGCACGTAAATGTGCATATTTTTACCACCATATTTAATCTATTTAAATTAAATAAATGATCATATTGGGTATTTTAACTTGTTTAAACCAAAAATTCAAATTATTTCAAATCGTCACATATTCATCTTCGTCCAAGGGCAAAATGGTCATTTTAATGCATGTATTAAATTGTGAAAATTTACGTAGAATTTTCTATATTGTTTTGTAGGAAATTTAGTGAATTTTACAAGTGGTTTCATGATGATATATGCATGCACAAGAGTGAAGAGAACAATTGAAGATGAAAATAATTCAAAGTGAAGATCATGGAGGACCCCACCTACCCACCTTCCTTCATGTACAAATTAGAAGCTAATCCACATGCTAATGACCATTACACTTTCATGCACACTTAATGGGTGATTATTGAAGCTAATGATAACTTGGCCACCACACTACCTCAAGAGCAATTTGGGCATTCCCCAAAAATATGAACTAGGGTTTCATACATGTATAAATACCCTTATGTTTCATGTAATCTTCTCTTCCCTTAGTCTCTTCCTTAGTCTCTCTTAGTTTAGTTTAGGCTCAAAATAAAAAGACAAGCTCTCTTTCTCTTTTCATGGCTACTTAGCCATTTTTATTTCATGTACTTTTCCTTTTTTTATGCAATGTTAATTAGTGTTTTCTCTTTTCTTGTTTATTTCCTTTCATGCTAGTAGTGTAGTTTCATTTATTCATGTAAGTAGATTAGTGTATATTTATTTACTTAGCTTTTCTTTTCATTTTTCTCTCTTTTTCCTCTTGTTTTCATTTAATGTTGCATGCTACATTTGTTGATTTGATTACAAATATGAGAGGCTAAACCCCTTCAATTTAGGGGTAATGAAGCTCTCTAATTATGTAGCTTCAACATAGTTTGATAATTAATGCTCTCTTTTTGTGCTTCATGGAAAAATGATGTTTATGTAATTTTGTGTTTAGTATTGAGTTTGATAGCTTATGTTGTTCAAAACAAATAGGCTATGTTTAGTCATATGAATCACAAATTGCCTCTTCATCTATATATGATTATGGCAAAGAAGTGAATGTTTAAATCAAAATTTGATGGTCTATATTTCTAAACAATAGTTAATAGGCCATGCTTAAAATAGATTTCATTTTCAACTTTGTTGTCATTTTCATGAGAGTTGGTAAGTGGGTTAGAGGGTGCATTAAAGTTTGATGGTTTAAGTGTGTTAATCAATAACACAATTAGGCCATGCTTATGATAAATGCATCAACTAAACTCACAAATGACCAAAAAGAGATCATAATTTCATTTTTGTTGAACTATGTGATCTAGAGAGTGAATTTATCTCTAAATTGTTTTTCTACTCTCATATTTTTTATCACTTCCTTTTTTTGTCATTTTTCTTACAATTTCTAGCTAATCATCAAGACTTTGGTTTAATTTGATTGATTAGAAATTTAAAATCTAAACAATTCCCCGTGGATCGACCCGTACTCGCATACGTGCTACAATCGTATGCCGTGCGCTTGCGGTTAAATTTTAATTTGAAATTTTTCGACGGTTTTCTAATCCGATAGAAATTCCGCCATTAAACAAGTTTTTGGCGCCATTAATTTGGTTGAACTAATAATTGATATAAGATTTGGAATCATTTTAAAATAAAATATAATATGTGGCAATTTCACAAAAATATATTAGGAAAATAATAACATTGTTTAAGAGAATTTTTATAAAGATTATTAAGTAAAAGTCTCTTTTATGACATGAGAATTTTCTTTTACGGGATAACTTAAAGGAAATAGTTATATTCCTGGTTGATTTGGATATTAAGCAAGGATTACAAATTATAATTATGATTAGAAATAAATATAATATTTTAAATTTTATATAGATATCATTGTGAAATAATAATTAAGTTGTGGAAAATTATAGTAAAATTCTTATACGTTTATTTGATTTGTAAATCGATCTTTAAATATTTTATGTAAATATTTGACTGTTTGTTTTAATTGTTTAAAGAATTATTTTAATGAGCCTTATTTTATTATTATAATGTTTAAATTAAAATTGGATTTAAGTATGATTTCTATATTTTCTGATTTCTCATATTTTATACAGATTTTGATATGATGAGTGATTCACCGTTGAGTTTGATTTGATCGATGAATTTAGTATGATACAGTGATGACATTCTCGATATGATTGTATTATATTTTATTTCTATATGATTAGAAATCTGAATAAATGGATTAGTAATACCGTTTCGAATGGAGCATTCGGTAATACTTTTTTGGTTATTCATTGGACTTGACATGTTGAAATATCTAGTGTGGATTGAGTGTAGTTTATGAACATTGAATAATTATTCGATTAATATGCGGTGATATGGGATGTCGTTTTGTTATTTGTTTGATTAATCGTTGTTAGTAAATGTCACTCAAACAGGGATTACACTCATGGGTCCATGTGATACTCGATGGGGAGTTTCACATTGTTAGATACTGACTTATGAGAGCCGTATATCGACCTATTATTGGTGATATATGAAGCGATAGGGTATGAGTACTATATGACCATCCACGTTGGGTCTAACTTCCTTTATTTTTTAGAAATGAACCAGATTGGCCCGTATCCACCCTAGCGGCTTGATCATAGGGTCGCATCCCAGATCTGTGACATCATTATGATGTGTCCCTTCGATGAGTATTAAGGGTTCCTTCAATGAGTATTATGTTATGTTACTTTTGATGTGCATCACAGTATTGGTAGTAGTAGTAGATGAGTTGTATCCCATAGTCCCTTTTGTCGCATAGGCCAGCAGTCTGTTACCATTCGGGGCAAAACATGGCTATGACCAAGGTTGCATATTAATGAGCCATTGATAGATGAGATCACGATGTCCGTCGTGGTAACTGAAGACCGTAGAAATAGATGGTTACTCTTCGGCAGGCTAGTAGACCTAGGTTCTTGGAGCAGGCTTGTGGTAGACGACTGTCAGTCTCCCTATTGGGTTTAGGGTATGTGAGTGTAGTAGATTGACATATACCTCGAAGATTGTAGGAATGGACGGTTACTCTGTAATTGGTAAGTAGACCTTTGTTTCTGGAGCAAGCTTGCGGTAGGAAACTGTTAATCTCCTGTTAGATTCATGGTATATGTTTGAGAAGTGGATTGGCATATATGTCTTGTTCCTGTAAGGAGCTGACTAGACTAAAGACTGGATGAGTCTAAAGTGTAGTCAGTCTCCGTATTTCCACACTTTTGGTTTAGTATTCTAGAGATAGCCTTATTTATTAATTTTGATTGATTATCTTTGTGATTTGTATGATATTGGATATGGATTGGATGATTTGATGGGCTATCTCACATTATCTATTGATTAAATGATTTTATGATATTATATTAGGGCATTGTTGTGTATTAGCCCTATTTGTTAGATGGTTTCATTTTTCTACGATAATATTTTATATTGTGAGATTGAGAGGTGGGCATTATAGCTTTCTTTCGCAATTATACTTTAGGATATCTTATTATTGTTCGTTTTTTGTTTTGGCAGTGATTTCATGATATGGATGATTCATCCATACTATGTTGTTTTATGTGAATTCTGATTTGATGTGTTTTATATGGGTGATGACATCTTTATGCTGGATTTTGAAAGTGTTACATATTATGTTATACTATTGTTAATATTTCATCACCATTATATTATGTATATCCTATATTTATGTATGCATTGACCATGTTATTTATGTCAGAAATTCTTTACTGTTCGATCTTTCATGATTAATGATGAACAATTCAAGTAATAGCCCAAGGATCACCAATACCGAATATTTCACAAACAAAACTTAATATGATTTTTTGTTTAAGATGACGTACCTTGATTAACAGCGGAAGATGTAATGGCTGTCATATTCTTTTTCTGACTTCTAATAATTACTCTTCTTCTCAGAATTCGGTTTCTCTCTCTAACCATATTTCTTTATGTGTTTCTTGATGGAGAAGAATACCTCTGTTAGCTGGGAGAGAGAGGACCCAATCCTTTATATAACATTTAACTCTAAATCTGGTACGTCCATCATATACCAATTCAACGCTTAAGATTAATCACAGACCTAATGTTCTAATTATAGAACGGTCTATTTATGACTTAATTAATCGGGTCACATTAAGATTAGAAACTGCATAACGTTAAAGGTAAATGAAACGTTCTATTTATGACCTAATTAATATGGTCACATTAAGATTAGAAACTACATAACGTTAAAGGTAAATGAAACGTTCTATTTATGACCTAATTAATAGGGTCACATTACGATTAGAAACTGCATAACGTTAAAAGTAAATGAAACGATTGTAGTTTCTAATAGCATATTTCTAACATTCTCCCACTTGACCTGATTATTCATAATATCAAGTGTTGAACATCATACTATGATAAATTGCTGCGAGTTATGGCGGTTGTGCATTATTAATTCAATGCATTCCCTTCCATATACTACAATACCAGCAATCCATCATTTTATACTCATAATTTATATAAAACAGCATAATGGTCCACATAATGTCTTATATCATAATGATTAAACATAATATCTTTATAAGACTCTTTCTTGTTTAAAATTACATAAAGTACGTACTACCACATTAAAACAAGAGACACATAATTGTATATCAGAAACACAGAAAGGAGCTCAGAATGTCACACATCAATTATTATTAATACAACCAAGAACCATTCTTTGAACATGTTCCTTAAATTGTCTTGGCTGTAACCCTTTCGTCAAAGGGTCTGCAATCATAAGTTCTGTCCTGATGTGCATGATTGACACTCTTTGTTTCTGAACCTCATCTTTCACAACAAGATACTTCAGTTCCATATGTTTGGCACCTTTAGAGTACTTGTCGTTTTTTGAGAAAAACACTGCTGCAGAGTTATCACAATAAATTTTCAGCGGCTTGCTAATGGTGTCGACAACCACACGTCCTGAAATAAAGTTCCGCAACCATAATGCATGAATTGTGGCTTCATAACATGCCACAAATTCTGCCTCCATAGTAGATGAAGCAACGATAGTTTGTTTCGCACTTTTCCATGATATGTCTCCTTAAGCAAACATAAACAGGTAACCAAAAGTCAATTTTCTAGTATCGATGCATCCAGCAAAATCTGAATCGCTATATCCAATCACCTCCAATTCATTGGATCTACTATACATGAGCATGTAATCTTTCGTGCCTTGTAAGTACCTTAACACTTTCTTTGTAGCTTGCCAATGTTCCATTCCTGGATTACTTTGATACCTCCCTAACATACCGACCGCAAAACTGATATCCGGTCTAGTACAGGTTTGAGCATACATTAGGCTACCAACTACTGATGCATATGGAATTGATTCCATTTCCTTTCGTTCAACATCATTCTTAGGACATTGCATGAGATTGAATTTATCACCTTTCTGTACAGGAACTTTCCCAGGTGAACACTTACTCATTCCAAATCTCTCTAGAATCCTTTCGATATATCCTTTCTGAGACAATCCCAATATTCCTTGTGATCGATCATGAAATATTTCTATTCCAATCACATAGGATGCCTCTCCCATATCTTTCATTTCAAATTTCGTTGAGATAAATTCCTTAGTCTCATGCAATATGCTTAAATTATTTGCAACAAGCAAGATGTCATCAACATAAAGGACTAGATAAATAAACTTGCTCCCACTGATCTTTTGGTATAAACAGTGATCAACCGTATTTTCCTTAAAACCAAAAGATGTAATAATGGTATTGAACTTAATATACCATTGCCTACACACCAATTGTTCTTTACCTTTTACAGAAAAACCCTCAGGTTGATCCATATAAACATCCTCATCAAGATCTCCATTCAAAAAGGCTGTTTTCACATCCATTTGATGCAATTCCAAATCATAATGTGCTACTAATGCCATTATTATTCTTAGTGAGTCCTTTTTCGAAACAGGAGAAAATGTCTCCTTGTAATCAACACCATCTTTCTGAGTGTAATCCTTAGCAACAAGTCTAGCTTTATACCGTTCGATTTTACCACTAGAGTCGTGTTTGGTTTTAAAAAACCATTTGCATCCGACTCTTTTACAGCCATGTGGTAACTCAACGAGATCCCAAACATCATTCTGTTGCATGGATTTTAGTTCTTCTTTCATGGCATTAATCCATTCCTTTGACTCTTTACTTTCTAAAGCATGTGAAAATGAAACTGGGTCCTTATTGATTCCTATATCATAATCTAATTCTTGCATATAAACCATATAATCATTAGAAATAGCTGACCTACGATCTCTTTGAGATCTTCTTAATGCTACTTGTTGTGGTTCATCCATATCAGCATTATGTAAGTCATTTCCTTCAGGAAGTACTTCTTCATTTATATGTTGTTCATAATCATGTTGTTCTCCAACAGCTGGAACAACATTTGGAGTAATAGTAGATAGAGGAACTATTCTAGCCAATGTAACATTTATCCTTGTTTCCTTTATTTCCACTATTTCTCTTCTAGTACTCCCACTGACTTCACCAATCTCAATGAATCTTGCATTACCAGTTTCTACAATTCTTGGACTATGATTAGGATAGTAAAACACATATCCTTTAGATTTTTCAGGGTAACCTAAACAATACCCACTAATCGTTCGAGAATCTAATTTCTTTTCATGTGGATTATAAATTCTCGCTTCCGCGACAACCCCAAACATGCAGGTGTCTTAAGCTAGGTTTCCTGTTAGTCCATAATTCAAAAGGAGTCTTTTGAACAGCTTTACTAGGAACCCTATTCAACAAATAATTAGCGGTTTCGAGAGCATACGACCACAAATTCTTAGGTAGTGTAGAATCTGACATCATACTCCTAATCATATCTATTAACGTCCTATTGCGCCTTTCTGCTACACCATTTTGCTATGGTGTACCTGGCATTGTGTATTGCGCACATATGCCATGACTTTCGAGGAATTTTGCAAATGGACCTGAACACTGGCCTGACTCATTATATTTGCCATAATATTCACCACCTCTATCAGACCTTATGATTTTCACCTTTTTATCTAATTGCCTCTCAACTTCCTTTACAAACGTCTCAAGGACATTCACAGATTGAGATTTTTCATGAAGAAAATAGACATAACCATAGCGGGAAAAATCGTCAATAAAAGTGATGAAATACTTTTTTCCATTAAAGGCTGGAGTGTCCATAGGTCCGCAAATATCATTGTGTATTATTTCAAGAAGCTGGTTGCTTCTAGTGGCTCCTTTCTTATTATGTTTGGTTTGTTTACCTTTAATACAATCCACACATAATTCTAGATCACTAAAGTTCAAATTTGATAAAATTTCATTACTTACTAATCTCATCATTCTTTCTTTGGATATGTGACCTAGTCTTTTATGCCATAAGAAAGCAGAATTTTCATTCAACATGCTATGTTTGCATCCAACATTATATATTACATTCGGCAAGGAATTCGCATAAGTGTCATTCAATTTCAATTTATATAAACCATCAATTAGAATACCAGAACCAACATTATCAGTATTCTTATATAAATCAAAACAACTAGATCCAAACGTACATCTAAAACCAGAAATATCCAACTTACTTACGGAAATAAGGTTTCTAGATAATAAGGTACATAAAGGGTACTATATAAGTCTAATACATATCCACTTTCTAGAATTAGACGATAAGTCCCAATGCCTTCTATTATGGATTTCATTCCGTTTCCCATAAAGAAAAAACGATCTTCATTTGGATTTATGGTTCGGATCATAAGAAATCCCTTTCTTTTCGAACCAAGCTATCCTTTTCGGATAGTCATTTTGATAATGTCCTTTCCTTTTACAGAAATGACATCGAACATCCTTTAGTTCCTTCTTTTCCTTATCCTGCCCATTATTAGCAGGTGCCTTTTCCTTCTTGAAATGACTTGATTTTCCATTCTTTTCTTTACCAGCTTTATTATTCACAAAACTTACTGAGTGATTCACTTGATTTTTCAAACGTCCTTCTTCCTGAACAAGTCTACTGGCCAATTCATTAAAATTCCACTTATCCTTTATAAGAATCCTCTGCCGTAAGTCCAATGGAGTTTAACCTTGCTGCAAGATTAGTCATCTATATAATGTGCTCTTGCATAGTTCGCGACCCATCAAACTTCATGGTCGTGAGTTCTGCCATAAGAGTACCAGCGAGTGACTTATCAGCTGAACGAAAACGCTCTTCCACAAACTGCATATATTCCTTAGCACTTTCTGTTTGCGGAATTGTTGACTTGATGTTGTTAGCAACAGTCATCTTAATAAACTTAAGGCTCAATCTGTTACTGCGTTCCCATGCTTTATGGTGTGATTTTTCTGTCTTAGTACTAGCTGTTGTAAGAGCAACAGGTTTATCCTCAAGGAGTGCCAAGTCAAGATCCTGAACACCTAAATGTAAATTGACTTGTTCTCTCCATTCAGAAAAATTAACACCAGTGAACAATGTAACAGATGAAGCATGTGTATTCATGGGAACTACTGCAAATTAAATAATAAACAAAATTGAAATAACTATAAGCTCATAGCTAACGCGATTCAGATATGTACATAATAGTATAATATAGCACTCCTTTGGGTAGATACTATCTTATACTTAACATAATTAAATACCAAAACATAAGTAAGTAATAAATATATTCAATTAAATAGAACTGACATCTTTGGATGATCAATGTTTATTTAATCAAGATATCTATTAAACCTCATCATGTCAACTAGTTATAGAACAAGACTTTCCTTTGGGTAAGTTCTCAGGTTCTATCATTAGTGACACCAGTTTTTAATTGGTATTATTATAACTGGCAATTTCTATCAATAATCATTATGTCACTTATGCACTAAATGATTATTCTGATTTTGACCACTTTGGTGATTAACAAAATCATAAATCTCATGTGCATAATTGACGTATAACACATACTTGATTAAACATCATGAGTAAAGCATAGAACAAATCAATTGCAATCATAGGAAATATTCAGTTATTGATTGGTGGCTCTGATACCAAATGTCAGAAATTCTTTACTGTTCGATCTTTCATGATTAATGATGAACAATTCAAGTAATAGCCCAAGGATCACCAATACCGAATATTTCACAAACAAAACTTAATATGATTTTTTGTTTAAGATGACGTATCTTGATTAACAGCGGAAGATGTAATGACTGTCATCTTCTTCTTCTGACTTCTAATAATTACTCTTCTTCTCAGAATTCGGTTTCTCTCTCTAACCCTATTTCTTTATGTGTTTCTTGACGGAGAAGAATACCTCTGTTAGCTGGGAGAGAGAGGACCCAATCCTTTATATAACATTTAACTCTAAATCTGGTACGTCCATCATATACCAATTCAACGCTTAAGATTAATCACAGACCTAATGTTCTAATTATAGAACGGTCTATTTATGACTTAATTAATCGGGTCACATTAAGATTAGAAACTGCATAACGTTAAAGGTAAATGAAACGTTCTATTTATGACCTAATTAATAAGGTCACATTAAGATTTTAGAAACTGCATAACGTTAAAGGTAAATGAAATGCTATATTTAGACCTAATTAATAGGGTCACATTAAGATTAGAAACTGCATAACGTTAAAAGTAAATGAAACGATTGCAGTTTCTAACAGCAGATTTCTAACAATTTATACAATACTCGAGTCAGTCCAAGAAATTTCAAGTACAGGGACAATGAGACTAGCAAGTATTTTGGCTTAGAGGAGGCTAGATACTCAGCATTGCTATATATTATTTTGTATTGTATTGATTTTTTGTATGTATTTGACAATTGAGATATATTTCATATTTTGTATATTATATATATATTATATCTTGTCGCTGCGACTGACTCGATGAATTATTTACTATATATGGTGTATTGTTCTATCTTGGAGGCACACGTGTTTATTGTTTTATGCCTATACTGTGTACGTATAGGTCTGTTCTTTATTCGATGTTTAAATACGTACCAATGTTAGCCCAAAGGAATATTCACGTGTGTACCCCATATCGTCTTATTCTCTGTATTATCTGACAGTATTACTTTGCAATGCTCTTGGATAGTATAGGTATAGCGGTGGGGTGTTACAAATTGGTATCGGAGCAAGGTTTAGAATGATACAGAGTATAAGAGACACGATTCATTGGCCTTGGATGAGACTTAAAGTCCATGTTCCTATGGGTGTGTGGTAGATTTTTGTTTATAGTTAAGTGATAGGAGTATACGATGATTACTACGGCAATCATCTGAGGACGTAATTGTTATTTCTCTACTATATATATATATCTATTCTTTATTTATACCTCTTTTGTATATTTTGTTTTTCTGTGAAATGGAATTATTGTGGGAGGTAGTGAAGCAAGGAATATTTAGCTGACGAGTAGTGTTGGTATTAATGATGGTGAATAAACCTCTATGTGGCAAGTTGAGTAAAAGATCTAGTAAAGATCAGAGTGTGCAGTGGATAATGATAAATAACTTTCTGCTGAAATCGTTGTTTGTATGTAATTTGTTTTATAAAAGAAAAGTAATATATAATATATACAACTAAATTCTGGAACGAGAAATTAAATGAAATTAATAGAATGCTTGATTGATATTATGGTTGGGTGATGATTTGAATTGTTATTGATGATAGATGAAATTGGATGTATATTCGAGTTTTGAAAATAAATATTTTCACAAATGTAAGATGATGTTTTGAAAATAATAATAATACGAAATTGATGTTATAAAGTAATTGAACATATTTTTAATATTGGTTTATTCTAGAATTTACTTGTCCATCGAGTGCTTTAAGAATTCTGGTAGATGCGTTTGGCCAACGTTATTGATAGGAATTTCTAAACACTAGGACGAGAAACATGGACACAAGTTTCGAAGGGTGATGTATTATTTTAAAGACAAGTAATCTATTTTGAGTTTTATTAGAAATCCAATGTTGAAATAATATTTCAATGGAAGTTATATTCATTATTTTGAAAAATTAGAGAGATGAAAAATATTTTGAAAGGAGTAAAATGATACAGAGAATGAAAAAAAAGAAGTAATTACTATATTTGAGAAAACTAATGTGGAGTTTAGTTTAGTTGCAAGGAATTGGAAGATTAATGACTGTAATTGTAACCATTGAGACATTTTTAGGTTGCATTGGGTCAGACACTAACATTTAAGATAGGCAACAAAAGTAATGCTAGTCCTTCAATTCATCTGGACATGCGTATATAAGAATTAAAATATATTTGATTAGTCTTACCCTTAAAACATATATATCTACTTATTGCAAGTTCAATGTTTTGTTGTTACCTCTGCCACTACATATCAGTCATCCTTTTGTCTACTTGTTTGATATTCATGTCAAAATATTTGCTTCCTGATTTTTGAATATTCCTTTTTTTTTGAAATAGTTAAATGGGCCAAGCCCAGAGGAAAATTACAAAGCAAAGCGGGTATTCCTATCATACCCGAAGCCACTCAAACAAAAGAAAAGGCAAAACCCTCTACATAAGCCATTCGGCGCCTCCATCCTCACAACCCTAAACCTAAAAATGGCGGAACGCCATAGAAAACTCAGGCAAAAAACTAGGAGAAATCTCGCTTAAGCCTGTTTTAAAGGCTTAAGGAGGCTTCCAATACTTCGTCTCATGTCTTTGTATCCCACGAAGCTCTAGATTGGAGTGAAAATCTCTTTTTTGAGTGGTTTTCATTTCAGCTTCAACTTTCGAGCAAGAGTCAGTGATATGCTTGACGCAATTTGAGGATTTGCAAATGTCTTCGAGGGCTTTAATGGTGAAAGCTTCATTCTTGTTGCTGTTATTCTTCGGCACAGACATCCAGCTACTTTATCCTCTCTCCAAATTAGATAAGTGAAAGATTTGCTTGTTGATAATACTTCTGTAGTGGCTGCAACCTAATCTTTGATCATTTACAGCCAAGTGAAGCTTTATATCATGCTCACGAAGACTACAATCCATGCAGTATCCTCCAGAACTGTCAGGTAAGGATAGATTATATTTAAAATTTGAAATATTGGAATTAAAGTTTTTGTTATTAAAATAAGCCTTGACACTTCCCTTGCATTTATCAGCTGCGATTATATTGTTCTGGAGGAAGCTGTTTGAGCAGTTGCTAGATCTATCTCTATTACCCTCTTTAGATAAGTGTCTGTTGATTTTATCTCTTGAATGTGGAGCACAGACATCATATTTGATATTAACTGTTGGTTGCCAATTTTTGTCTATGCTCAGATAGTTGCCTATTTGATCATGAACACTATGTGCGCGGTAGCTTCCGCCCCTATCAGGAATAGTATTACAATTGTTAGAGCTCAATAAATGATTATTGTTAGAAAATGATAAATTATTTTTAATCATTCTTCCCTTGTTATTGCAGGAGCTATTCCTATCGTGATGGTAGAAGCGGCCGCCACTAGTATTGTCGGATTTGGGAGTGGAAACAACATTATTCAAAGGCCTTTCCATCCAATGATTGCCATTGTCATGGAGATGCCTCGCATTGGGATAATTATTCCCACTCTGTAAGAAAGATTCTAAACTCTCTTCATATTTATCCATGTGCCAGTTTTTATGATTTGGATTCTCTGAGAAGTAGTTTTAATTTCTATTTTACTGAGAAGGATTTGGGAATCCAATTCTATTTTCTTCCAAAGTTGTATGCTTTCTGTTTCTGATTGAGAATGAAGTCTTTGATTTCTTTCTTTCCAAATGTGAAATATCGTTGCAGTAAGCATAATACTAGCTTTTTGGAATTCTTTGCTTTTTCCTTTGAAGTTTTGTTGAATATAGTTGATGCTTTCCCTGATGTTTTGAACTGCCTGATTTTGACTAATATTGAGATTTGTTTTGGCAATAAACCATATATGTTTTGAGTAAGAGCAGTCAAAAAATAAATGATTGATACACTCTTTTTCCTCTCGGCATAGCAGGCAAATTGTATCCCCATTTTTATTCCATTTTAAACATCTATCTCTGGTGGGAAGTCTATTAACAATTGCAAAATAAGCACAATGAGACATTTTTGGGCAATTTGATTTATTCCAGATAACAGAGTACCAATCCACTTCAGTTTCATATCCTTTTATAAATGCCAATGTTTTTTTGAAGGAGAAAAAGCCTTTTGTAGAAGTTTTCCATTCCCATTTATCCTCTGGGAGATTAGAATCAATTGTTATTTGATTTATGGCAGTATTGAAAATAGAAGTAGCTGAATGCAACGATGTATTCCACCTGCTATTTTGAATAATGCTACTAACTTTTTCGTCTATTTCGCCAATCAAATATAAGTTGTTCCATCCCACAAGACTGACTAATGTTTTTCATGAATCCAAGGGTCAAACCATAAACTGGTCTGTTTTCCATTTTTAATTTTTCTTTCCAAAAGTTTGATGCCAGTGTCTCTACTGCTGAGAATATTTTTCCAAACAAAAGAGTGATGATTCTCAATTCTAGTGGTCCAAAAATTCTTATTTTTAAGATATCTTGATTTCATCCACTTTTCCCATAATGAATTGCCATTTACAAATTTCCAGAATAATTTGAGTTTACATACCTCTCTAAGCTCATTAATATCTCTCAGTCCCAAACCCCCTGCCTTCTTTGATATACAGTTTTTTTCCCAAGCAATTTTGTGTTGTCTTCCTTTCCATATAAAATTTGCACAAGTTTTTTCAATTTTGTGAATTGCTTTTGCTGGGATATTGTGAGCTTGAATCCAATACATGATGATTGCGATGATGATAGTTTTAGTTAGTTCAATTCTTCCAACTAAAGACAGAAATTTGCTGGCCCACCCTTCAAATTTATTTTGAATGATATCCAATAATCTTGTGCAGTCTCTTTCATTGATTTGATTAACACTAAGAGGAAGCCCCAGATACTTAACAGGCAGATTTCCTTCCTTGAATTTTAAGATACTTAAAATGTCCATTCTATTAGAGCAGCCTTTACTAAAATAAATTTTGCTTTTGAAATCATTGACTTTTAACCCAGCATGCTCTTCTAATTTGTCAAATATGTTAGCAATGGATTTTGCACTTTGCATGTCTGCATTCAAAAAGATAAGTAGATCATCAGCATATAATAAATGAGTAATATAAGGCTTAATTCTATTTATTGGTTTGATATTCCCTCTTAAAAGCTCAATTTCCATAAGAATTGAGAAATACTCCATTGCAATAGTAAATAAATAAGGAGAGAGTGGGTCTCCTTGTCTAATCCCCTATTGCTTTGTATATATCCATTAGGAGAGCCTTGAATCAAAATAGAATAGGACACATTATTAATACACTTAGAGATAAGATCACAAAATTTATTACAAAATCCCATTTGTTTCATCATAAAAATAATGAAATGTCTATTTATTTTGTCAAATGCTTTATGTAAATCAATTTTGACACACATGATGTTTTTATTATTGTTATTAAAGTTTCTTATTAATTCCTGAGCTAGCAAAGTGTTTTCAACAATTAATCTACCAGGAATGAAAGCACTCTGGTTTTCAAAAATAAGGTATTTCAAAAATATTTTTATCCTGTTACAAAGAATATTTGAAATAATTTTGTATATGAAATTACAATAGGCAATAGGCCTATAGTCTTCTAAACAGTTAGGAATTTGAACCTTTGGGACTAATGTAATAAAAGTGTGGTTCAATTTTTTTAATATTTTACCAGTCCTAAAAAATTCAGAGGTAGAATCAAATAGAAATGATTTGATTTCTTCCCAGTGGGTTTTATAAAATCTGGCACCAAAGCCATCAGGACCAAGACTTTTATCATTATTGGAATTAAAAATGATATTTTTAATCTCCTCAAGTCTGATAGGAGCTAAGAGAATATCATTGCTGTTTTCATTAACTTTAAATTTAGGTTCAATGATAGGAAAGGAATTTGAATAGAGATTGGTGTTATAAAGATTAGTAAAATAATTGACGGCTTCCTTCCTAATACAATCCAGATCATTGATAACAATGCCCTTGGTATCAATTATTTTCCCAATATCATTCCTATGTTTCCTACTGGACATTTTAGCATAAAAAAATTTACTAGCTTCGTCACCATGCAATAGCCAGTCTATTTTTGCTTTCTGCCTTAAATTTATAGACTGCATATGAAGGGACTTGACAAGATTATTTTGGGCTAGAAAAAAATTGTTGACCTTATTAATGTCTGAGCAATCCTTGTCCAATTCATTCTGCCTATGCTCACAATCATCCCTAATGGTTTTGATTTTATTATTAGTTCTGTTTTTATTCCAGGGTTTTAGTTTTCCTTTGGTAATATGAAGAAGCTTATTGAATTTGAATTGGGCAGTGCCCAATACTTTTGTGGTTAAGCAATTTTTGACTAAGTCTTTATAGCCATCTTCAAAAACCCAGCCATTAACAAATCTGAATGGAATGTTATTTTTAATTTTATTATTTTGATTTAGTTCGATTTGTATTGGTTTGTGATCACTAGTAGCCTGAGGAAGGGTAGAGCATTTAAAATCTTTAAAATAGTTTGTAAAAATATTATTAATGAGAATTCTATCTAATTTACAGTGGATATTTCTGAATTTTCCTGATTTCCAAGTAATAACATTTCCAGCAATAGTTGGCTCAAATAAACCAGTTCTAAGGAGAAAGTTATGAAGCATTTCTAGTTTTTTGAAAGGGATAGGATTCCCACCCCTTTTCTCAAACCCATGCATGACAGTATTAAAATCACCAATAACAATCCAAGGTAGTCTCATATTGGAATTAATTTGCTCAAGGCTATTCCAAAGAGATAATCTTTCAGTTTCACTGTTGGAGGCATAGACAAATGTAATTTCTAATTGAAAACCACCTTTGTTTACACATTTACAGTGGATAAAATGAAAATTTATAAAATATTGAAAGATGTCCCAAATGTTAGGATCCCAAAGAACCAATATTCTGCCATTACCTCCCATTTGATTATTATTAATGGTTTTCCAATTATGAAGATTTTTAATCTGTAAATCATCAATTTTAGAATTGTCTAATTTGTGTTCAAGCAGTCATACAATACTTGGTTTTAAAGTCAAAAGGAGATTATACAAATCTAATTTCCTTGCAGGAGAGTTTAGACCTCTAACATTCCAAGTGATTATTGACATAATAATAATAGTAATATTAAGAAAGATACTCAAAGGATACAAAGGGAGAACAACTATGCAATGTAGCTGTTCTCTTCCACCAGAGTCTCCAACCTCTTTCCCTTTTTCTTATATGTAGTTTTGTTAATTGCTTTGAGCTGTTCTTCCCATTTTGAATTTTTAGAGATGTAATTTCTTTTGAAGTCACAGTCTTCAGTATCCTCTGTGCTGTCTTTAGTGATAATGTCATTGATGCTTTTTATTTTGTCTCTTCTTTTTTCCTTTTTGGCTTTTTTGATCTTCCTTGATGTTGAAGAGGAGTTTGCCATTAAATTGATAACCTTTTGTATACTGGTTTCTGAACTTGGATTTGTGGTAGCAGAGGAAAGGTGATTTGCAACATGATTAATATTGGGGTTTTTGGATGGCTCTTTGCTGAGAATAGCAGAAATGTATGAACCATCTTCTATGATCATGTTTGCTGATTCTGGATTACAATTTCTGATTTGTATTGCATCACTTTTGCAGTTTACAATTGCTTCTGAAGGATTTTCTGAAATGTCATTTTCATTTCTTGTGTTGATTCCTGAACAGTAATAGTTTTATTGATACTGTTATTATTTACATTCAAGGGTATACAGATGGATCCATTATTTGCTTCCAATGTTCTGGCTATCAATGTATTTCCCTTTTCTTTTGTGGAACTGCTAGCCACGTCATTTTCTTGAGTTTTCTGTTTCTCTTTCCAAACCATTTTGGTAACACAGTTGTTAATGGTATGACCAAAACAACAACATGATTTGCACCTAGGGGGGATCCATTCATATTCTATGCTTTGTATTAATTTTTCCCCATCGTGCAATGAAATAGACGCTTCATTTGGTAAATCAGTATTTGCTTGAATTTCCACTAAAATTCTAGCAAAAGAAAGCCTTGATTCCTTGGCAGTTGTTCGTCTAATTTAATAGGGTTACCCACAATGCTAGCAATAGCACTCAAAATTTCTTTATCCCATAATCTAAGATTTAATTCCGGGAGTCTTATCCAAACTGGTATCAAGATTGACTTTATTATTCCATTTTTTCATAATAATGAGTTTTCCATTTATAAAATGAGGACCTCCAATAATAGCTTTATCACAATCAGTTGCATTTTCAAATCTAATTATGAAAAACCCATTGTTACGAGTAAATATGTCGAAATTACCAGTGGGAGTGCATGATTTTGCTATAACAGCCTTAAAATGATGATAAGCGGGTCTGCTGCCAAAAACGTATGCAATAACTGAATGACACCACTTGCTTTCTGCCCTTCTGTTGGCCTCTGCATTCACAACAACAATCTTCTTTTCATTGATTGAGAGGGGAGCCACATATTTTAGATCAGCTTCAGAGTTTGATCTCCCATTCTTTATCAAATCTGCCCATGAAGAGGCTTTATTCAGGTTAGTATTAATTCCGGAACAGATTTATTTGGTATCTGACTGTTTCTTGAAATTCCATCTTGCAAATTTGATTTCAAACTGGTCTGAGGAGGATTTTCAACATGATTTGCACTGTTTCTTGTATTCCCAGTGAATCTTGAATTGAAGAGATCACGGTTATAGTTTCTGTTTTGATTTTGATGTTTTGAATTTCCCTTATTCAGGTTCAGCTGGTTTGAACCGATTCCAGACCGATGTTTTAAATACTCACGGATTTTTCTAGACTAAACGATTTAGAATCCCTCTTCATCGAATTCAGGAATGATTTTAGAAGAGATTGATTGTGAATGCAGAATTGGATCTGGTGGAGGAGGAGAGATGGAAGAGGAAGAAGATCCTCCAATCTGATCAAGGCTGAAGATTGGATTATCTTTAAGAAAAGTGATATCCGCCATAGAAGAATTTTTTTAATCTTGTTGAACTTTATCTCTTAACGCCTTAATCTTGATTTTTGAATATTCCTATTTGTAACTAACATGCAGTTTTTCATTACACCATTTTCATTATATTTGATTTATTTCTCCTAACTTCATCAATCTAGCTTTTATCTCATGTGTCTTTAAATATTCATTTTGTTACCACAAAGGAAGATAGGTTGGGTTTAGTCATAAAATCTTCTATTGTGTAAGGTTTTTGTTTCTAACAACCATCTTTGCTAGTCCTTTAGTACTATCTTTGCCTTCCTACATTTTATATTACTCTGTTTTTTTTTCTACCAACTTCTGCACGTCATCTATGCTTATGCTATTATGAGCATTTGATTTCCAGATATCAATCAAAAGTTTTTCATGAAAAAATACTAGTGCTAAAGTCCACAGTACTTTGTATTGAAAAATTTGGTCAGGCTGAAAACGCAAAAGCATAAAAGAATATAGTTTATTACAGATTTTCGTTCCAACACTTAGTTATAGAAGCAGCACCCTAACCTACACAGTAACTTGGTTAGTGTTTATGAAATCAATAAAATAAGATAGCTAAAATCATGAACAACTAGCTATGTTATTTTGCTAAAGAGCTTATAAACATGCAAAATGTTAATAATTCTGTACATACATGTCTATGATAAAACCTAGTTCATTGTTTTCCTCTAAATTACACCGATGTAGTCTATATACATGAGCATTTAACCTGAAAGCTGTATATTTGGAGAGCTTTTAATATTTTGGACATTTCCATTGCATGTCTTACAAGCAGGCGTGTGTATGGGTGTTACTGCGTGTGTGTGTTATTAATTTTGTGTGCAGGTTTGTATGTGCCTGTGGGCAGTTTTGCATGTGTTGTGGTCCATGTATGCATGTGCATGTGTGTGTAAGGCCGTAGCATGTTTGTGTGTTGTCAACCACTTTGGAACAATCATAAATTTCTGAGGCAGAAAAAAAAGTTTAGCCCTTTTGAAAGGTTGATTTTAGCGTATTCTCTTGCATATAAACTGTTAAAGTATGTTAGTTAAAGTAACCATATGTCATATACCACTACCGTTGTATACAGTGCAAGAATGTTTGAATCAGGCACATCTTCTATTGCCAGTGTGAACATAGACTCATTTAGCTTAATGCACATATATTTGATTTTTAACAATTCATTTTCTAGTACCTTATATGACTATTTTCCACAATATATAGCAGTATTTGTTGGAGTCATTGCATCTTCATTTTATAGTACCCTATATGATCATTTTTCAAGCATTGTTATAAATTTATATTATTAGCTTGTTATTTTTAGTACAAAATTAAATCTTATGCACTAATTCTTACAAATGATATTAAAATACAATGAAATAGTTTATGTCACTACAAGGATAACCTATATACACAATCAAAGGCTGAATTGCATTGGCTATCAAATTTTAATAACTAAATTCAATTCAGTACTCATATTCTGAATTTAAGTAAATCTGATAGCTGTTGAATTACTAACATATATATGAGGTTAGCTTCATCATTCCTGGATAATAGGGATTTTGCTATTCATGGTAGTAAATAAGATGAGATTAGATAAGTTAAGAAAAAATTCACATTTTAAAAGTGCTGTATGAATATGGTTATAACTTTTGTTTTTGTTCTCGGATTTTGATGAATCTTTTTTCATTTTGAAAGATAATTTGAAATAGAATAACTTTCATGTTTGTCATTTTTCGGAATCTTGAAGTTATTCATTGGAAAAAGCTCTGCTTTAAATAAATGAAGAATTTTGTATATTACGTAGAATTTTGAGTTAAGAACCATGGTTCGTTTTTATCGTAGATCTCAAACACTTGATCTGTTCTTTTTGATGATTTTAATTTCGTTAGGAAGATATCATTAGAGGATAATTTTTATTGGCAATACAATGAATTTTTTTAAACTAATGTAAGGTTAAAACATGAGTTAAACCCTATAGAGCTCTTAAATTCTATGCTGTTCGGAAATTCTGAATTATTTTTATGCTGTTCGGAAATTCTGTGCTGTTCGGAAATTCTGAATTCCACCAAATAGAGCTGAACTCATTTGCTCATATCTTTTGAAAGGTTTATCCGATACCAATGATTTTACCAATTCCGGAAAGCTTAAAACATAAGAGACAACTTTTGTTTGAAGTGTTTCACAAAATTTTGATGTTTTATCTTGGCTAAAAATGTGAATTACATAGGTGGACCTGCAATGTAATTGTGATTTGCTGAAATGATAGTGTTAAATAAAATGGCTATAATTTTTGACATATACCATAATTTCTTGATCCGAAAGATGTTTTGAAAACCTAGTTGATTATGTTATAACTTTACTTTTGAAAGTATCCAATAATTTTGTTTTGGCCTCTTGAACTTAGATGGAAAAGTGTAATTTTAGAACAAACTAGTGTTTAATTGTTATATGCATGCAATGCACCTTTATACTTTATTTGGTCACACATGAGTTATTTAAGTTGAGTTTAGATACACGAAGATAACTATTTGGGTTGTGATTGATGACTTGGCTCACTTTTGCTCGCATATAAGTGAAATTACTTGTTCAAAATGCTAACAAAATGGTACATTTTTATGGTATATCGATGTATTATGTGATATTATCTTGTTTTCCCATGTTTAAGATGCCTCGTGTTGCTTCGGAGATGTATATAATGTAATTATATTGTGTTCGATTTTTTGGAACGCTTTCCACATAAAAGAGACTTTGCCAAAAAAATTCAAAAAATCCGACACTTAAAATTTTTTCATAATATTTTATCGTATGTGAAAAATAGAAATGTAAATTGAATCTATTTAAATTGTAGCCAACAATAAGAGAATTGGAAGAAGGACCACATAGGATTGAATAGTTAAGGTTGTTAGAAGTTTGTAGAATACGATGGAAGTCAAGGTAAGAGTTGTGTTAGACGTCTCCCTACTGGAAATTGCGAGGACGCAATTTTTGTAAGAGGAGGAGTCTATAACAACCATGTTTTCTATGCGGTAAATAAATAGATTAAACTAAAATAAAGAATGTTTGAATTTAACTTTGATAATTAATATTGTGGAAAATAATTTATTAAAGTTAATTTAAATAAGAGATTTTGTTTTTGATAAATTGAATTAAATAAACGAGTATTGAAATAAATGAAATTGTGTAGTTATTGAAATATAATTACAAAATGAAGTATAAATCAATTAAAAAATGTAAATAATTTTTATATAATTGAAATAGTTGAAAAAAACTATTTTGTTACAATAAAATGAATAATTGAATAAAAACAGGCAAGCATTGAATTGAATAGAATATCCAATTATTGAAATATATCTTATAAAACGAAATTTAAATTAAGTTGAACTTGATTGAAATATTTTTATAAAGAAATGGCAAGAATTAAAATTCGAAATTGAAATGTGAAGAAAAATTAATGGAACTAAAGTGAATTAGAATTTAAATTAAATGGTAATCGGGCCAAAGCGGTTAAGGCCCCAAGCCTATTCAAATTTATTCTTATCTATCCTATTCTAGAGTGTTCCTTGGCTTCACCCTTTCAAGCTTAACCCATTACCGATTCTCCCACTACAACTGAATTTCCCAAAATCAAGAATCGTGACCTCAAAACAAAAAGGAAATAACAATACGAAATCGCGCACGAAGGCATTGTGCCTGGCAACGCCGACAACTCTAGGGGGAGGCATTCGTCGACTTGGCAGCGACTCAGGTGATAGAAGTCGCGTTCCAAGCGTCTGGTGCGTTGCGATTGGTGACGTCGATAGTGGGGCGTCGCGATGAGAGAGATGGTCGCGACGTTGATGGTCACGATTTGAACATTGGTAGCGGGCGAACTAGGATTTGTGGATGCGATGAGGATTGGGGAAGAAATAAGGGTTTCAGTAGAAATTTCGGTAAAGTGTAACTACTGCTATTTAAAGTAGAGATAAGGGTTTAGGTTAACATCTAATTTATAGAGGTAATTGGCTAATATAGGCCAATAGATTAACTCAGCAATCATCTCAACTGATGATCATTTACTTCACTAGCATGTAACAAATCTCAGCCAATCATTTGAATCGACACATGCAAACCAAATCACTGATTAACAAAGGGTCGGGTAGACTGCCCCTAGGGTTGGGTCGACCTCTATTGATCGTCCTAGCCCACAAATGGGTGGACCTGGCCCTATTATTTTTAACTTATTTATTTTTATTTTTGATTAATTCTTTCGACACTCGTAACTCTCTCATACTAACGTGGACTACGACTAGTTATATTTGAAAATCATTCGGAAAATCGATACAGACACAATGGTGCAAGTCCAGTAGTCAAATTTAGATGTTTATAAAATATTTACTTTTAAGTCCTTATTTTATTTTAATTAATTTTCTTATTAAATTTCCATTTAAATCTCTATTAAATTCTTGTTATAATTTTTTTAAATTTCCAGAGTACTACAAGGGGCAGCAAATCGAAGACCGTATTTCGCACTCCGGATGTACTTTATGAATGGAAAATGATACATTTTGGATTGGCGAATGCCTTGCATACATTGTGGATTTGATGAGTAGAGTATTTAGGGGATAACTAAATAAATTTGTCATAATGTTTGTTGATGACATTTTAGTATTCTCCAAGAGTGAAAGTGGGCATGAAAATCACTTAAGGGAGACACTAGGGACTTTGAGAAGGTACCAACTTAAAGCCAAATTCTCGAAGTTTCACTTTTGGAAGAAAGAGGTGAGATTTCTTAGACACATTGTTTCTGAACATGGATTATCAATAGACCGCACAAAAGTGGAAGCTGTTCAAGGTTGGAAGATTCCCAAGAGAGCCACAGAGGTTAAAAGTTTTCTCGGATTGGTGGGTTGCTATAGGAAATTCATTAAGGACTTTGCAAAAACTACAATCCCTCAAACTCTCTTAACCATGAAGAATCAAGTCTTTTCATGGGATGAAAGATGCATAGAAGCTTTTGAGAAGTTAAAGAAACTATTAACAAGTGCAACAGTACTTACCATTCCCAATGGGATAAAGCATTTTAAAGTTCACATGGATGCATGTGGCATAGGATTATGAGCAGTTTTTATGTAAGACAGAAGGACGATAGCTTATGCTAGTAGGCAACCAGGAGATACCCAACTCATGACTTAGAGTTAGTAGCTATTGTTTTTGCCTTAAAGATGTGGAGGCACCATCTTTTGGGAGAGAGGTTTGAGTTGTTCATCGACCACAAATCATTCAAATACATATTTTCCCAAAAAGATTTAAAATTTAGGAAGTAGAGATGGATGGAGTTTATAACATCATTTGATTATGGGATACAGTATACCCCCAGAAAGGGGAATTAATGTCATTTTTGACGCCCTTAGCCGGAGGCATGCTGCCTTAGGTACTATATATGGATAGAGTCTATTGGAGTTCATCTCAGATTTCAACTTCCAACCACCAACAGAACCCACTTAAGGCTATTTAGCAGTAATGAAGGTTAGGCTAGCATTGATGGACTTCATTGGACTTGAGCAAGAGAAGGATGAAGAGATAGTAGACATTTTAGGTAAGCTGAGTAGAAAAGATCATTTCCCCCATGTCAGTAGATATGCAGTTGATGAAAAGAGATGTCGTTTGCACTAAAATCTGTCATAAACAATCAACTAATATGATAACACCGCAGATTCAATCATAATTTTCAGACAGAGAATTAAATGCACAGATCACATATTCAACCGCAAAAATTAAATGAACACACAACTTTTATAGTGGTTCGGCAAACTCTGGCCTACGTCCACTTTAATAATCTTTTTATTATACTGTAGGATTGTAAATACAGTTTGTTTTAGCCTTTGAAAATTAATGGAGGAAGGAAAGAGAAACCATGAAGAAGAGGCAAAAGCAGATCTCTTTTCTTGAGCCATGCCTGCTATATTTATAGAGGAAGCCGTGCATAGATCCAGCTGAAAACCCACGTGCAGAAGACCAAGACCCTGACAAACCGATCTAGGAATTTTAGGGCCCACTAGGGCCTTTATGAGGGATCAGCGTTGACTCCTATAAGGGGATCAGCACCGATCTGTCAATAGGGTCACATAGGGCCCGATGATCAGTGGTGGTGTTCCCCTTCGACCCCATCTTCGTGTTTGCTAAGTTGCTTGCTCGATTCCTTTGGTACTTGTTGAGTTATTAAACGATCATTGTTGAGTTGAAATGTCAATCCGAGCCGTTCCTAACCATAGTGATCCAATCCGATCCGTTCCTAACCATATTGATCCGATCCGATCCCTTGCCTAAGGGAAGTGTAAATCCATACTTAACCATTTCTTGGACGCTATTTGCTTGAATCCTCTTTACTATCATCCATAGCCTTGCTTATATCTGATGTCCGAACCTGATAACCATCTCTTCGGACTTCCTGCCTTGATGATCATGAAATCTAGTTAGTCAACTCCATGGTATCACGGCCTTGCCAAAAGGCGGGATAACATTTGCTCTCTAAAGCATGCCATGCGATAGGAAGGTGTGTTTTGAATTGCCATAAATATGAAGTCCATAATCCATCGATAGCCAAATTTCTAATCTAGAATCCAATCCTTTGCCAAACCAAGTTGCCGTAGTCCACGACTGTTCTGAGTCGATAGCCAATTCCAAAACCATTCCAAATCCTTAACCGAATCTATATCTATCCAAACCCAGTAACTGAATCCATGATCTCACCGGATCATTTGCTAATTCTAAGGTCTCGCCAGACCAATAGCCTGGTTCATAGTCTCTCTAGTCCAATCATTGCCTCTTTGAGCTCTTGTTGGACCCATCCAGTCACTCTCCGATAAAAGGGGGAACGGCGATAAGTAAGCCGATCATGTCGCCCTCCGGCGAAGCAGAAATACTTCCTGCACTCCGGTTTAGTGTCCCTGATCATAAAGTGATGCCATGGCCTTCCTAGGTCGATCAGGGTCTCTCCAAACCCTTGCTGGATCCCACTCACACTCCCACGGGAAGGGCACAACGATAAGCAGGCCGATCCTGTCACTCTCCGACGAAGCGGCTGACTTCTTGCTTCTACGGTTTCATCTCTCTGGTCGAAACATAATGCGATCTGTAGGGTATTATTCTCCAGTCTTGATCGTCAGTCGAGGACTTAATCCATGTATGAGTCCTTGTCGCTCTCTGACGAAGGGACTCACACCTTGCGTTTATTGCCCCATCTCTCCGGTCGAGATAACCACGACCTGTTTCATTTATTACTTTTAAAAGCAGATTTGAGCATTCAAAAATCCATTCATTAAATTATAAATTTAAGTTTTTACAACCAAAAAACAAGAAGACCAAAAATAAGGAAAACCAAAAACTACCTCTCTGGGCGTAACGGTTTGTCGTCATCTTAGAGCATGCCTAAGGACCAACCTCGATCTCATACATGTATAAGTGACTTAGTCGTTTTATTGTACAGTTTATTATTTATTTATTTCATGCCATCCCAATCAAGAGATAATGATCTGCGACATCGATCCAAGGCCATTTCCATTTGATGCAGACGGTGGCTGATCCTGTTCCACTATCACAGTCTGAGTCCTTATATACTACGATAGCCTGCTATCTCTAACGTGTTCCTCAACCATGTCCTTCAAGTGCCTGCAATCGTTGGTTGTGTGCCCATCTAGCTAATGAAATAGGAAATATTTTCCTGATGCCCGCTAGCGCTCGGTGGGCTCTCTCCTTACCGGCCTTCGGTATGGAAGGCGTCCACGAGTATCCAAATAAATCCTTTCCAAAGTTTTGTTTAAATCGGTATAAGTAGAGAATTTTGGTTCTCTCCTTTGTTGTTTCGATCTGTCAAAGCCATCATCCGCTTTCTACTTTCCATTATCTTTGCTTGAACCATCCCCAGATTATCCTCCGTCCCTCATAGCATTAAACTCTTCTCTACCAGCCTTAGCATCTTCCTGTCATAGGATTCTCTCGGCTTTGTGGAAAAATTCTTCGAGATCTATTGGTGGATCCCATTCTAGTGAAATCTTAAAATCATGTCATCCGTAATGCCAGATACCGCCGCCATTAAGACCATTGATGTGTCCGGCCAATCCACCAAAGTGACTTCTGCATTAAACCACGTCAAGAAATTCCTCAAGGACTCTCCTATCCTCTGCTTTAGTGTTGCCAATGTTATTACGCTCTTGGGTCTCATGATTTGGACCGAAAATTGCCTCTTAA
Organism: Allium fistulosum; assembly: GCA_030737815.1. Classification (NCBI taxonomy): domain Eukaryota; kingdom Viridiplantae; phylum Streptophyta; class Magnoliopsida; order Asparagales; family Amaryllidaceae; genus Allium; species Allium fistulosum. The sequence goes on from CM060903.1 coordinate 423,747,330, forward strand.
ATTTATCAACCAACTCCGTCCAAGTACTGGTTAAACCGTTATCCAATTGCCAAAACCACATTGCAGCTATATCCGCTAAGTACAAAGGAAAACATCATGCCATCATTTCCTCGATCTCCGATGCCCCCAGCACTTCCATAAGCCTCATATACCTCATCAGATGAATAGTAGGGTCAGATTTGTCGTCATATGCCCCCAGTGTTGGTAGTTTGAACTCTAGTGGATTCCTAACACGCCTTATGTTAGGAGTGAATGGACTTCTATTTGCATCCTCTAGATCCCTGTTCACCTATCCTTCTCTCATAGCTCGGCCGATCATCTCTGCAAACCTATCATTATCATCCAAAGGTAGCCTCCAATCATCATTTCCAACTTGCCCCCTAAGTCCACAAGGGAATTCAAGAACATGCTCCTCTGGACGTACATCCGCATTTTGATCTACACCATACCGCACAGCATCATCCACCGGTCTACCACCGACCGATCCAGCATGATCCGGGGGGCATGCCCCTAAGTCCCAAGAGATCGACGTTGATCCCTATGGGGGGATCGATCCCGATCGGTCCATGTTGACCGAGAGCCGCCCCTGGCTGCTCCCCTCCGTTCCTCTACCTGTTAGCTTCATTTCCCTGTTCCTGGTTCTGATTTTCTACAACTCCTACTACTCCAATTCCTTGATCCAGATTGCCATTAGTTCTTGCTCTAGCCTATCCAACTTACCTAAGGAAATTCTTAATCATCTCCTCTTGCCTTTTCAACATCCTCTCCTGCATAGCATCCATCACCGTCTCCATCTCTTTCCTTGTGATGTAGATAGAGGAGTGATTGTCCCCAGCTTCTGAGGAAGCCTCCCGACTTCCTCCATGGTGACTCCTATCCACAAATACTCTCCTTGTTGATTGCCTAGCCATTGATCCAAACCCAAGATCCAAATAGTTTCTCAAATTTACGGGTGTAAGTAACCTGGCTCTTATACCAAAACATTTGCACCAAAATTGGTCACAAACACTCAAATAATATGATGACACCGCAGATTCAATCACTTCCAGACAGAGAATTAAATGCGCAGATCACAGATTCAATCGCAAAAAGTAAATGAACATACAAACTTTATAGTAGTTCTGTAAACTCTAGCCTACGTCCACTTCAATAATCTTTTTATTATACCGTAGGATTATAAATACAGTTTGTTTTAGCATTAGAAAATTAATGGGGGAAGGAAAGAGAAACCATGAAGAAGAGCCAAAAGCAGGTCCCTTTCCTTGAGCCATGCCTGCTGCATTTATAGAGAAAGCCATGCATGGATCCAGCTGAAAACCCGCGTGTAGGAGACTAAGACCCTGACGAACCGATCCAGGAAGTTTGGGGCCTATCCGGGCCTTTATGACGGATCGGCACCGACCCCTATGGGGGGACCGACGCGATTGGTCAAAGTGGCTATATGGGGCCCGACGATCGGTAGTGGTGGTACCCTCTGACTCCCCTTCGTGATTCCCGAGTTGCTTGTCCAGTCCGTTTGGTACTTATTGAGTTATTGAGCGATCATCGTTGAGTTGAACTACCAATCGAAGTGATCCATAGCCATAGTGATCCGATCTGATCCATTCCTAACCACATTGATCTGATCTGATACATTGCCTAGGGGAAGTGAAAATCCATACTTAACTATTTCTTGGATGTTATTTATTTGAATATGCTTGACTATCATCCATAGTCTTGCTTATATCCGATGTCCGAACTTGATAACCATCTCTCCGGGCTTCCCACCTTGATGATCATGAAATCAAATTAGCCAACTCCATGGTATCACGGCCTTACCAAAAGGCAGGATAATAGATGTTTAAGGAGAGATGGATGCCTTTGTGTTTTGAAGATTGATAATATGTTAGAGAAAGTGCTAGAATGTCACCATTCAAGGATGCATATTCACCCTGAAGGAGATAAAATGTATAGAGATATAAAGAAAATTTTCTATTAGCCAAGGATGAAGAAGAGGGTTTCTAAATTTGTTTCCAAATGTTTGACATGCCAAAGAATAAAGGCTAAGCAAGGAAACCCAGATGGTTGTTATTACCATTGGAGATTCCAACTTGGAACTGAAAACATATATCGATGGACTTCATAGATGGATTACCTAGGAGCCTAAGAGGCAATGAAGCAATTTGGGTCATAGTGGATAGACTGACTAACGGCACCCATTTTATTCTCATTAGAAGCAATAGGACCACAGCATCTTCATCACAAATTTATGTCAAGGAGGTGGTTAGACTTCATGGAATTCCGCTTAGCATTGTTAGTGATAGGGATCCCTTATTTACTAGCGAATTTTAGAGGAGTTTGCCGACAGCTTAGGAACTTTATTGAATCTTGGTGCTGCTTACCACCCACAGACCGATAGTCAAACTAAAAGGGTAAATAAAATCTTGGAAGATTTGTTGAGAGCTTGCATCATGGACTTTGGTGGACACAGGGAGCAACACTTATCTTTAGTCAAATTCGTGTATAATTATAGTCACCAAGATACGATTGGTATGACACCCTTTGAAGTGCTTCATTAGAGGTCATGCAAATTGCCCAATTATTAGTGGAAACCATTGACAAAATTTTACCCAGACCAAATTTAATTCGTGAAACTTCAAAAACTGTGGAATTGATTAGGCAGTGAATGAAGGTCGCACAAGATTACCAGTAATCCTATGCAGAGAAGCGAAGAAAGGAGTTGGAGTTCAAGGTAGGGGACATAGTGTTTGTTAACTTTTCTCCTCTTAGAAAAGTGGGAAGATTTGGGAAGTCATGAAAGTTGGAATCAAGATTTATTGAGTATTTCCAAATTTTGGAAAGAGTAAGAAGACTTACTTATCGTATGGAGCTACCAAATAAGTTAGCAGGAGTGACATTTTTTCACGTTTCGCACTTGAGGAAATGCCTTCATAGCATAGCCACCGTGGAAGAGCCTGATCAATTGAGAGACATTGAGATGGAGCCGATAGCATCCCATGCCACTATATGCATTATGGAGCAAGAAACTAGAAATCTGCACAACAAAGAAATTAGGCTGCTTCAAGTACCATAGGAAGATAACCCGATGGAAAGTATATGAAAAACTGAAGAAAAGATGAGAACTTCCTATCTTAAAATTTTCATTGGTAAAATTTCTCTCTTTAAAATTAGGTTTTGGTTGCATCGTGATTGCTAGATTGAATGGTAGGGGATGGTCATCACACTTTTACTGTCACTTTTGCACTCATATAGAAAACTTATTGCATATCTTGGATATTTGCATACATGCCTATATGTTAAGACCTTACATACATGCTAGACTAAGCTTACCTATAGTATGTCTTCATTTATAATCACGTTGCATTTTTGGATGAGTAGATGGTTGTGTAGATAACTTGGCTGAATAACATGATGCTTAGTGCGCGTCACGATATCCGTCACTTAGGGATTTTGGGGACGAAATCCTTTTTAAGGAGGAGAATGTAACACCACGTAAAAATTAATAAGAAATTAGTTAATTAAACAAAATAAGGCTAAAAATAGAATTTTTGGAATTGTTAGAATTTAATCGCGATAGTTGCACCGTTGCGCTCATGATAATTTTCTGATCAATTTTCATATATGAAGTTTTTGAATCGGAGCTCAAACAAAAAAGTTATTGACAATTGAATTTTTTTTATTCAAATTAATTTAAATGGAATTCAAATTTAAATAATTAATTAATGCTAATGTTTGAAATTCAAAAATTTATGGTAGTTAGACTTGGGGGTTAAGTAAACGTTAAAACAAAAGTTAATGTTAAATATTAATCAAGGAATTAAATAATCAAATAACGACAAACAAAAATACGTTCCTAAAACAAGGTGACTGATCGACCGCTACCTAGTGTCGGTCGACCGCCTATGTAGAAGCGGTCAACCGATTATCATAGTAGCAACTAGGGTTTTTACGACCAAGAATGGTTCGGATTATATTATTGAAACCGACTGAAATCTGACGGTTCTAATGCTTTCTAACCACTATAAATAAGAGCCTTGCTCCCTCTCTTTTATTCACAAATTATTTGAGAACTAAATGAAACTCTACCGGTCTCTCTCCTCTCTAAAGATTCAAAAAAATTCTTAAGGGTTTCAGGTAAGAAATTTTAGGTGTTTATATTCAATTTATAGTTTTACTCTCCTACAATCTCTAAATTTCGGAATGTAATTCTTATACAATTCCCTTGTTGTATATTTCTAAAAAGAGAGATCTGTAGAGATTGAAGCGGACGTAAACAAATCCAAAAGGAAGAGCTAAGGACCTTTGTGAGTGGAAATCTTAGTTTTTCTTATTTTAGTAATTGTATAATATAAATTTGATTTGATATATGCCTTAGAGAATTTTGTTCATGAAAACATCAAACTAAAATCCCAAAATTCCCCTAAGCGAAATGTTAATTCTTATGTTAGGATCTCAAGTATTCTATATTAAAATAGTGGAATTGTATAGTTATTGCAATTTTAATGTTTTACATTCTATTCCACTTCTCATCTTTTTCTTTGGATTTGATTAAGGGTTTTTGAAAAGAAATAAGTAAGGAAATGATGTGTAAGGTATGGATTCTCTTCATTCGTAGGTTGCACTGTCTATTTCCGCAATTTAAATGAAAATTCCCTTTTTCATTTGTATATGTAAAAGTTGAATAGAGTGTAAAAGGATATGAATTGTAAATTCTATTAATGTTGATTCTACTATTTTAGTATAAAATAAGTTTGGCATGGATTCTAATTTTTATACAAGTCTATTGTTGAATTGAGAATGTTGGATATATGGTATGTTTATTGATATGGAATCAGACTTGTATAAATTTAAAAGTTTTGACATTTAAATGATTAGCGTAGGGTGTAATCTTCCCACGATTAGAAATATTTTATTCACGTGTGTGTGTGTGTGTATTAACATATAAATATGTATAATTAATAGCTTATTAATTGCATAGTAAACGGTTATTAATTAATATTAAATCCCTCTTAGGAAAGAAGTGAGATAATTATAGATAGTAATATTATGGAATGCGGTGAGGTATATGGTAGTATGTAAGGTGAGTGAAAATTATGACTATGTTATAGGGATGCGAGGTCAGACAAAAAACACATGGAAGTCTGTCCAGCTAATCTGGCTACCAACAATGTGACTTTTGGGCTGATGTGAGACATCACCCATAATAAGTACCTACAAAGGATGCTAGATTAGTCCCAAATTATGTAGGGTAAACCTACCTAGCTAATCTTGCTACCAGTACCTATGAATAGTCGGACTAATGTGAGACGTCACAGTTTGGGTTATAGGTCATAATATGTAGGACCTGCTTTCGGGTCAAAGGTAGTAAGTGGCTGATTGAGGACTCGCTCCCCCAATTTAGGACGTATTAAATGGTCATGGTTAGCAGTTAGGAACGGTAGTGGATATCTCGGGAGGGAACGATTTGGGTTTGAGGTATTAAGTAGCTATTATAGGATCTGCATTTCCCATAAAGAAGTATTAAGTGGCCAGATAAGATTCTGTGTGATGTTAGCTAGATAGTATCGAAGAGGAGTCCACCTTGTGATATGTAGTAAATGACGGGGACCTACCTAAAATGAGGTATTAAATGGTCAGAGTCTGCATAATTCCCATTGAAAAGGTATTAAGTGGCTTGGGTTCTATCTCTTATGTTGTTAGGACATTATTGACGGTAGATGCATGAGACCGGGACTAGCCTTTAGCCTACAGTTGAAAATGGGTTAGTGAGTTGGATTGGAAAGGGTATAAGTTATAGAGTTGGACTTGTAGTTGGAGAAATTTACATATTATATAGTTAGGATGTGTAAGGCATATTCTTATTTAAATTATACTGCCCAAATACTATTATAGAAAGGCTCGAGATTTTTATTCATTAGAGATTGTTCTTTTGACTCCCTCCTCATTACAAAACAGGTTAGAGAAGATGATGCAGATATCGGAGATGGTGGCGGAGATGGAAACTTGTGGCTGTTATTTATCAATCTACTTATGTCGTTTTCATTTTTGATGTACCCATTTAGACATGATGATGTATTTTGGATATCTTACTATGGACATTTAGCACCGTTATGTGGTATTATGTTGTATGTTTCCGAAAAATGAATTTTTAAATAAATGGGTATTGTTTCAGATAATATACTTTATCATTCCGCTATGAGATTCTGAATGTTTAGAAAGATAGCTCTATGTATTATTCTTTGTATCAATTTTACCAACCAATAGCCAGCTTTGTATTGGTTGTAAGGTTCGATGGGCCTTTTCCGGGTCAAAAATTAGGCCCGTTTCTAGACGAGTTGTTACATTCATCTTTATATACATCCAAACATTCCATTCAATCAAGCTAGAAAATCACATTATACATATGAATCCATGTTAGCATATATATATTTATATATTTGTATATCACTATTATACACTCATGTTATGTGGTGCCTTGACCCGGCTATATTGGGCTGATCGCGCAGGCCAGACACGATTGTTGTTGAGGAGGATGATCATGAGGCAACGGCTACATGACCTAGATATAAAGTCCGGACAGTCATACAGAGCTCGGATTGGACAACACGAGATGTCAAAAAGATGGAAGTTAGCTTATGTGAGATAGGGATCGGCATAGTGGTTTGGAGATATGGACAAGATGATGTAGGGTTCGGTATAACATAAAGAGACTATAGGGATCAGTATGGTCACTCAGTTAGGTAGTCAACTTGGGTGGAAACGTCATAGATCAGTATAGCATGCAATGAATGAAGGGATCATCATAGTGAAGGGTTACTAGAGGGTTCGACATATATCTCATAGACGTTAGGGGCCGGCATTGTGTGCATTGAACGGAGGGATTGGGTTTGCGCATGATGGATGGTTCGGCCTATCTAAGTACAATGAGAAGGTTCAGCACATCAATACATGGAAGGGTTGGTATTCTTCAAACTATTATGAAACTGAACCAAGAATTGAGGAAAAGCAAGATCTCAATGCATCCAAACACCTTGATATTTGAAACACCATCATATTTGAGTATATGGGAGCTGCCATAGGGATCGCTACCCCAAACTCAACATATGGAGGGATCGGTACCGATCGCTACACCATTATTATAATCAACTCCCTCCATTATTTTCTTATCACTTGTTGTTTCTTGCTCTTTCTAATTGTAATCAAGTTAATTGAAAAGCAATAAAGAGAATATTCAAAGTGGACGTAGGCAATCAATACCGAACCACTATAAATCTTGTTGTTTAAGCTCTCTGCTGTGTTTTTCTTGTTATTTTGTGATTTCCCTCTATTTTCATTTAATTTCTTCATTTATTTCACTACTTAAATCTGTTCTTGGGTGTTTGTGGCCAATTTGGTTGCAAACATTTTGGTGCTTTCACTGAGAAACTTGATTCTCAGTCTGTTAGGATCCCATTTGTTGCTACTGGATTGAGAAAATCCCCCGAAGGAGATCCAGATTCATCTTCAGAAGCTTGCAGATACTACGCAGATTTACCAGAATCTAGAGAAAGAAATTTAGAATGGTGAGGTGCACCAAATCTACTTTCTAGAATGTTGATGCAAATGAAACTACTAGCATCCAACAAGGGGCTCCAAGCAACCAGCCTGCTAATGTGAATGTGCAGCTTGCTGAAGTCCGAAATCCCACTAATTCCATAACTAGAGCTGAATTCAACAACCTAATAAGGGAGCTGATGGAGGGCCGTAGGCAGCTGAACGAGAAAATCCAAACTAATGCCAACTTAATGAACCTGATTGCTCAACAGCAGCGTCAAAGCACTAGAAGGGATCTTGCTTCTTACTCGGCGTCGGATAGTTCAGTCTCATTAGACGAACATCACAGGCGTAGGCATCATAGAGTTGAAGTGGCACGAATGGGGACATCGGAGCAAGCTTGGCAGACCAACACGGTCTGCCAAGACAGATCGGTGCCGATCACTCCCAAGGGATCGATACCAATCCCTCAGCCAGAGGGGTTGTCCCTCAAGTGCAATTGGGGAGCCGTGCCGAAGCTGGCTCCAGAAACTTGGATGTTGTAGTACATTTGGATGCTGACCAACTACCTCTTCGGAACGACGACGAGATGAATACTCATGGTGCACATAAGGAGGATGATAGGCCAAGGAGGTGTGAGATGGCCCGTAGATACTGACCGGAACATTCACGCGAGGTGGAGCATGACCACCACTTGGCACCACCTATCCAGACATCGGACTTATCGGCGATGGTCAGACAGCTGGTGAGGGAGAACCAGGGTTTGACAAATGATGATTGGGGAATCTCGAGGAGCCACACCCCATTTACTGACAGTGTTTTACATGTAGAGTATCCTAAAAGGTTTAACATGCCCACGATGCCTGCTTACGAGGGAAAAACCGACCCCAAGCAGCACATCATGAGGTACGAATGGTTGATGGACTCAGCGAGAGCGAACGATGCCACCTAATGTAGATGCTTCCCTATAACTCTCTTTGGGATCACCACGATGTGGTTCACCAGATTACCCCCACGATCAATCTCATGATTTGATGAACTGACAACAAGGTTTGTGGAGCAGTATCGGATCCACGCTACTCGCCCTAAAGATGTGATGTCATTGTCCAGTGTAATCTAGGCTCCGAGGGAATCGCTGAAGGACTACTTGCAGAGATTTCATGTTGCTACCACTAAAGTTAGTAACCCAAATTACCATGTGATACTCATGGCTGTGATGAGAGGGGTTGACCCAGAATTCGAATTCGGCGACTGGCTAGCTGGAAAACCGCCGACCATGCTGGAATGTTTCTATTCAAAGGCGGCCTAGTTTATGAGGAAGGAAGAAGCCAGATTATCTAGAAAGAGTAGTGCTACAGGGCCAAGTGGGGAAGCGGTGCAAAATACATCACCATAAAGCATTCTGACGAGAGTTCTAGGAAGATTCAGGTCAATGTTCAAAATAAGCCGAATCAGTAGAAAAGAAGTGGTGAATGAAATTGAGACCGAAAGAGGGAGCCCGAAAAGCCTAGGATTCCTATGTATGACAGCTACACACCTCTGAATGAATCCCTAGGGAACATATATATGTTCACCTGTAATACTTTTCAATATAAGAAGCAAACTTGAAAGTACTGTCGATTCCATAAATGTTATGGGCACAATAGGAAAAAGTGCAGGCATCTCCAAGATGCTATTGAGAAATTGATTCGGGAGAAGAAGTTACAGCAGTTTGTGAAAAATCCGCAGGATGGTGGACATGGGACATCTGACCCCAATCGAGGGCAAGCTCCGCGTAGGGCTAAGGAGCCTGCATGGACCGGAGGAAGATTGGTAATAAACATGGTAGTTGGTGGACCGCACCTCGCAGATAGAAGTTGGTAGGAAATGGAGCGCTATGCCAGTGTAATGAGACATGTGGATTTTGAATGTTGTTCAAATACGGAGGACGGAACTCCGGCCAAGCAACAATGGACGATGATTGATGATATAGTGTTCAGGAGCAAGGATGTCGATAAAGTAGTTGCCCCTACTATTGATCCGATGGTCATTTCAGCCATGATTGGCCCTGCTCTGGTGAGAAGAATTTTGATTGATTGTGGAAGTTCTGCAAACATTATCTTTAAGAAAGCTTATGATCAAATGAGAACGGAGGCCAAGGATTTGAAACCATCTAAAGCTCGTATACATGGTTTCAATGGTATGGCTACTGAGGCAGTTGGTTATGTGGAATTTCCAGTTGAGTTGGGGGAAGGTGAACGTAGGAGAGTGCGGATCCTGCCGTTCATTGTTTTGGATGTTGAACCATCGTACAATGTTTTTCTGGGCCGTTCGTCCCTGGCTGAATTTTGGGAAGCTCTTTCCCCATAGTGTATGACTTTGAAATTTCCGACTGATAATGGAGTAGGTGTTGTGCATGGTGATCAGGCGACTGGACGTGCCTGTTATGTGGCTGAGCTAAGAGATGCTCAGCGTAAAGAGAAGGGAAAGGGTGTGGATAAGTCTGTCCGCATCCAAGTTACTGAAGATTAACAAATGGCACCTAAGCCTTGGCTTCGGCACCATAGTCGATTCTATAGAGATACAGATCCAAGGGATGATGAGGAGGAACCCAAGGAGATAAAGGCAGCGCCGATTGAGCTGACAGTTGATGTAACAGTCAGCCACGATGACCCATCGCGGGTGTTGAAGATTGGATCGCAACCCAGCCCTTCGATGATGAGAGAACTTATTGATTTTCTCCGAGTGAATCTGGATGTATTCACTTGGACTCATTCTGACATGTGTGGGATCTGTCCTACCATTGCGAGCCATGCATTAAACATTGATCTAAAGTATGTTCCAGTGAAGTAGAAAAGGCGGGGCATTGATCCGGAGAGATCCATTGCTCTTAAAGAGGAGGTGGATAAACTTAAAGTCAATGGGTTTATTCGCGACGCCCTCTATCACGAATGGATATCCAACCCCATGCTGGTGAAGAAGGCAAATGAGAAATGGAGAACATGTATCGACTATTCGGATTTGAAAAAGGCATGCCTTAAAGACGGTTTTCCTCTTCCTAGAATTGATCAGCTAGTCGATTCAACTGCAGGGCATGAATTGTTATCCTTTATGGTTGCGTACTCGGGGTATAACCAAATCCCGATGCATGTCCCAGATCAGGATCATACCAGCTTGTCATGGATGTTGGGTTATACTGTTATGTGGTGATGCCGTTCAGATTAAAGAATGCCGGAGCAACCTATCAATGCATGGTTAACTAAATGTTTAAAGATCAGATTGGGATGACGATGGAAGTCTATGTGTACGATATGCTCGCGAAGTCAAGATGATCAAACGACCACATTTGAGACTTGGCGGAGATGTTCAACATCCTTCGATTCTATAACATAAAAATCAACCCTTTGAAGTGCTCATTCGGTGTTGCGTCAGGGAAATTCTTGGGCTTTATTGTCAATGCTCGAGGAATTGAAGTTAATCCAGAAAATATTCAAGCCATTCGAGATATACAAGCGCCTAGAACCATTAAACAAGTGCAGAGTCTGAACGGGAAGGTTGCTACTTTGAGTCGATTCATTTCTAGGGCAACTGATAAATGCATTCCTTTCTTTGACCTGATAAGGAAGGGAAAGAAGAACTTCGAGTGGACATAGGATTGTGAAGACGTATTTTGAGCTTTGGTGGATCATTTGGAGAGACCCCCTGTCTTGTCAAAGCCGGTTGATCATGAGGAGCTGTATGTTTACTTGGCTGTATCGTCGCATGCTATAAGTGCCGCCTTGATTCATGAGGAGAACCAGATTCAGAGACCGGTGTATTAAGTTAATAAGCGATTAATGGGTGCGGAAAGGAACTACCCAAAGATAGAGAAATTGGCGTACTGCTTGCTAATCGCATCACACAAACTTCGCCCTTACTTCCAGGCACATCCGATTAACATTTACACTGACCAGCCGTTACGACAGGTCCTACAACGGCCTGAGACTTCTGGGAGGTTGCTTAAATGGAACATCGAGCTCAGCCAGTTCGACATTACATATCTGCCGCGAAGAGCTATCCAGGGGCAAGTGTTGGCAGAGTATGAAGCGTTGATCTCTGAACTTAAACTTGCTAGAGAGCTCGGAGTAAAGTCTCTTGAAATATTTTACGACTCATAACTGATGGTGTATCCAATTAGAGAAGACTGTCAGGCTAAGGGACAACGACTTGCCCCGTATCTTACCCAAGTTCAGGAGCTGGTGGCAGATATCGAATACTATGACATTTCACATATACCCCGCGAGTAGAAATGAGAAGCCGATTCATTGGCAAAGTTCGCTAGTACTGGCGATGCAAAACAGATGGGCTTGGTTCCAGTCGAGACATTGCATACCCCAAGCATAAATATGATAGAGGTTGATCAAGCACTAGAAGCGGAGCCCGAATGGGAATCGTGCATGACTCCATTTAAAGACTACTTGTTGCATGGAATCTTGCCTGAGAGGAGAAACGAAAAGCGGCAAGTCCGTCGTAATGCTTCGCGGTATATTATGCAAGAAGGAACTATGTATAGAAAGGGGTTTCCGTTCCCTTGCAGCAGTGTATCGCTCATGACAAGATAAAGCGCATCTTGAAAGAAGTCCATAAGGGAGAATGTGGTGATCACACTGGATGGCAAATTTAGCAAAGAAGATACTCCGTTACGGATACTACTAGCAAACTGTGAATCGGGATGCTGCTGATTATGTGAGGTGATGCGACAAGTGCCAAATATATGCAAAAGTCCCAAGAGCTCCGTCGACAAAGATCACGCAAATGGTCAGTCCATGGCCATTCGCTATGTGAGGTATCGACATCGTCGACTCTTTACCAATCTCCAAAGGTGGCGCGAAGTACGCGATTGTCGCGGTTGACTACTGCACCAAATGGGCCGAAGTGGAACCGTTAGCCACGATCACAACCAAGAAAGTTATCAACTTCGTTGTTCGAAACATCATATGTCACTTCGGTCTTCCACGAACTATCATGACAGATAATGAGACTCAGTTCGATAGTGCTGAGTTTAAAGAATTTTGTCGGAGATATCGTATTGAAAAGAAGTTTGTAGCGGTCGCTCACCCTCAGGCGAATGGATAGGTTGAAGCTATAAACAAGATTATCAAATCTATTCTGAAAAACCGTTTGGAGAAGGCTAGAGACAAGTGGGTGAATGAACTTCCTATGGCACTTTTGGCCTACAGGACCACTCACAAGTCTGCGACTGGTCACACTCCATTCGCTCTTGCTTACGGAGCCGAAGCAGTTATTCCATTAGAACTCGAAGTCCCTTCTCACCGAGTGACTTCCTATGATCCCAGAATGAACCAAGATCTTCTCTTAGAATCTTTGAAATTTATCGATGAGAAACGCGAGGAGGCCGATTTAAGAGCAACTGGACGCCGACATCGAGTCGCCCGATATTACAACATGAAAGTACGATCGAGAACCTTTGAAGTTGGCGATCTTGTCCTGAAACGAGTCTTTCCGGTCCCATCACACATGAATCTGACATGGGAAGGACCATATGTCATCGAACAGAGGCTTGGAGAAGGAACTTTCAAGCTAGCGACTGTTGATGGAACGACACTTCCAAGAGAGAGGAATAGCGAGCATTTACGATGCTATTTTACTTAGAATATTTCCTTTATACTTCAGTACTAGATACTTTCGACATTTGCTTTAGTATTTGATCTTTTGGATGTGTAATAAGACAAGTTAGTTTGTTCATTTTCATGTGATGAATAATATCTTGAACTTCTTTTAAACAATCATTATTGCATTTTAAGTTAAGTATACAATAAGACTGATTGATATCGATATCTGTGATTTGTGAACAAATTCATGGAGTTTGAAATCGATCAATCATACCCATCCCCGATGGGATCGAACATGGTGAGCTCCGTAAATTTGCTCAGTTGACGACTCCCGTAGACGAACCAAAGGATGGTACTCGCAATAAGGAACAAAGGTTGTCGACAATTTGAAGACTGAAAAACTCTAAGTCCCCGGAGTGCGGAATGGAGTATATGCAATTAGGGTGGAAAAATGACTGCCTCGGGCGGAAACACGACTACCCATGAGAAAACACTAAGTCCCCAGAGTGCGGACTGGAGTATAAATGATTCAGGTGGAAAAACGACTGCCCCGGGCGGAAACACGACTGCCCACGAGAAAAACTCTAAGTCCCCGAGGTGCGGACTGGAGTATAAATGATTCGGGTGGAAAATGACTGTCCTGGGTGGAAACACGACTGCCCATGAGAAAACCCTAATGTAACGACCTGTAATTTTTGATAATTAAAATTTGTTAATTTAATAAAGTTTTGTAATTTAATGTTGGAAGAAATAAAAATTCGTGATTAATAATAAGAATATAACTGGAATAAAGTGAAACAATATTAAATTAAGGTAATTGATAACTGCTTTAAAGTGTAATTCCAAATTATAAACAATATTTCTCCTTTTTTTTCTTTTAATGGCAGAGCTTATCCTCCCCCCTCCTTTCCCTCCCAAATTTTTCCTTCCCCCGTCCCTCCTATGCCTGAACCTGACCCTCCACCTTTACACCCAGGCCACCCTTTAGACTCCTCAATAACCAGTGCTATCTCCCCTTCTCCCCTGACTGATCCTCCCATCAGCATTAAGAGTCAACAACTATGGTCTTCTCTCTTCAAGAACAAACCGCGCAATGCGGAGAAGTACATGCCTGTTAACTTCATCAATGAATTTGTTGAGGATGCTATGGTGCTACCTGACTCTGTTCAGGAAGCTGGTCAAAGTATATGGCACGATTATGTAGTGGGTTTCTTCCTTGATGAACCCCTATCTTTTACGGCAGTGGTGCAACACCTCAAGCGTGTGTGGAGGCTGATGGGTAGTATCAAAGTTAAATCAGATGGAGTTGTATTTATGTTCCTTTTTTCATGTGATGATGATTGGCGGAGGATTATTCAGGCTGACCCGATAATCATGAGGAATAAATTATTTATTGTTAAACAATGGGACCCCACAGTTAGCAATATTTGTGGCTCTGTCACCTCAATACCTATTTGGATACATATCTACAACATACCTCTAGCAGCGTGGTCCCCACTTGGTATCAATTGGCTTGCTGGTAGAATTGGGTGTGTCAAATGTCTGGATGAAAGTACTGAAAGGATGGAAAGGTTGACATATGCTAAAGCCTTGGTGGAAGTGACTCCCATCACCAACCTAGTTGATAGCTTTCAAGTTCTGTGTAAGGATGGAACAAAACAAACTATGTTTGTGGATTATCAGTGGAGGGCACAAGCGTGTAAAACATGTAAGGTGTTTGGGCATGATATATCTAGTTGCAAAAATAGGGTTAAGACTAATGAAGGAATTAAGAAGGTTTCAAATACTGTGCCAAAACAAGTTCTGAAAGAAGATACAATGGTGAAAGATCAAAATGATAAAATAATGCGAAACAAGTCCTCCAGAACTTGGAAGAGAGTTGAACATGGGAGCAAAGGAAGAAATGTATCTTCGAAGACTAAAGAAGTAAGTGGGAGTGATAAGAATGGACGTGACAGAGAAAATGAAATAAGGACAGAAGGAGCTGTAACAGATAATAACAAGGATAATGTAATTGACATAGTTGAAGAAGGAGAAGCAGTTGAGGAATTAGAGATGAATATGTGCAATAAATTTCAAGTGTTACAAGGGTTGAATGAGGTAAATGGAGGTACAAGTAATGAAGGAAGTGGAGACAAAAATAACTTTGAACAGTCTAACGGTGTTTCTAACCTGATTGATGAGGAAGCAATAATGGAAATTGAAAGTATGGATGCATGTAAGGAGAAGAACTCAGAAGTGTCAAGTGTTGTCGCAGATGTAGAAGGTAATACTCAAATTGCTAAAAATTATGGGATGCTAGTTCAAGAATTGGTTGGGGTCAGAATGGCAAGAGATCATGAAATGTCCACAGAAAAACAAAAAGTTCATAAGAATGCTGAAGCAAATTTGCAATCAGGAAAAAGTGCAAACATCGACAAAATGAATGGGAAGTCCCAAATTCCCAGTATGATAACTTGTAATACAATACCCAATGAATCCCAGACCACTACTTTGCAAGCAGATTCACAGTCCACTGCTTTGCATAGGCAAACTGAGCAATCTGCAAAATCACATGCACACAATGTCAGTGTGCATGTATCGGAAGAACCCATATCCCCTGGCAATCAAACTAAATATCCTTATTCTCATATTTCTCCCCCTCCTGGTTATTTGTCAAATCAGGATCACCATCTTCCCTCTCATGCTATAACTCCAATCCCTATACATAAAAACCTCAGCAGTGTTAAGAGGAAAAAGGAATGTAGCCTGTCAGATTTTGACAAGGGCAAGAATATAGACTATGATGAAACATTACCTGAAAAGGATTCAAATTCAGGCCTCAGAAGGTCTATGAGACTACAAACTTCACTCCCATAAGTTAATCCATGTTACATAAAATTGGGTTTTGGAATATTAGAGTAGCTCATAAGGAAATAAAGCTTGTGCAAGCAAAACGTATTATCTATGATAATAAAATAAGCATTTTTGGCATTCTAGAAACCAAACTCAACCATGACCTTACCCTTAAAGCAGCTAAGTTAATTAATCCTCAATGGAGTGTTCATCATAATTTGGTTGAGGCTCCATATGGAAGAATAATGCTTATATCTGATCCTATCATCTACACCCTGTCTTCTATTTTATCCCACAAACAATTCATCCATTTCAATGCCATTCATATCCCAACCACTACCACTTTTTATCTTACCTTTATTTATGGGGATAATTATGTTGCAGCTAGACAAGAAATGCTAAACTATTTACCACATTTAAGACAGGAAACACATCCGTGGTTTATGTTAGGGGATTTTAACTGTATGTTAGCTGCTGGTGATCGTTGTGGTGGCACTCCCCTTTCTATTTCTGAAATCACTCCTCTGAACCATGCCATCTCGTTCTCCAATTTACACGAAGCTGCTTTTGTTGGTCCAAAATACACTTGGAACAATAAGAGCAGATCTGGAGTGAGAACCATGAGTAGACTAGACTTAACTTTTCTCAATACCAAGGCACTAACTCAATTCCCTAACTCTCTGAACCATATCCTCCCCCCTCTCCTCTCTGACCATTCTCCAGTCTTTATAGTCACTGATTGCAAAGCCATTAAAAGGAACTCAAGTTTTAAATTTTTTAACACTTGGATCAATGATCCAGAATTTATGCCTTTAGTTGTTAATGTTTGGAAACAACCTAAATATGGTAGCAAAATGTCTATTTTGCAGCAAAAATTGAAAGCTACCAAGGATGCATTAAAGATTTGGGCTAAGAACAAGTATGGTGATGGTGACAAGTACTCTTATATATTGCAGAACCAACTTTCAGCTATTCAGTTAAGTATGCTTGATGACCCTGGTAATATCTTACTTTCTGAGCAAGAACATAAGCTAACTCAGCAGCTTTCTGAAGCTATGGCCTTTGAGATGAGTATGAAGAAACAAAAATTGAGGAAAGAGTGGGATATGTGTGGAGACAGAAATTCAAAACTGTATCATAGTACCCTTCGGGTTAAAAATACTAAAAGAAACATCCACCAGCTGCTTGATGATGAAGGGAGGATATTAAACAAGTCGGAAGATATTGACAAAGCTTTCATTAATTTCTATACCAATCATTACGCCCCTAATGATTCGTGGAACCCTAACTATCATGAGATCATGACAACTCCTTTGCCTAAGCTGATTGAATATGATATCCAACTATTGTCCTCTAGAGTTACCGATGAAGAAATATACAATGCTATGTTTGGTATGAAGAGGGATTCCTGTGGTGGACCTGATGGCTTTAATGTTGTTTTCTTTATACACTGCTGGGATGTCATTGCTACTGACCTCAAGAATGCCATGCATAATTTTTTTGAGCACAATAAATTACCTACTTCCATTAATGCTACCAACTTATGTCTGGTGCCAAAAGGTAAGAATGCAACAACTCTGCATGCATATCGTCCTATTGCTTGCTGTAACATAATCTACAAATGCATTTCTAAAGTTATTGTTGCTAGGCTCAGACAAGTGCTTCCCACTGTTATTTCTGACAATCAGGCTGCTTTTTTGAATAATCGAAGTATTCTTGATAATGTGCTGGTTACTCATGAGCTTCTTAATGGTTATGGTAGAGCTCATGTCTCCCCTAGAGCAATGATGAAGCTTGATATAAGAAGAGCATATGATACTTTTAGATGGGAAGCCCTCTCTGCAATTATAGGGCTAATGGGGTTTCCTGGACATTTTGTTAGCTGGATATATACGTGTATTTCTACTGTTTCCTACTCTTTATGTTACAATGGTGGTGTTGTTGGTTATTTCAGAAGCCAAAGAGGGATAAGGCAAGGCGGCCCGATGTTGTCATATTTGTTCATAATTCTGATGGAATTTTTCACTCAACTTGTCAACAAACAGGTTGTGAACAATAACTTTGAGTTACATCCCAAATGCAGGAATCCCCTCATTACCTCCCTCCTTTTTGCTGATGATGTGTTACTTTTTGTTAAGCCAACTGTGTCTACTATGGATTGTGTCAAAAGCATCCTTCTCACCTTTGAAAGGTGTACAGGCCTGCAAGTCAATAGAAACAAGTCTTTCCTTCTGGTGGCTGGTCTCAGTGAAAATGATAACCAGCTCATCCACCATGAAAGTCAAATGCCTGATCTTCCTGAAGGTACTATGCATCTTGGTATCCCTTTGTGCTCCAGAAGTATTGGAACTACTGCTTGTTTGCCACTTTTTGAAAGAATTACTGAAGCAATGAATCGATGGGCTAGCAATAAATTATCTCAGGCAGGCAAAACCACCATCATCAAATCAATAATCCAAGCTATGACTGTTTATTGGTGTATATGCTTCATTTTACCTGCTGCTCTTCTTACAACTATCAGGAAAGCTATGAATCATTTTCTTTGGTCTGGGAATATGTATTCTAAAAAGCTTATTCCTATTGCCTTTACTAAGTTGGAGAAATCACAAAAATATGGTGGATTGGGAATAAAATGTATTAGAACATGGAATCAGGCTGCTTTTTCTAAGCATTTGACAATTTGATAAATGAAAAACCAAATTTGTGGGTTAAGTGGGCAAAGCAACATCATCTAGGCAATAAAAACTTCTGGAAAATGGAACCATCTCCTCTTTGTGGTTGGGTGTGGAGATCAATTCTGAAGCTCAGGGGCACTTTTCTACCTCATGTTCAACTTGTGCTTGGCCATGATAGTACTGCTAAGTTCTGGTTTGAACCATGGGTGGGAAGAGGAATAATTTTGTATGATCTGCTCACTTATGATCAGCGAAATCAAACTGGCATCCCCTTGAATGCTAGTGCTTCTGATTATCTTTACAATGGTGTTATAACTCTGCCTTACTCCTCTAACCCTATCATTATGCAGCTGTGGGGTGAAGTGCAATGCAAGAAGTACCTCAATGGTCATGAAGGGTATGTCTGGGCTGCAATGCATGGTCAACATACCATTGATAGAGTGTATAAAGCCTTGTTAATTGGTGACAGTTGCCCAATATTTCGATGGCATGCAAGAGTTTGGAATCCATTATCTTCACAAAAACTGAATTTCCTTCTGTGGAAAGTCCTAAGAAATGCACTTATGACCAAAGATAAACTTTGCAGGAGAGGTTATAGTGTTGATTTGATATGTGTTTTCTGCAATAACTATATTGAAGATGGACCTCACCTCTTTTTTGATTGCCTGTTCACAAAAGGAATATGGAAAGCTAGTCTCCTTAGTGGTGGTTTTACTGAAACAATCCTTAATGGTGATGCAGAATGGAACAGGATGTTTAGAAATACCAGATGGAAGAATGCAACCACATGTAGGCTCTTACTGATTCTAAAGGTGTTTGTCCAAGTTATATGGGATGAGAGAAATTCACGTGTTTTTGACAATAAGATGAAGCTTGAAAGTGCCTTGATAAACATTATAATATCTAGGGTCAAGGAAAAGTCTTCACATCATTCTGCGTATGACTCTCTTAGTTAGGGTCTTTGTTTTTGTTTTCCTGTGCTCTGTCTTCTTTTTAGTTGTTTTGTTTTCTTTTTTTCTTTCTTCTGTCTTTCTTACTCTTCTACTTTAGTCTTCCCTGTTTTCTTTTTTGTGAGCTTTAGAATGTTATTGCTCACTTTCAGTTTGTGTGTTTGTGGTTAATAAAGATGGTAAGGGTCCATTCAACCCTGCTTGCTTTTCAAAAAAAAAGTATAGTAAGATATGTATTAATTGATAATTGGATTTGAGACGAAATTGATAATTTAAAGAATGTCTTAATTAATTAAATAATGTACAATAAATAGAAATTGGATAGAATTAGTATAGTGTAGAAGTTATAACTTTTGTTGTAAATAATAAACTTACAAATGTTATTAATTGTAGAAATGGTGACCATTGTTATTTGTTACCAATTTAATGAATCAATTACATATAAATGTAAATAAATTTTACATTAATGTGAGTTAAGATAATAACTAGAGAGGAATGTAATAATGCAAATTTAAGTTAATTATTAAATATTTTAACGATAGTCCAATCAATTGAAATAATTTAAATGTTATACTTGGTTATAAATTGAATATAAGAAAACAAATGTAAATATTGAATTAACTAATGAAATAATATATAGTTAATGGTAATTGAAAAGTTAGTGCTATGAAAGAAATTGTAACATTTATTTGAAAATAATAAATCTATAAACGTGATTAAAAGTCAATGGTGACAATTATTATATGTTACCTATTTATTTAGTCTAATAAATTTAATTGGGGACCAATTGTAATTGAACGTAATTAAATATTACATTAATAGAAATTAAGATGAAATTGGAAATTATTAATGTAATAAAATATAAACTAATGTAATTATATCCTTAAAGTAATGATTGATTTAATAACAAGATGGAAATCAAATTTAATGGAATTATTGTAATTTAAATTATAATTACTGATTTTATTGAAATTGAAATTAAACACTGTAAATTGAGAAATGTTCGAATTGAGTTGATATAGAAATTTGTTTTGAAGGATTATAAATCACTAAGTAATCTGAGGTGATAAAATTTGTTAATTATAGAAATTGAAATTGAAAAGTGATTTAATTAATTTAATTAATTAACGTGGAAATAGCCATTTCGACCACTGACTCGGATTTCGACGAAACCAGTTTCATCGGATCCGTCATATTGAATTATTGTAGGATTTTAAGTTTTGTCGCGATCGGACTTGTCGTTTGATCGTACGGACTCAAAACGCCCAGAAATCAATTTATTTGAAATCAATTTGAAATAAGCTGATTTTAAGCTAACTTCTTCATACGATGGAATTAGGACTTGAAACCTGTTCTATTGAGTTTAAAATTATCAAAAACATCTATTTTCATATATGGGATGACCCATTTTCGTTCCGGAGACAGAACGGGCTTTTCGGGTCGTTTATCGTTCAACTTGTAAATCAATCTGGTCCATTCATTCTAATTCTGATCTACCTATAAATAGTCTGTTATAAACCCTAGCCACTTCTTATTTTCATTTGTCTATACGTACAATTCTTTCTGCTCCTCTACTCCTCAATGGTAGACAAACCAAAACAAATTCCGAATTCAATTGCAAACCAAAATCAAATCAAAAATTCAAACTTCTCAAACCCTATCGAATTATATATCGATTTGAAGCTCTCGACGAGCGCAAGTCAAATTTGTAGTTTGTTTTTCGATCTAGGTTGCTTGCCGGAACTAGGCGATTTAATCTCGGTCGTTCATTGGTGGTTGATGACCTTCGACGGATCGTCGATTGGAGGATACCGTTGTGTGGAGAGGACCGACTGGAGTTCATCGGCGTGTCTTGTTCATGGTTTCAATGGCTAGATCATCGCCGTTAATTCATTAGGGTTTAAAACTTCTTGCGGCGGCTGGGATTTTTGCGATCGATTGGCGAGGTAGGCGAGGTAGGCGAAGTCGCCGATGGTGGAGGGGGTTCAGGCGAGGTCGCAGCGAGGCTGGGAGTGGTCGCGATCATGTCAGGCGCGGCGTAGCGATGGTTATTTTATTTTGTTTAAATTTGAATTTCTAATTCAAACGTTCTAACTTACGTAACTTTCGCATACAAGGTCCAATTCACACGCGGTTTGTTTTGCCGGTATCGTATCGAAATTTCGGACATTTTGACGTTGGTTTGGATGAATTCTGAGACTGTTTGAATTTGGGCCCTAATTTGGATTTTAATTCGATTTAAAATCGAAGGTGAGTGTTTTAACCTACTCACAACTTCAAAAATTTCTTATGTTAGTTAAATTAAATTTATGATGTGGTTAGGAATATATTCATGGCTGTTTGATATATTTAAATTGCTATTTCGGTTAATTTGTATTATTTTGAATTAAATTGTTATTTAATTTATTATTGAACTTAAATTGTCAGTTAAATACCTGTCATTGATAATTAGTTAATTGTTGATATTTATTGGTTGAATTGAATGATGATTTTGATGAATGTTTGATTTTTGATATTGGATGATTGGATGTTATATTGTTATCACTCTGCAAGTTCCCTTAGTTATTATTAGGAAAATCACTATGGGTTAAAATGATATATACCCGAACGATCTATAAATTAGGGAAAAATCGTTATGGGTTGAAATGATAGACTCGAACGATTTTATGGATTTTAATATTTAATTTGGGATTGCGGTTTGAAATGATATATTACCGTAACATTTTAAATTGCGAATTGAAATGATAAATATCTGTATCACTTGACCCTAGGGTAGAGAATTATATACGGACACCGGATTGGTTAAATTAAATGATTTTTAAATCCTTAATTTTTGAATTTAGTTAAATGATATTTTGAAATAAAATTTGATTTATATAAATTGAATTATTATCGAAATTCAAGTTTATGTTGAAATCTGAATTTGTTTAAAGGAATTGTTTAAATAAATTACATTGAAATTTTAAGTTGAATTTTGAAGTATAAATGGAATTTAACAGAATTGAGTTATTGAATTTGTTTGAAATATAACTTTGAAATGTATTGATATTTCAAATGTGGATTGAAAGCAATATAGAATTTAATAATTTATTCAGAATTCGAATTAGAAGATTTAAAAATTTGGTTTCATAAATTTTGAAATTTAAATGGTCCAGATGTGTTGAAATGCAATAAATAGTTTAAATTGATATAAATCCCAAATTCATATTTTAATATAAACTATTTTAAAAATATATATTTTTAAAGATTCTAAATTTTAAGATTTTCAAACTATTAAACTATTTTAACCTATATTAACTACATTAAATCATTTTAACCTATTTTAAACCATTTAATTTATTTTAAACTAATTAACCCATTTTAACTTATTTTAAATCTAATTAATCTATTTTAAAGCCATTTAATCTATTTTAATTATATTTAATCTATTTTAAATCTATTTAACTATCTTAAATCAATTTAACAGTATCTTAAATCTATAATTAAACTATTTTAGAGTATTTTAACTATTTATAACTATTTAAGCTATTTTCTAAATTTTCAGACTAAGTAAGTGGAAGTGTTCATATTCAAATTCATTGGTTTAAAAGCAAATACGATTAAATGATGTTATAACCTAAGTTGGGATTTAAATGTTATAGTTAATTGAATATGATGATTTTGAAGTAAGGATTTAACCTATTTGGAAATATGATTTTTGAAAGAAATTATGATTTTGGAAACGATATAATTTCAAAGGTGAATATGATTTCAAAGTGAATATAATTTCAAAAGTGATATGGTTTGAATTGAATATGATATTTTGATATCAATTGTAAATTGACGTTTTGAAATGTAAAAGAACCATCTGGTGTGAAATAAGCGTTTGGTTGTTAAAGAGACCGGGATCGGATATTGTCATACTCTCTGCCAATACCGAAAACCACTTTAACAACTGTGCACGTGGTGGAGATTCCAGAAATGAAGTAGGATGGTTTGGCGAACGATTTCTGTATAAGGTATGATGTGACCCTGACTCCCGTGAGTCAGCTTAGATGTGACTAAAACTGGAGCCACGCTGGGCCAAGTGAGGTCGTACCCCCGATCGGACACATTTCTTCGATACCATATCATGACTTTGTGATTGATTTGGTGGCCACCCCTTGATTTTGATTTGGGAGTTTGTTCCGAGGTGGGCGGTAGTAGCTGCTATGCGTTACCACCAGTCCGGATACGCAATTGGTGTATCTACCCTGGCATTGCCTCGAGTGTCGTGTTCACATGCCCTATCGCGCCTTCTACGAGTTTGTTTTGTACCATACCTATGGAGTGCCCTCTGATAGCCTCCAGTTTACGGAGGAGTTACGGTACTGTATAGACTATGGGAATATATAAAAATGTGTTAAGGGGGATATGGGTAACGCCTTAACGCTATTTTAATACTTTACTTTACTGTAGACATATTATAATAGCGTATTGTACTACATAGTAGATAGTTTAACGGATCCTTAGGAGATGGAAATCCCGAACATCTCTTAAGTTATTGCACGCATGTTACACACTGGATAGGAGATGTCAAACCCCGTAAACATCTCTGACGCCGTTACACTCATATTTATTTACCGTTGATTTAACTTACATAAGATATTTTAGTTCTGACTCGAGTGTTTTGTCTTTTTAGTTCGCTCGGGTCAGCCTGAGCTTTTCAGTTTTCCGAAGACTGCTTTTTGGAGGATGAAGACGAAGATTTTGTACTATTATTATTATCTATTATAGTATTTCCACTGCATCATGTTGTTCCACTGCATTTATTTATTTATCTCTGTTTGTGTAACTTTGATTTTTGTGTTGTAAAAGAATAATCAAATGTATTTATAAAACAGCTTCATGAACTGTTATTTGATTATTATATTTTGTCATTCCGCTGCGAGATTCTGTATTTGTTTTCTTTCTTTCTCTGCTTTTCTTATTTACCCCATAACAATCTGCCCTTTTGAATGGTTTAAGTATGGCCTGTGTGTCTGCTTATAACGTCCAAAAAAATAGGTCGTTACACCTAAGTCCCCAGAGTGCGGACTGGAGTATAAATGATTCGGGTGGAAAAACGACTGCCCAAGGCAGAAAAACGACTGCCCTAGGCGGAAACATGACTATCCACGAGCAAAACTCTAAGTCCCCGGAGTGTGGACTGGAGTATAAATGATTTGGATGGAAAAACGACTGCCCCGGGCGGAAACACGACTGCCCACGAGAATACTCTAAGTGCCCGGAGTGCGGACTGGAGTATAAACGATTCGGGTGGAAAACGACTGCCCCAGGCGGAAACACGACTCCCCACGAGAAAAACTCTAAGTCCTCGGAGTGCGGACTGGAGCATAAATGATTCGGGTGGAAAAACGACTGCCCCAGGTGGAAACACGACTGCCCACGATAAAACTCTAAGTCCCCAGAGTGCGGGCTGGAGTATAAACGATTCGGGCAGAAAAACGACTGCCTCAGGCAGAAACACGACCGTCCATGAAAAAAACTCTATGTCCCCGGAGTGCGGACTGGAGTATAAACGATTTGGGCAGAAAAACGACTGTCCCGGGTGGAAACACGACTGCCCACGTGAAAACTCTAAGTCCCTGGAGTGCAGACTGGAGTATAAGCAATTAGGGCGGAAAAACGACTGCCCCGGGTAGAAACACGAATGCCCACGAGAAAATTCTAAGTCCCTGTGGCGTGGACTGAAGCAAAAGCATAAGTCGAACGTGAACCGACCGCTTGTGAAACAACACTAAGTCCCCAGAGCACGGACTGACTCGTAAACTCATTGGGCAGATGGACGGATTTTAACTGTTCTCCATCCCACAAATTCCAATCTGAAATCAACGAAAGAAATTCAAGTTACTGAAGGCTGGATACAACAGCTCATTACAATTTTGCTTGACATCCCTTACGACTTAGGGCAACAACTGCTGAGAGGCCTTGAGATAGAGATGGTGAATTATTAACGAGATTTGCAATCGAAAATTACAAGTACATGGAGTGGAAAGTAATTATTCAACCATCAAAGTAACGATTCCCACGATGACTGGTCAAAAGCAAAAAAAATTATTCACTTGATGCAAAATTCGGTTACAAGTTATTCTAAATGTTCGAGATTCATGCCCGTACACTTACTACTGAAAAAAAGGGCAGCACACATTTAAATTATCCAAGCTATATACAACGACACAAAGTGGCAACAATTTCTTCAACTTTTTCTCCTTCTTCGGTTTCTCAGGAGTAGAATCAGTTGAGCATCTTTTTCGGGACCCTTTGACACTCTTAGTTGGAACGCTTGAAGAAGTAGGAGGAATTTCACAGGGGATCGACCCGCCGGGTGGAATGACCTGCAGAGATACAAGATCGAGATCTCCATCTGCCACCTCAGCATGATCGCCTTTGACTTCGCGCTTCAATTTCTTCTCCCCTTCAATCTGCTTCTTCATGCTGATTTAGGCAGTGTGCTTCTAAGCACCCGTGATCATTACGTTATCAAGCTCCTCAACAAGAGATGGGCCTTCGGGCTTGTCTTCGTCAAGTGCCCCGATGACTTGACCATCGGGCCCTGGAATATCTACTACGGCCGGAACTTCGGTCGTTCTCTCCTGTTGCTCCATGGAAACATTGCTCCTAGGAGTTTGTTCAGGACCAGGATGACCTGCAAAAATTTGTTAAAACCTGAACATTAGTTGAAGGGCGTTACACGTGGAGAACAACGATCTTGCAAATTTGTAGAAATTAAGTACAATACCGGCATCCGGTTGACTCTCAGTAGTTAAGGGAGTGTTTCCTTCAAGAATGGGGGATAACATCTGCGGACCAAGGTCGGGTCTATCCGGATCATAGCCAATACTTTGCTCCGAAGTGTGAGAAGATGATGGTCCGGCCACATGGGTAGGAGAAGAACCCTTAAGATCGATTCCAGAAGATTCAACAATATCCTCTCCTTCCTTAGCTGGTGCAGGAGCCTTAAAGAATTGAAGTTTGGCAGCGGCCAGATCGGATGGCTCATTCCCTCGAAGCACTTCTCGTGCAATTGTTTCTTCATTAAGCTTCGCTTCTCCTAATTCTTCCTCCTTGATTTTGACAATGAGCTCCCAGGCTTCAGCGAGTGATTCAAGATAACCTTCGCCAAGAAAGGTCAAGTCACGGTGAAGAAGAACTTTCGCATTATATTCGACAATAAGCGGATCGAACAAGTTCTTGATCTCATTCCTGCCAGACTCGGTAGCAGCTTCTACCCGGGAGTTAGCCTCATCAAGCACTTCCTTTCTGCCCTCCTCGCGGGCCTTTTCCTTCAAAGTTTCGATCTTGGCAAATTGTTCATCGAGCTTTGTTCTTAAGCTTCTTGCCTCGACGATCTCTTCGCGGTATCTCTATGATTTTTCTTATGCCTCAATCTTTTCCTTCCTCTCTTTATTTAATAATTTTTCAAGATTTTCAACGTGGCGAGCTAAGGCATCTTTCTCCTTTTGGAAGGAGTCCTTTTCTAGAGCTAGAGTGCCGCTGCAATGAAGTGTTGCATCAAGTTCTTTTTTGTGCGAAGTCTCCGGGCGATTTACCGCCTCTACTATTTCATTTGTATTCTTCTCTACTTCAGCAAGTTAGGTTTTATACTCAAGCAGCTCAGCGTCTTGGTGCTTGATGATGTCCTTGTCATGAATAGCCTCTAACTTGAGGCAGTCGATTTCATGTTGGCGCTCGACGGAGACTTCGGAGATTTTCTCGGCCAAGTGGATAAATGATTCATGCTGGACGTACACTTCGTTCATGCATGCTAGTGAGCTCACCTTGGCGCTTCCGGGAATGATGTGTACGGAGGGGAGGAACTTAAGTCCATCAAAGCAGATTCTTGGAAAGGTAGCTTTAATTTCAGCTAACCACTGTCGTATAGTCAGGCGCGGGAACCGGCGGAGGCGGTCGAAAGTAACAAGTGGGTGCTTGCCGGAGCGGTGTTCGCGTGACTGTCTTAAACTAGATGACCCAGAATGTTGGTCATGAGGCACGACAACATGAGAGTCGCGATGTGAAACTTATCTCCGCTATGAGCGGGAAGGTTTGAATGATCATCATGACGAGGAGCGTGTGATTGAGACTTCCGTTTGGATGGGGAAGAAGACTCTCGTGAATAATAATCTTTGCTTCGCTCGTCATCTTTTTCTCTACGTCACCCGGATTCGGAATCTCGGCTCGAGCGATGATAAGTAGAAGAACCCTAAAGACGGTCGAAGGCGTGAGACTGTGACATTGCACCTGTGAAGAACTAAATAAGAGCACATTAAAAACTGTCAAATAAGGAATTAATAACGTGTGTATAGTGTAGTGCAAGTGTTTGTGTGTCCTAGTGCTCCCCCGACGGACTGGTAACGGTGGCTTTACTCATCGGAGTATTCACCCCTCTATTGGAAGGTTGGATGCCTTTGCCGCTTCTGGTGGGAGAGTTGAGCCCTTCAACGTTGATGTTAGGAAAGTCGTAATTTAGTATATCATCTGGAATTGGAAGGTCGGAGAATCCCTTCAACGAGGTTTCCGTTTGTTGGGAAGATGACTCCTTTTCAAGCGGAGTTATGACGAATTCTAGGTTTGCCCCGGCTTTACTCTTTCGCAGCTTGTACACCAACATTTTCTTCCTCTTCGGAGGTGTTTGCATTTGACCGACCTGCAGCGTTTCGACCACCGGCGCTTTTCCAAGGCCTACATCTTCGTTTCTCGGCCTAACGTCTTGATATTCTTTGATCTCCCCCTCTTTAGTGCCTTCCCGATTTCCTTCTACAGGGGGCACGACGGGGTCGCTTGTTTCTACTCTTTCTTCAGTAACAATTTTAGGGGCTGCATTGTTCTCGGGGAGTCCGATTTTGTGGCCGTCTTCCAACAGCCCAAATAATGAAAGCAGCTCATCAGTGACGAGGATTTTAATGACCTGATCCTCAACGGGAGTGGCACAATAACAGGGACGGTTCTAGAATACTCGACGCCTTTGGGTCAAGGGCGAACACCTGAAAGAACTTGGGATGTTAGTATATCCAAAGGAGAAGTTATGGCGTGAATCATCGAACTAAAGACGAAGGCAGGAGTAACACTTAAGTCCTTCTAACCATCTCCTTACGAAGCCAGGAGGACACCGTACGTAAAACCACTCGTGCTTGAATAGGGAGAGCTTGTTCCATGCATCCGTCAAGACATGGCATTTAGGCGAGGTTTCAAGGAAGACATATGAAGGACTCCCTGATCATCTTTTAAAGTTGTAGATATATCTGATGTCTTCAAGGGTCGGTGGATGGAACAGAACGTTCATAAAGAGGAGGAAGGTTGTAACATCCCTAATTTTGATGGCATTATTTAAAAGATTTAATTAGATAAATTAGATAGAATAATGATGATAAGGAGATTGAGATTTGATTAAATTAATAAATGGGCTTTAATTTGGTTTAAGGGCTAATTTAGTTACACATGGGCATATTAGTAAAATAGCCTCCTTATTATTTTACACAGCTATTACTTCTTCTCTATGTCCATTCACGTTTCATTTTTCTCACGATCACAAAATCTAAAACCAAAATCAAAGCCAGCCATTACAAAAAAGGAAAAGAAGGAATTTTTAATCTAAAGCCAAATATCAACTATGGAGGATTAATCAACAACAAATCTCAAGTTTCCTATCAAATCTAAGGTAAATAATAATTTATTCCATCTCCTTTTGGTTTATATAATCCTATGATTTCAGATTTATGTTTTATTTCATATCTATGAAATTTGGATGATGATATGCTTAAATTATGAATTGTTTGATTTAAACAATTACCTTATATATATATAATCCGTACGGTTTTATGGGCAAAACCGTAAGATATTGATTTTTAAATGCATGGAAATTTTTTATGTTAAGCAAAACATAATTTTGAAGATTGGTTTTAATTTTCAGAATTTTCCAAGCTATGGAATTTTATTATGAATTTTTGATGGAAAATATGATATGATTGGCTTAAATATTTTTTAATGAATTTCAGGAAGAAATTGGGTCTAAAATTTTAATATGTTTGATTACATGATTAATTCGAATTTCTGTGATTTTTTGGGATTTTTCCCAATTGATTTACTAGGAAGAATAAATTATTCTGAAAGAGGGGCTTTTCTGCAAATGTCAGATTTAAGTTATTTGGAAAGGTTTTAACGTTATATCCTTTAATTTAGGATCTAAATAAATGTAGCAGTTTCAAAAGTAAAGTAATTGAAAAGTTTTATGGCAGCCAATCAGTGCTTTCCAACAAGGCAAGTTATTAAAAAGAAATTACTTAAAGTTGCTATGATTTAGCCTTTAAATCAGAAAAAGGTGTTTCGCCTTTAATGGAAGATACCTTCCGACACCATTGGTTCCACCCCATTATAATCGAAACCATCAAAGTCGAAACATTCTTAAGCGAAACCAATACACATGGTATCTCCTGGAAGGTACGTAATGGATTGGAAGATGGGCGGAAGCTTTGGTGTCGAAGGGTAAGCATCCGATGGAGTCAAAACCCTACTATGTTTTATAAGTTAAGTTAAAGTCCTTGCCTTTTTTGCTCAAAGCTTTCGACTTAGTCGAAACATATTGTTTTCGAAAGAGTGTATGTTTATCTTTTAAAGAAGGTTGCCATGTTATACTAAAAGTACTAACTTTCGAAGGAGATCCTTTTCTTTTAAATAAATGCTTTCGAAAGGGGTTGGTTTCGACCTAGTCGAAGCCTATCCACTACTCTACCTTTTGACCATGTTGCCCAATAATGCTTGCGAAGGGTTGCTCTTGTTTTACCTTAAACCAAACCTTTTTCCTTATTGTTTTCGAAAGGGGTTGGGGTTTCGAAGGAAATGGAGTCGAAAGGGTGTTTCGACCCAGACCTTCGAAGTTTTGATTTTTAAGTCTTTTGCTTTCGAACTAGATGGCTCCGACACCATCAATTTTTCCCTAACTAGTTTTTGTTGGTTTCGAAAGAGATACATTCGCATACAACCATCTTGACCCAAATTATGTTTTAAGAGTAAAACCCAATGCTTTCGAAAGGGCATTTCATTTGTTTCGAAACCTATGTTTAAAGAACGTTTTCTTGATACCATCGAAAGGTCTTATTGGTTTCGAAAGGTATATATATACTTAGAGTTTTGGAAAGAGAATTTCTAAGCTTTCGAAGGAGGTCATCCAGGGGTTTCGAAAGTGATGTTTTAAGGTTTCAAAACAAATAACCTATTCTCATTTTTAAGGAAAAACCGTGGCATAAATAATAGATTTTGGAAATAATATTCACATTGTTATTAACCCATTACTTAATTTTGGGGAAAGGGCAGAATAACTAGTTAGGTTGACCCAGTAGTGAATATAACTTAAATGACGATAAATTCTTAATCTAATGATATTGGCAAGGGCCAATAGGTTTACAGTAAGCTTATGAAAACTATATGATATTGGCAGAGGCCAATAGGTTCATAGTCAGCCCATGAAAACTATGATTTGACACTTGCAGGGGCCAGTAGGTTTGTAGTTAGCCCATGAAAACTATATCCAGATTAAGATATTGCCAGTTGGCCTATATGTTCCTAGTTAGCCCATGAAAACGAGGATAAGAAATATGATATTGGAGATACCAATAAGTTCTTAGTAATCCCATGAAAACTAAGTAATTGGACAGATAGTCCATAAACATTTAACAGGTTAATAGTAACCCTAGAATCTATAATTTAGACAGATAGTCAGGATGAATGGAGGATGGGTAACCCAGAATTGATTTACTTGTTTTGCATATCATCATTATATTTTGAAATACTATGTTTTACCCATTGTGGATGTAGGAATCACAGTATATGGTTTTGTAAGTGTTTTGGTATACTAGTGAGGGGAAAACCCGTTCCGCTATGCGTCGTGGTCTTACTAGATATCTAAATGGTTTGAGATGGTAGATTATTATTCATACTAGGCTTTTTGTCTGACTCGAAGTTTTTGTTTTCTCCTTAAAATCTCAGGTACTAAATTGATTTTGAGTAGGTTGAGAATTAAAGGTTTTCTGGTTTTCTCTTAGACAAACAAAGCTTCCGGAGGTGTGTAGGAGGCGAATAGTTATTTAAAGTTATTTTATTTCCGATGTATGTTTGATTGTAAAGGCAAACTGTTTCAATGCCTTAGTATGTACTCTGATCAACCAAGGAGGCATCTTCATATGTTGCTCTTGGCATATTTTATTATTATATGTTATCTGAATGTGGTCTGCGAACTGAGATTATGTAATCAATTTGAAATACTTTGAAATGGAATGTGGATTTTATTTGCTGTTTAAAACTATTATATATTCTTGTGTTTCTGGGTATCAATGTATCTAATATCACCGTATTTATTCATCGAGGATTAATAACTATGGATGACTGCATCATCCGTACCCGTTAGTTTTGGGCCCCAAGTAAGGGGATGTTACAAGTTGCTATCGGAGCATGGTTTATGAAACTTTAAAAGAAACTTAAACCTCAAAGATTTTTCAAACATAATCCAATGAATCAGATAATAAGATTGGGGTTTGGGTTAACGCTATAATAACGTACTTGTATTTGATATATATAGTTATATATAAGTACGTATACCTCGTTCTCTTAGACCGTTCTTCTGTATCTTACTAAGGCTCGTATGTAGATCTACGACAAAGGAGATATGGAAGCAGAAAACGGAAGAGGAAATCTCGGTGGAGGAAGCACCACACTTAATAGAAATGCTTGACCCACTTCCAGGAGAAACCCGGGACGACCGGCTAATGCTAGTAACCAAAATGCCGAAGCTAATGTCAGTGCTTGAAATCGCCAGTAGATATGAGGGCGATGTATCAGTTCTTAGCCGGTTTGATACAAGTAGGAGCTGCTGCTGGAGTTGCTGGAAATAGAGGATGAGCTAATCTTATGGTTCCAGTTGGGAATATTGCTCTGCTAAGTAGAGATTACACCAATTTGGGTGGGAAGCCATTCTTGGGAACGGAGAGTGCTGTAGAGGTTCAAAATTGGTTGTTGCATTGCAAGAAAATATTTACTGATATGGGTCTGAATGATGGACAAAAGAGGAAGTTGGCCTTTAGGCAGTTGCAGGAGTCAGCACTTCTTGGTGGAATAGTGTCACTGCTGGAGTTCTCGAAGAACGGTTAACCTGGAATGATTTTAAAATGAGATTTGAGCAGAAGGTTGTATCTGAGTTTGCCAAGTCTGAGCTGATGAGGAAATTTATGGATTTAGTGCAAGGAGATATGTCAGTAGTTGAGTATGTTACTAAGTTTGAAGAGCTGTCTAGATATGGGTATGCTCTTATAGATACTGACATCAAAAGGAATGAGAAGTTCATTCGGGGATTGAGGCCCGATCTTGCTAGGATGACCATGACACATGTCCGTGCCCCTTGTAATATAGTGGTGGAAATAGCTATTTGCCATGAGGAGTTGCTAGCTGATCTAGCTAAGGAGAAGATGGTGGAAACTCAGGGTTCTCAAGGGAAGAGAATGAAGTTGTTTAAAAAAAAGGGCTGAGGTAGTTTGCTATAAGTGTGACAAGAAGGGTCACTTTTCTAATGAATGCCCGTCAGGAAATAGGAAGAAAGCTGCAGTTAAGAAGAATGTGAAATGCTTCAACTGCAATCAAGTTGGGCATTATAAGAATCAATGTCCGGAGCCAGTTAGGGAGGACAAAGGAAAAGTTTTTCTATAGGACCAGCTAGGCCTACTGCAATTGATAAAGGAAAGACTGTGATGGAAGGTACGCTTTTGATTTAGAGTATTTCAGTTAGAGTACTTTTTGATACCGGTGCATCACATTCATTTATATCTTAGTGTTTGGTTGATAGATTATGTCTAGAACCCACCTACCTTGTTACTTCCTTAAGGGTTGCGAATCCAATAGGAGGATATGCAACTCTTGGGTTAAGATGTGAGCAGTTGGAACTTGACTTGTTAGGTCATAAGTTTGCATGAGTTTGTACGTTATTGATTTCGTAGATTTCAAGATCATTTTGGGTATGGATTGGTTGAGTAGGTATGAGGTTAGAATATTTTACCAGGATAGGGAAATATCACTGAGACACCCTAATAATCATAACCGAGTGATATTCTCAGTAGAGAATATTGACCGGAGTGTTAGTGCTATGCTTAATGCTATGGAGGTAGGAAATGAGTTAAGTCAGGTTCAAGTAGCTAGAGAATTTGCAGATGTTTTTGAGCAGTCACTGGACTACCCCCGAAAAGAGCTGTTAAGTTTAGAATAGATCTTGTGCCAGAAGCTGAACTTGTAAGTAGACCACCTAGCAGAATGACACCAACCGAGATGAAGGAAGTGAAGGTGCAGCCAGTGGATCTAGATGGAAAGAAGTTTATCAGACCAAGCAGTTCGCCTTGGGGAGTGGCCACGGTGCTTTTGAAGAAACCGGATGGTCGTTAAGGATGTGTATTGACTACCGTAAGTTGAATGAAAGGACCATTAAGAATTAGTATCCTTTTCCAAGAATAGACGATCTGTTCGAACAGTTGAATGGAGCCAGAGTGTTTTCCCAATTGGACTTGGCGACATGTTTCCATCAGTTAAGAGTGGCGGAGGATAATATTCTTTTGACAGCATTTCGAACTAGATATGGTTCATATGAGTGGTTAGTAATGCCATTTGGATTGACAAATGCACCTGCTTTCTTCGTATATTTGATGAATCGAGTTTTCCGAGAGTACTTGGATAAGTTTGTTCTGGTATTCATAGATGACATTCTAGTATACTCTAAGGATGAGAGGGAGCATAAAGTTCATCTTAAAGTGGTGCTTGAGACGCTAAGGCAGAATCAGTTAAAGGCGAAGTTTACCAAGTGTCATTTTCGAAATAAAGAGGTTAAGTTTCTTGGTCATGTGGTTTCAGAGAAAGGATTGTCAGTCGATCCAGATAAGATCGAAGCTATGAATAATTGGAAGAGACTAGAAACGATAACTGAGATTAGAAGTTTTCTTGGACTTGCTGGCTACTACCGGAGATTCATTAAGGATTTCTCGCGGATTGCAACACCCTTAACTAAGCTAACTAGAAAGAAGGTGAAGTTTGTCTGGTTTGACAAATGTGAGGAAGCATTCCTTAAGTTAAAGCATTTGTTGACCAATGCACCCGTGTTAGTAGTTCTAGATGGAAACCAAGGGTTGGTGGTATATACTGATACATGCGGAACTGGATTAGGAGCAGTATTGATGCAGAAAGGTAAGGTTATTGCCTATGCATCCCAGCAGCTTAGACCGCATGAAGTAAGATATCCTACTCATGATTTGGAGTTGGCAGTTGTGATCTTTGCATTGAAAATTTGGAGACATTATCTCTTAGGGGAGAGGTTTGAGCTTTATATTGATCATAAGTCTTAACGGTATTTATTCTCTTAGAAGGTATTAAATATGAGACATCAGAGGTGGTTGGAGTTTTTGGCAGCTTATGACTTTGGTATAGAGTATACACCAGGAAAAGGTAACAAGGTAGGAGATGATCTTAGTAGAAAACATAATAATGTGGTGTTAGCTATGTTGGCGGAGTGGAAAGATTTGGAAGCTTTGGCTAGTTGTGGAGTGCAGTTAAGACCAACTGCTGGTTCTAGCCAGAGTTCCACCAAATTGTCTTGTTTGGAAGTCCGACTAGTATTGATTGAGAGAATTGCTTCTAAGCAGAAAGAGGATCCAGTACTACCCGAAAGGATCAGGAGACTTGAGATTGGAACAGAGATCGATGATTTAAAGGATTTAGCCTTGACCAGAAAGGATGGCTAAGAAAGAAGTGATGGTTGTGTGTTCCGAATCTATAGGACTTGAGGAAGGAAGTTCTTGGAGAATGTCATCGATCCAAGTTTACGATTCATCCTGGAAGAACCAAGATGTATCAGGATATGAAGAGGAGCTTCTATTGAGAAGGCATGAAGAGGGATGTTGGCTTATGGGTTAGACAGTGTGCAAACTGTCAACAAGTAAAAGCTGAACATCAGAAGCCCAGTGGATTGCTTTAACCTTTAGAGATTCCAGTTTGGAAATGGGATTCGATATCCATGGATTTTATAGACGGGTTGCCAAGGTCAAATAGAGGTAACGAAAGTATATTGGTTATAGTGGACAGATTGACTATGAGTGCTCACTTCATTCCAATTAAGTCAACCAGGATGGCACCTGTTTTAGCTAAGTTGTTCATGAAGAACATAGTTAGACTGCATGGAGTTCCTAGTAGTATAGTCAGTGACAGAGATGCTTTGTTTACTACCGAATTCTGGAAAGGTCTACATAACGTAATGGGTACCAAGCTCAATATGAGTACTGCATATCCTCAGACAGATGGACAGACAGAGAGAGTCAATAAGGTACTCGAGGATTTATTGAGAGCTAGTGTATTGGACTTTGGTGGATCTTGGGAAGGTCGCCTACATTTAGTTGAGTTTTCCTATAATAATAGTTATCAGGGTAGTATAGGAATGGCACCGTTTAAAGCTTTGTATGGAATGCCATGCAAATCACCAGCATGTTGGTTAGAGACTGGAGACAGATTAGTCTTAGGTCCGGACTGGGTTAGAGAGGCGTTAGAGAAGATTGAGTTAATCCGAGAGAGGATGAAGGAAGCTCAGTCTAGATAGAAGAGTTACACAGACAAGAGGCGTAAAGACCTAGAATTCTCAGTTAGGGACAAGGTTTTCATTAAGGTATCACCTATGAAGGGTGTGATACAATTTGGCAAGTCTGGGAAGTTAGCCCCAAGATATGTTGGTCCATTCTAGATTTTAGAAAGGATTGGAAAGCTTGCGTACAGAATAGAGTTACCGAGCAGTTTGGCAGGTGTCCATAATGTATTTCATGTGTCTCATATTCGTAAATATGTGCATGATCCAGAGACTACCATTCCTCCGACAGGGTTGGATGACTTTGTAGTAGCGTCTAATTTGACTATTGTTAGACAACCAGTTCGGGTTGTAGCTAGAAATGAGAAAAGACTAAGGAACAAGACAGTCAGGTTAGTAAAAGTTCAGTGGACCGACAATGAGAAGGACAATACTTGGGTAACAGATGATAGGATTAGAGATATTTGTCCTGACTTGCTTCGAGGGTATGTCTATATTAGATTTATATAAATAGTTGCTAGTCAGTTAGACTAGTATGATTGTTAGGAGTTGTTACAAATGATTGCTATGTTTTGTATCCAGTCCTTACTGAATTTCAAGGACGAAATTCTTTAAGGGGGGAAGCCTGTAACATCCCTAATTTTGATGGCATTATTCAGAAGATTTAATTAGATAAATTAAATAGAATAATGATGATAAGGAGATTGAGATTTGATTAAATTAATATATGGTCGTGTTTACTAATTGAATAAATGGGCTTTAATTTGGTTTAAGGTCTAATTTAGTTACACATGGGCATATTAGCAAAATAGCATCCTTATTATTTTACACGGCTATTACTTCTCCTCTATGTCCATTCACGTTTCATTTTTCTCACGGTCACAAAATTTAAAACCTAAATCAAAGCCGGCCATTACCAAAGAGAAGAAATTTTTAATCTAAAGCCAAAGATCAAGCTAGGGAGGATTAATCAATAAAAAATCTCAAGTTCTTTATCAAATCTAAGATGAATAATAATTTATTCCATCTCTTTTTGGTTTATCCTATGATTTCAGATTTATGTTTGATTTCATTTCTATGAAATTTGGATGATGATATGCTTAAATTATGAATTGTTTAATTTAAACAATTACCTTATATATATAATTCGTAAGGTTTTAAGGGTAAAACCGTGAGATATTGATTTTGAAATGCCATGGAAATTTTTTATGTTAAGTAAAACATAATTTTGGAGATGGGTTTTAATTTTCAGAATTTTCCAAGTTATGGAAATATTATTATGAATTTTTGATGGAAAAAATGATACGATTGGGTTAAATATTTATTTTGTAAATTTCAGGAAGAAATTGGGTCTAAAATTTTAATATGTTCGATTATATGATTAATTCGAATTTCTGTGATTTTTGGGGATTTTTCCCAATTGATTTATTAGGAAAATAAATTATTTTGAAAGAGGGGCTTTTCTGCAAATGTTGGATTTTGGTTATTTGGAAAGGTTTTAACGTTTAAATCCTTTAATTTAGGATATGAATAAATGCATCAGTTTCAGAAGTAAAGTAATTGAAAAGTTTTATGGCGGCCAATTAGTGCTTTCCAACTAGGCAAGTTGTTAAAAAGAAATTACTGAAAGTTGCTATGATTCAGCCTTTAAATCAGAAAAAGGTGTTTCGCCTTTAATGGAAGATACCTTCCGACATCTTTGGTTCCGCCCTATTATAGTCGAAACCATCAAAGTCGAAACCTTCATAAGCGAAACAATTACACATGGTACTGGAAGGTACGTAGTGGATTGGAAGATGGGCGGAAGCTTTGGTGTCGAAGGGTAAGCCTCCAGTGAAGTTGGAACCCTACTTTGTTTTATAAATTAAGTTAAGTTAAAGTCCTTGCCTTGTTTTGCTCAAAGCTTTCAATATATTCGAAACTTATTGTTTTCTAAAGGGTGTTTGTTTAAATTTCAAAGAAGGTTGCCATGTTATATTGAAAGTACTAACTTTCAAAGGAGATCGTTTTCTTTTAAATAAAAGCTTTTGAAAGGGGTTGGTTTCGACCTAGTCGAAGCCTATCTGCTACTCTACCTTTCGACCATGTTGCCCAATAATGCTTTCAAAGGGGTTGCTCTTATTTTACCTTAAACCAAACCTTTTTCCTTATTGTTTTCGAAAGGGGTTGGGGTTTTGAATGAGATGGAGTCGAAAGGGGGTTTCGACCCAGACCTTCGAAGTTTTGATTTTTAAGTCTTTTGCTTTCGAACTAGATGGCTCCAACACCATCAATTTCCCCAAACTAGTTTTTGTTGGTTTCGAAAGAGATACTTTCGCATACAACCATCTTGACCCAAATTATGTTTTAAGAGTAAAACCCAATGCTTTCGAAAGGGTATTTCATTTGTTTCGAAACCTATGTTTTAAAGAACGTTTTCTTGATACCATCGAAAGGTCTTACTGGTTTCGAAAGGTATATATATACTTAGAGTTTTGGAAAGAGAATTTCTAAGCTTTCGAAGGAGGTCATCCAGGGGTTTCAAAAGTGATGTTTAAAGGTTTCAAAACAAATAACCATTCTCATTATTAAAGGAAAAACCATGGCACAAATAATAGATTTTGGAAATAATATTCACATTGTTATTAACCCATAACTGAATTTTGGGGAAAGGGCAGATTAACCAGTTAGGTTGACCCAGTAGTGAATATAACTTAATAGGTGATAAATTCTTAATCTAATGATATTGGCAGGGCCAATAGGTTTATAGTAAGACCATGAAAACTGTATGATATTGGCAGGGGCCAATAGGTTCATAGTCAGCCCATGAATACTATGATTTGATACTTGCAGGGGCCAGTAGGTTTGTAGTTAGCCCATGAAAACTATATCTGGATTAAGATATTGACAGTCAGCCAATAGGTTCCTGGTTAGCCCATGAAAACTAGGATAAGAAATATGATATTGGAGATACCAATAGGTTCTTAGTAATCCCATGAAAACTAAGTAATTGGACAGATAGTCCATAAACATTTAACCGGTTAATAGTAACCCTAGAAACTATAAATGAGACATATAATCAGGATGAATAGGGAAAGGGTAATCCAGAATTGATTTACTTGTTTTGCATATCATCATTATATTTTGAAATACCATGCTTTACCCATTATGGATGCAGGAAGCACAGTATATGGTTTTGTAAATGTTTTGGGATACTAGTGAGGGGGAAACACATTCCGCTAAGGGGCGTGGTCTCACTAGATATCTAAATGGTTTGAGATGGTAGATTATTATTCATACCAGGCTTTTGGTCTGGCTCGAAGTTTTTGTTTTCCACTTAAACTCTCGTGTACTCAATTGATTTTGAGTAGGTTGAGAGTTAAAGGTTTTCAGGTTTTCTCTTAGACGAATAAAGCTTTCGGAGGCGTACAGGAGGCGGATAGTTATTTAAAGTTATTTTATTTCCGTTGTATGTTTGATTGTAAAGGCAAACTATTTTAATGCCTTTGTATGTAATCTATTCAACCAATGGGGCATCTTCATATGTCGCTCTTGGCATATTTTGTTATTATATGTTATCTGAACCTGGTCTGCGAACTGGGATTATGCAATCAATTTGAAATATTTTGAAATGGAATGTGGATTTTATTTGCTGTTTAAAATTATTCCATATTCTTGTGTTTTTGTGTATCAATGTATCTAATATCGCCGTATTTGGTCGTCGAGGAGTAATAACTATAGATGACTGCAGCATCCGTAGCCGTTAGTTTTGGGCTTCCAAGTAAGAGGATGTTACAAAGGTCCCATGGATGAAGGCATAACTATTGGGATGCAACTGGGTAGGAGCGATCCCCAGGTACCTCAACATTTCCCGAACGAAGGAGTTGAAGGGTGGCACACATCCAACCCAGCATATAAACTTATTGCAAGCAGTATATCCGGTTGGGGTCAAGTGAGGTCTGTCTTGCCTCGTTGGAACTAAAACATCTTCAAACGGAATTCCATGTATATAGCACAATCGATGAAGGGTGGCTCGCCGATTCTAGAAGCCTGTGAGTCGATGGGGTTATCTAGAACGATGGCACCCTCGACGGCATCGGGAGCCAAACTGATAGCTTTCATAGGCAGGACCGGAATGTCAGAAAAGAAATCCATTT
Organism: Allium fistulosum; assembly: GCA_030737815.1. Classification (NCBI taxonomy): domain Eukaryota; kingdom Viridiplantae; phylum Streptophyta; class Magnoliopsida; order Asparagales; family Amaryllidaceae; genus Allium; species Allium fistulosum. Next base: position 423,787,665 of record CM060903.1, read on the forward strand.
ACGAGTCAGACGCCTCTGCTTGTTCTGTATGCTGGCTTAAAGAAGGTTTTTCAGATATAGTGGCGGAGCTTGATCTTGCCTTAGAACTGATGTGTCTTGCGGCCGATTCATAAGACATTTTGACTGAGCTCTTTGTGCAACAAGAGATCTATGTCAACTATACTCATTAGACAATAACATTAGAAATAATAACCTATCCCCCTCCCCCCGTGTCGTGTGTGAGCTAGTGCAGTGCAGTGTGAAACAAGTGTAAACAGTTTGGAATCAAAAAAGTAAGAATAAAACGATGAGACTTGGAGTTTTATCTAGAGAGACCGTCATCGTTGACCGTCACAATCGACAAGGAAGTTGATCGGCAGCAGGAGCTTTAGGATCGATTGTCGACATGTTGAATTATAAAGTCCGTTGCTCGAGTTTGTTATCCAGTTCTTTATTTAGTCCAGAAGTATGTTCATTTAAGTTTAGGTTCGATGGTCTGAAAATGCAAGTCATGTTGTCCATAGTCATCATGTATTCAGGTGAAACAGTGTGAAGTTAAGTGTTGGAGGACTTAAGATAAACTAGCCTTTTTTGGTAAATACTGATCCCTATCCTCCTATGCCAATCCATTACCCAAGTCTAAATGCTGACCCCTATTCTTCGGTGCCGATCCCTATAACTCATCCACAATCCGATCCCTACACTTAAGTCGCTAACACCTACCCTTCATTCGCTAGCATGGCTCGCCGAACTGTCGCCTGATACAAGCTCTTACCGATCCCTCGTAAATCCCCTTCCTACACCAATCCCAAATATTAACTCCTCTTCATCCCATCACCAAAAGTACTTAGTACTGGAGCCTCACCTAGCCTAATCTCCACTTCTCAAACTTAAAAAACCGACTCTCCTCCATCCCTTCCAAGATACCAGTCGAACCCTTCCTTCTCCGTCTTCTTCTTCATCTCTTTCTCCTTCACCTCCTCATTCCTGTATCCTATCGCGACTCACTAAACCATTCACCTGGAAATCATTCCAACTCACAAAAATCCGAAACGGACGACCCAATGACACGAACAAAGGAGGGAGAGTTCATACCTATATGTATGTCATTTTAAATTAAAGGGGAGGGGAGAGTTCAGACTTGAGAATCAAAGATTATGGAGGAGTGACTGTAAAGAAGCCGCTCGAATTCATGTTCGATGTTAAGGTCTCGAGTTTGAGTAATTTTGTTTATGGTAAGGTGTTCATGATATTCTGGGTTCGGTGGAAGAGGACCTCGAAAATGCCAAGACAGATGGAAGCAGTAAAGGCTGTGAGAGTAGGAAAGTAAAGGGAAGGAGATAAAAGGAATGTGCTTATATATGTGTGTTTGTATAGGGAAGTCTAACCGGTTGTTAAGGGTGAGCAAGTCAAAAAGAAAAAAAGAGAAGAGAAAGGGTCGGCACTGAGGCATGTCGAACCCTACCCACGTGTCTCTCATGAAGGATCGGTAAGTGGAATACCAATCCCTCCAAAAAAATAAAAAATGATGGGTATGAGTGAAATAAAAAATGGAAATAGAGAAGTGATGGAAAAATAGAAAGTGGCAGATGGTTGTCATCGTGAAGATTCAGTTGTAAACATAAATGTACATGACGCTTTTAAAGTTGGCAACAACCAACGGACGTTCGAACATGACCCGGGGCTAAACACATGAACGTGTATGTGAATATTCTCAGAAATGATTCAAGAATTCAACCTTTTGAAATCAACAGAAATTGCAGTCTAGCTTGAAACAGTCAAGCTCGAGATCGAACCAGAAGAAAGCCTGTAAGTCCCACATGACCAAATTTGCATATGCTAACTGAGTACGACATTAGACTTACATCATTGAAGATCGATAGAGGAACAGAAATCAACCAGGAAGTTAGAAGGACTTCTTTCTGTCAACTTAGACCTTTTTTCAATTCAAAGCATGTCATGTTACTCACAAGGCGTACTTTGGGGGGCAAGTGTTACCCGGTGCCCTGACCCGGCTATATTGGGCTGATCGTGCAGGCCAGACTCGATTGTTGATGAGGAGGATGATCATGAGGCAACGGCTACATGACCTAGATATAAAGTCCGGACAGTCATACGGAGCCCGGATTGGACAGAGTTAATAGATGGACAAAGCAGGATCTCAGAAAGATGGAAGGTAGCTTATGTGAGATAGGGATTGGCATAGTGGTTTGGAGATATGAACGAGATGATGTAGGGTTCGATATAACATAAAGAGACTATAGGGATCGGTATGGTCACTCGGTTAGGTAGTCAACTTGGGTGGAAATGTCAGGGATCAGCATAGCATGCAACGATTGTAGGGATCGGCATAGTAAAGGGTTACTAGAGGGTTCGGCATATATCTCACAGACGTCAGGGATCAGCATTGTGTGCAATGAACGAAGGGATCCGCTTTGCACATGATGGATGGTTCGGCCTATCTAAGTACAATGAGAGGGTTCGACACGTCAATACATGGAAGGGTCGGTATTTTTCAGACTATTATGAAACTGAAACAAGAATTGAGGAAAAGCAAGAGCTCCACGCATCCAAACACCTTGATATTCGAAACACCATCATATTAGAGTATAAGGGAGCCGCTATAGGGATCACTACCCCAAACTCAACATATGGAGGGATCGGTACCGATCCCTATCCATTAAGAGTTAGGCCTAGCCCTCCCTATGGTGGGCCCATATGGTTGAGAAGGTCCTGTTACCGAAGTTCCAGTCAGATTGGAGGCTGCCTTCATCTATAAATATAGGCATGGGGAGTCATTCTAGGGACTCTTACGTTGTTGGTTAGATAACACCATTATTGTAATCAACTCCCTACATTTTTTTCTTATCTCTTGTTGTTTCTTGCTATTTCTTGCTGTTTTTAATTGTAATTAAATTAATTGAAAAGCAATAAAGAGAATATTCATAGTGTACATAGGCAATCAACGCCGAACCACTATAAATCTTGTTGTTTCTGCTTTCTACTATTTTTTCTTGCTATTTTGTGATTTCCCTCTCTTTTCATTTAATTTCTTCATTTATTTCACTACTTAAATCTATTCTTAAGTGTTTGTGGCCAGTTTGGTCGCAAACAACTCATTTAATTAATTCAATCAAACATGGAATTTAAGTAAAGAAAAAGTAGCCTAAGCATTGCCCGAATACCCTGGAAGAACCCCCAGTCGAAACTCCGTCAATTTGGGCCTATTTTGTCAAGAAACCCGAACCAAAAGACGCCCATCGGTGCACCTATGGTGGCCGACTGAATAGGGCAACCTGCTCCTATTGACATTAATTTATTTAGTTTTAGTTTTCCTTGTTTCTCACTTGTTTTTGGTCCGATTCTCGATCCATTTATTTCTCAAATTTAGATATTCCTATAATACCTTTATACTTCCATTTTTTTAAATTGAATTGTTTCAAAAATGATGTATAAATCGATGTTTCCAAAACTAGTTTACACCAAATAGAAATTAACCTTTTCACATATATATCTCCAAAACACCTTTAAAAATCAATATACATCTAAAGTAAAATAATAATATGACCGATATATCATGTGTCACAATTTTTATATAATTTTACACATATTTTATATATTTATTTTAGCATAATTCATTCCATAGTTTAAAAACATTGTTTTTCCATTTCTCACTAAATCATTAGCATAAATCATTTAAAATTAATATAAAAAAGATATTTAACCTCTGAGATATATAATATTATTCCAAAGATCATTTCAAAACATTTTACTATGATTTACTATAGTATTTATCATGCATTTTGCATACATACACACACACACATACACACACACACATATCTATACTATATTATTATTAGTGAGTTAAATTTCAAGCTCACATAGGTCCTCTTGAAATTTGGCAACTGAACAGTCTCCAAGTTAACCCTAAATCATTCTTTCTCCATTTCTCACCCTACATTTCTCATTCAGATTGAACGAGATTCTGACACGTGTATTCTAAAATGAATCGTTCCAGTCATGTATTCCTTTGCACGTTCTCTCCGTCTCTATCTTTTCTTTCTCCAACCCTAAATTAAATTGCGGCTATGGAGTCCGATAACTCTTGGACCAGGCGATCGGATCTCCGCTAATCTTCAGAGGTCGGTTTCCAACGTACGCTGTTCCCGATCATTTCTCCACATCGTTTCACATGCTTTGAGGTAAAAACCCTTTGTTTAGTTCGCTATTGTTAAACGCGGCTTATGTCTTCGTTGGTCGAAACAATGAGATTTTGTGCTTCTGTGCTGCTAATTTGATCACATTGAAATGCAAGTTTGAGCTTATTGATGTCTAAGGATTCATGTTTTCCTACGTTCATTTCCATAAAAAAAAGCCATTCTGCCTTTGATTTTCATTTTTACTTTCTTATTGCTATTTCGTTAACTTTGGAATCCCTGAGAAATGTTCATTTTCCAATTATAAATTACAGTTCTAAGATATGAATCCAAAGGAAATCAAGTTAAGGTTTGTTAATCTTTTTAATGTTAAAAGAAGGGCATGAAAATACAAGTAGAAATTAAAACAAATACATGTTTAATTTTATTTTTCTTCTTTGTTTGTTTGAGTTTCATCATTCAAATTTCTTCGATGTATTTTTCTGTTGAAGGGATTAAAAAGATGCATTTGACTGGATTTCGACTCAATGATTGCATTAAAACATTTAACTTCAAATAATATGATTTACGTATTATCCAAGTACTATGGTCTACTGGATCATGCTTGGATTTTGATAAGGAATCATGGTTTTTTCCATCTTCTTAGATATATATATTGACACATTGATCATTGGGAATGAAACAATTGAAAGATTTCTTCCTCACCATTTATTGTCCTCTATTGTCAAGGCGAGAAACTACATTAAAATGGCGACATATATATTGAATAAGCATTTTCTAGCTTCAGTGATGCATCCTTAATCTTCATTGTTGCCGACGATAAATTCATCAATGTATTGGTTATTTGTTTTTTCTGTTTATACGTCAGTGTATAACAAGGTTTAAACACTTCATCCTCGGCTAGAGTTTAGTTTGGTTCAAACGTGGATGCATAATAATATGATCTATGTTACTACATATAAATAGTTTATTTGTGATGATAATAATTTTTTTTGGAAACATATCCTTTTATTTTTCATTTGCAACCGATGTCAGTTTACATCTTTTACGTTGTCTGTTTAAATTTATCTAGATTTCAACTCTTTGCCACTTCTCTTAGCAATCATTACTTTCATATTTAGCCAATCTCTTACCGTGAATTTATTTTGACTGCATAGGCGGCTGGACAAGGGAGACCAAAAATTAAATCATGAAGTACTTTGTTCAGTTTGGTTACATTTTGAAGCAATTCTCATCATTGATCTATACAAAGGAAAATCTGCACTATTGATTTGTAAGACCTTTTATTCATTTATTTCATTTAAGTGGTTAATTACTTTGTTAGTAAATAAAGAACATCATATGAGATTTGTCCTCTGTAGGAGAGTGGTGCACCTCTGGATTATCTATCTAGAGATGGTAAGATTATATTCCGTTGATGACAATTAACCACGTTAAAAAAAGAATATTATACGCGATTATGTTTTTGTAGGTTACTTTTTCCAGCTTTGTAGGAAGAAATGAGTACTTCCATCAATATGGAACTACTGGTAGATAGACAAAAGAAAAACTACAGTCCTACTTCTTTAGGTGTTCAAAGATCAGCCCAGTCACGCCTTAAAACGGTAATATTTACAGTTTCATTTTGCAGAAACTAATAACAAATTTTTGAGTGCACTGTTCGTGGTATATTCATTTAGTTTTCACAACTAATGGGTAGATAATTATTTGTAGAGTTCAATTCAAGGATGACTATGAAGAACAATGAAATTTAGTTACTTCACATTATCACCGATTCACCAAGTAAAAGCTAAGTTTATGATGCAAATAGGTTAGGCTCCAGTATTTCTATCTAAAAAGGTTAAGTTATACAAATATCAATGTTTACCTTCTTCGTTACACTAAATTAAAAACCAAAATATTCTTTAGTGAAAAATGAATGCTAATATATGCATCAAATCAGTCTCAATCAATATCATCACTCCGTTGTTCGAAAACATAAATTTGGAAGAAAAGATAGTATGATATTCATCAAGATTAGTAAATATTTTGAATATGATCAAGAAAAAACACACATTGGTTGTTTTGTTGAATTATCTATTTGTATTTTAAATAGTATGGTAGCATAGTCATCAAGCTTTTATTAGTTTTATGAATCACCTAATTTTTTTTCTATTACGCTTCATGATTCTCTAACCTGTCAGCTTTACATTTTTCTTCAATTTTTTATGCATGTGCATTTAGTAACTTAGTTCTTTGATCTTTGATATGCATTCTCATATTTTTCATTTTATGGGACCAATTTTTCCTTTTTATTTAGCTGCTTATCCAATTGTTTAATTTACCACCAATAACCACCATGTTTGTAGTGCTTCTCATGAGATTTATTGTGTAACTAGATCCTTTAAAACATATACCTTTTTCACTAAACCTAATTGATTATAAGTAGAACATTAGTATATGCTTCAAACAAATCATTTATCTTCCTTGACTCTATTTGAATAAATTAAGCTTTTGTTTATTGAACATTCAATATTAAGCGATAACTAATATACCACTAAAAATGTGGAGTGAAGACTCAATACGACTGTAGATATTTTACTCGGCTTGGCTTATTTATAGATAGAGTTTCATGTCTTAGTTTCTTCGCCTTACATAATCCAAGCCTCAATTTTAGCATCGGTGGCTTTTTTCCATATGGGTTTCTTTTTAGTTACCACCTCCAAGATAATAACATTTTTGTCACAAACCAGTAAAAAAATGAATTATAGGTAAATTATTAGCAGAGTTTCAAAAAATATTTAGCTTTGTTAGCTCTGTTCTAACATATGGAACGTGTAATGTTAAGCCATAATTAATCCTAAATCTCTCATTTGACTTGGCTTATTCCTAGAGAAAATTTTACCATGAAAATTTAAGTTAAACTAACTCCAAACCTACATGCAAACATTAAAAAAGTGGAGCATATTAATAGGAAGATTCTATTCTTCTAAGATCCCTTCAAATCTCCCCATTCCTCTAAAACGAGCTTCAGCTAATGGAGTTCACCTCGCAATCGTCCTCCCCTACCTCTCTCAAATCATCGACCCTCTAAACCTGCAAGCATCGGTAATCGTCTGTCAAAGTCCGTCTTTTTTGTTCCATTTCAGCTCCATTGCCATCTTATTCCCTTCTTATCACCGCTTCATCACAGTCGTCCTCCCCTCCCTCTCAAAATAGTCGAACCTTTAACTCTACAAGCATTGGTAATTGGCTGTCATCATGGAGTCGACTGGAGTTTTGGATCCTAAAGTAAAGTAGGTAAAACAATGGTTTGTTAATTTTAGCTATTTTGTATAAAGTTGTGTTTCTAAATATTATCGATGACCGTTGCTTTTGTTGATAGGGCTCATCATTTTTCAATTGCATAGTTTCAGCGTGTGTAAGAAATGGGAATTTCACTACATCTTGGAAGATAAAGCCGACGGTCAAATTCATCATCTTGAATTGTTTTTTTTGATGTCCAAATGAGTTAAGTTTTCTTCTTCATTTGTTTTTATTTATACATTTATCTTTTCTATTTGAAAATCTTCAATATTTTGCATTTATTATTGTTGGTCTGAATTTCTAATAGAAACAACAGTTACCATGTTTTAACATGATATAAAGATTCAATACTTTTAATTTAATAACAAATATTTTTATTTGTGTAAATTATATGATATGGTTTGGGTTTCACAACCACTGACTTGAATATTTTAGCAAGCAAACAAATTTTATGATTACAAAATATTACACAAATGACTATGGGCAGTGTTTCCAGACACCAATTTACTTTATTATCGTAATTTATGCTAGAGGAATCATATACGACCACCATATAAAAGACATATTAATTGTTTGTAATTTCCTACAAAAATTAGTAAACTTTAGAGTTTTCTATTCACATCTACACTATTAGTTATAATGTCTAACTGAAAAAATTCTCTGTTTTGCACGGTGCTGAAGTTGTACTCAATTCTGAAAAATCAAAAAATCCCTAGGCATTGGTTAGTCATCATATAATTATTGCTCATACTAAAATGAAGTTAAAGGTATATACATTTTTTTTATCAATATTCTTTATCCAGGTAAATTCTTACTTTCATTATGTTAGTGATGGCTCAATTGTTTTTCTCTGGTAGTAGCAACCAATACAAACATTAATTGAATATGAAACAACTTCGTATACTAATTAAAGCCTGTCTTTCATATACTAATACATTGTATGCTCAAGCATAATAGACTGTATTCAAAGCTTTTGTTTAAGATAACTTTTAGCTATCAACTAAAGTTTATTAAACTCAATTCATTTGATTTGATAAAAAATCCAATAGAGTTTAGCTGATATTAAAGTTGTACCATATTTTAGCTGATTTGATTACTGATTAACATAAAGAGGGATCTACCAAATTAGTAACAAATTACCTGTTTCTACAGTCTTTTGTTAATGCTAAAATTAACAAGATACATTCATAATTTCTACTCATTATGTTTTTTTAATGGCAACATTAATTTTTAGTTTAGCTTTGCCGAAGAAGACTTCTTGAATCACCTAAATAAACTTTTATGTTTAACCAATGCATAGTCCAACATACATACTATTATGTTGATTTTATCAACCCTTCTTTTGAATGTTCCTTTGAAGGCATTTGCACCTCTACTAAATGCTTGGTTCCAATTTTGAATAGCTAAAGTTCACTCTAAAATTTTATAGCTGGTTTATTGTGAGTACAAACTAAGTAATTACATAATAATATTGTACCAAACTTTATGTACAAAATTGGTCATATGTTCTTCTTTTAAATGACATTCGGTTTGTAAAGACTGTCAATTTCCTCACCGCTTTTTTACCTTCATTTAATATCCTACCGACAATATAGTTTCAGTAACCAATGGCATTCAATAATGTAGCGGTTACTCATTTTATTTATTGGAAGTAAATGTAAAAGGGAAAGATTAACTGCGTTAGAAGCTGAACTGTTTCCACTATTTTTAAACGGAATTTCAATTACCTGGATGGATTAGTAAAGGTCGTACTTTACCACTACCTCTTTCTTATATGACCACAGTTTTATTATTTCACACTGCCATCTAACGTACTAACTTGCTACCTTCCTCTTACCAGCAGCACTTTCAACAATGGATATTGCACTTGCGCCACCAGGATCACTTACCATTGACACTGTAGGGGCAACGGTATGAGGGCGCATTGGCAGGCTATGGGATTCTGTCAACCTACGAAGCAATGACATATTTGGATTCAACTTGCAATTCTTGGTCAGCAAGGCATCCATTTTTCCAATATTTACATTTCAATCTATACGGTTCACATTTTATTCCCATCATTTGTATATGTTTTCTTCCGCTTCTCTTTTCTTTTCGTTCACATAAATTGAAAGGAATCTAAGATGAAATATTTTTTTTGAGGTAGAAGTAACTTTAAACTTTGAATAACTTGTGACAACTAGGAATTCTGTAACTATTATTTTACATTGATCTGATTTTTTGTTTTCTTTTCCTTCCATGTTAATTTATCTCATATAATAAAAAATGTGAAGCATATTCTCAGTGAAGTTGTTCACATAAGATTTCTTTAAAAGATCTTTTTTTTTCCACTGTCTTGCTTTGATCCCCACTATTTGTATCCTTTTCTCTCTGTAGTTTCCTCAAACATGATGTTCGAGAAGGTATTTAACTTTGGTTTTTGCTCATGCTTTCAGTCCAGCCATTATTACCAAAAAGGTATGCACTAATTCTTCCACCACTTATTTTGGCACCGTATTCCAGGTAAACATATTCATGTGCAAATTTGTTCATCCTGCCTATATCAACCGAAGTATATAATCATGACAATCAAATTATTCATGGACAATTATACTGATGTTGCTGTTTTAGGAAAAAATTACCCAACTGTATGGAGTAAAGCTAATAGCTATGCTTTATATGATTTTACGCAGCTGCATCACAATGATTTATATTATCATTTAAGAACTTAAAGTATTTCAATAATTAGAAAAACCTATGTAACAACTTTATCTAAACATATTATGCTGCTATTATTGAGGTTTTCTGCTTCATTCGCTTTGGCCATCAAATGCTATATGATATTCAAATTTTAAAATAAGTTAACTTAGCTCTGGTTGTCAAATGCTATGACTTTCAACTGGTTTCCTGTCAACGACTCTATTTTACATTCCAATGGTTTTTGAGTGCTTAGTACATAGTTATACAATATAAGACTGATACTGTTATGTTGCAAAGTAATTCAGTAGCTGTCAATGATTCCATTTTGTTTTCTAACAATAAACAAATAGTCAACTTTTTATCCTGTTGCCATCCACTTCTACTGACATAGAATTTCATCCTTCTATGATTTATGAAAATAAAGAGGTAATATGTGCGTACAATGAACATAACCTCTAAGTTGTACGAAATTTCTAACAATTTAACAAATATTTCTATGTCATATTTTTGCATATTTTTATGACACAGTGTGGCCCCGTCTGTACTATACCCTTAGAGGACATCTTACAGATATAGGATACCGATTCAACGTGACAACATTTATGCAACCATTGGCTCATGGGAAAGTCACATCTTCCACTACTTTCATATTTTTGGTTTTTACGTATATCTTATTATGTACTTTTCATCATTTATGACAAAATATTATAAATGCACAAATTATTGGGCTGTAAAATCAACCAAAAATTGTATTTATAGCAGAGATTAATGGGCTGTGATATTAACCAAAGGCTGTAATATCATCCAAAATTAATGGGCTATAATATCAACCAATAGAGATCAGCGCACAAATTCATGGGCTGTAATAGAAATGAATTTTCCATGAGCCATTTTATCAATGCCTACGCTGTATTTTTGGTTATTGTATTGATCCATTGTATACTCATTTCTTTTCAATGCCAACACTATATTTCATATTTAACTGAAGTACGACTTTTTTTTAAACTTCTTTCGTGTTTTCTTAATTTCACTACTCAATGTTGTTTACTTTGTTTCATGAAAATAACTCACATGGTTATTATACAGGCAGTAGTCCATTTTCAGAGGTTGATTGATATATTACAATGCTTAATTATTAACCAGATAAACATTCTAATTTTGATGCTTCAATTAGGTACTTCCAATTTTGAACCATGCCATCTTATTTAGGTGGTTATGTAACCTATCAATTTTCTTATATATAACATGTACATTTTGAACAATTTCTATAACAGTTGATACTTATATATACACAATATTTCCATTTCTGTTACAACCATTGGCAATACCCGTGTGCGAAGCACGGGTTTACACTAGTATATATATATATATATCTGTGTGTGTGTGTGTGTGTGTGTCTCAAATGCTCATTTTCCACCATCCTATTTATTTAGTTCAATATACATGTGATATATACATATAAATTATATAAATTTTGAAAGTATTCTACTGATTTATATAATTTATCATTTACAAATTTTAGATTCTATGAATCCATTAATTTCCTATGAATTTAAATCAATACCACCAAATTATAATTCCAACATACATTGTTAAATCACTAATTTGGCTATTTTCCTCAACTTATCATTTTCTTTGATTATGTAAATCAAATTCCCATTTTTATACCATTTACTTATTGTAATATTTTAGTAATAATCCATATTAACCCCAAACTCTAACCCTAAACCATAATCATCTTAGAATTAACAGAGATTGGCCAATTATGTGTTAGAGAAGATGAAAACCACTCACAAGCCTCCAAATTGTTTGATGTCTGGAATTGGATTTGCCTCCAAATCTATGAATCTGCAACTCTAATTGGTTTTAGAGTATAGGCCTCGACTCGCTTTTTGATCTGGTACTTGAATTATTGAATTTAGTGAAGAATTTATGAAGAAATTGATTTCTGAATCGAAAGATGATCTTTGGAGTTCGTAAGGAAGAAGAAGAGAAAAGGTGTGCATTCAAAAAAGTGGTTTCTAAAAAATTCAAATGGGATAACTGACCACATATTTATAGACAAGTTGGAGGGACCGTTCAAATATTGCTTAATCAGCACATTTTAAATTTCTGAAACACAAAAATCGCAATACCACTCACATCTGAACTTCAATTTAGACAAATGAATATATGACGCATACTAGAAAAATGAGATGGTTGCACTTGCGCCAGTTTTATTTTCAAATTCAAAAGTTTTTATTTCATTATGTTAAATTATCAAGAGAAAAATGGGTTATTACACTCCCCACTTAAAAGGAGTTTCGTCTTTGAAATTGCTGATATAACATCCAAGTAAACCAATTTAACCAAAATCATATTAATACTTATATATCACATAGATGAACAAATAGGAATGCATGATGTCCTATAATACTTGACTAGATGCAAGAATGCAATTCAGTAGTTGGCCTCCTGAACTAGTCGGCCTCCTACATGTATATATAGATGGCATATTGGCATGATATAATACAACCCTAGTATATCAACATAGATTAAATCTATATGAATGCAACTATTTATGTCATATCATAAGTTAAGGATTCAATCATTCTAATGATCTATACTAATCCAAGTCAACCACGAAACATCCAAATCCTAAGCATCCAAATCTAAAATCCAAACCTTAATACTAACAAAACTAACAATAAAGTAAAAGGGAAACATTCCGGAAAGGAGTCAAATTGAAAAGATCGAATCACTTCTCCACTTTTCAAATACCCCTAACCAAGTTGTTATCTCTAACTAAATCTAACAAATTCTACTGCTTCATAAATCCATTCTGAAACATCAACCATAAATTTATGTGCATGTCTACAACTTCTGCAATCCATGTTATCATCTTGAATAAATGACACCATAATGCATAACAATGGGTAGCCTTAGCACAACGTGCCCACACAAAATTGTAGTTTCCTATACCATTCCTAAAAGCACATACTCAATAATTAAATCACCTGACAAGCACCTTTGTTCAAGTGGTTAATTGATTCGGCTTTGGTGCAGGATGTCACAAGTTCGAAACTTGCTTTCGAACGTTTATTTGACATGGGATATGTTGTCCCCATGATTTGTTGTATATAAAGTACCAGTTCAAAAAAATAATAATAATTAAATCACCTAGTAGTACTTTCCTCAATTCATTTTTTGGATTGCTAAGGTACGACAATCAAATTGGACCGCGTCTTACACAACAAATCCAAATAACTTGAATAACCATACTATTCCTTCTTTCATTTAAGAAAATCCAAATCAATTTATGTATTAACCTAGAGAACATAACATATCTTTCATTATATCCAATCTAACTTAAGTGATATCATTACACTTGTGATATCACTTCTCCCAATATCAAATAAGTTGATACTAAAAGTATCACCTCCTCAATTATCCAAATATTTCATCCTAAGTTCTATAACCTACAACTAAGCAAGCACCCAAACAAGAGAAATCCTTTTCTATTCAATCAATACAACCATAGTATTCAAAATCCTAAATCTAAGTTGAATTCTAGCCTAAGAAAAAAAAGCTAATGCTAAATAGTGATAAGGTTAAAAGAATCAATTATATAATATGTTGTCTACATGAACCACATACGCAATATAAACTTTGCACCTTTAAGCCGCTATTCCAAAAAGAGTTTCTTTAAATAGACGGTCTCTTTTCAATCGGAAGGATGATTGAAAAGAATCCATTTACACCTCACTTCAAGTCATATCTGAACCTTACATATTCCATTTTCCATAAAATTGTCTTTGCATCCTTTATGTGTGCATACTATATACCTTTTCCTCAGTCTTTCAAATCCATTTTTTCTTCAATTATCAAGGAGCACTTGAATCTACACCACTCGATGGTACTTCCTTATTCTACTTTAGTATCCATTTAGTCCAGTGCATTTTTTCTTCAATTTTCCAAACTAGGTTTATCTTAATAGCTTAAAATCTTTTGTTGAAATCTTTTATCCAAGTTATCTACACCAATCAAAATACTTCTCATATAATCATTGCCGCTAATCTAAATAGAATATCTTTCATAAACAGTGGTCATAACTCTATATGATTCTTTATTCCCAAAATCATATCTATCTATAAAATTCTAAATACTTCATCTTATTTATTGGTAACACCTATTCATATCATCTTAATCTCATCCATATTCAAGTATTCCTACATACTCATCCAACATATTAAAATACTAATCCTCGTATAGCCTCATACCAACTTACTTTTCTTCCATAGTATAGTCAAGACAACTCGACCTGGATGGTGCCTTGCTATATAATCAAATTGACATAATACCAAGCAATCATGGTGACATCGTACCCAAAACATATCTAGGAACATCGAAAAAATGAATGATGTTCTAGCATGGTAAACATGCCATCAAACTCATGTCACATGTAATCTAATTCATATTTTGCAACTTCAACCATCACTCAAGTATCAATGACCTATAACTATCACCCAAAACGTATACAACAAGACAACAATTATTTACTTGGAGAACAACATCCATCCAAGCCACAAAACAATAATCACTTGCCTGGAGAACAACATCCATCCAAACCATATAACACAAATGTGTAACATTACCCACATCATCAAGTCAACAACGCTCGTCCATAGATCAACTCAAATAATGTACCATTACAACGATATTAAACAAAAACGCATTCTAATTATCATTCACTCCCATTCCCGATCATTACCACAATAACACATGATAAAAGGATGCAAATGTCTATTATTCAAATTTTTTGCACTATGGGTCGATCACCGAGTCGGATCGCATAGTAGCATCATTTGGTCACCGGGACCCTAATAAATTCTAGGCCCTTCAACAAAATCTTCATCCGTATATCAAAATATTTTTTAAAGAATTGGTTGATGGGGTCCAATCGATTAAAATTCCAATGTCACTTATTCTTTCTTCCACTACCAAACTTTTCAAGTCAATTGTATCGTAAATACATCTTCCAATGCTAAGTAAATATCATTTCGGCCCAACCTCCTTCATATAAATCTTTATCCAAATATTCATCATTATGGTAATGTCTCAATTATGATATTTCCAACCAAAATAATTCAACTATCTTAACTTAACCAAAAATTTAGTCTTTCTTCTTTACTGATTGAGAAACCTTTTTCCCTCAAAATTTCAACCATCATTTTAAAATCTTATGCCAAAGTGGCATGTCAATGGGCTTACTAGTTTAACTTATTTAGGGAGGGAGGTTAAAATCTCCAACGAAAGTAGAAGGGACTCATTTATTAAAGATAAATACTAAAACATCATCTTATGACTATTGGGATCACAATGTATAACAAAAATAGTGCCCCGTCCTCTACTCTTTATTTAGATTGTACCACTATCATCCAATATTATCTTATAATGAGTTATCCAACCCAATTTAAAAGTATTAACCTATAAACCAAAATCTCAAAATATAAGTGTCACTAAAGGAATCTACATCATAAACACTTATTTCCAATCATAACACAATACTACTAAATGACTTACACAACATGTGAGGTTTTTAGCATAAATGTCAATAGATATACTTAATAACTCAAAATTAACAATTTACCTTCAATCACAATTTGCTTTCCTCAATCTTGAGAAGATGATAGTACACTAGCACTTGGAACTGCTTCCAATGAATAAGTTTAACAATCCGACTCTCTCTGGGTAAACTGAGGCATTTTTTTATATAGCCCAACTGATTACAGTGATAGAATTTAACTCAAGCAAGGTCAACTCTATAGTCCTTTGCTATTAGTCATTTCTTCCTACATTGATTACACCTTCTCCCTTTTGACTTTCCATGATTATCCTCACTCTTATGTTTTCCTTGTTGTCGGTTCACCTCTTTCTTGGACTGTTCCTTTCCTAATTCTCCATAAAGAAAATTCAGCAGTGCTGCCTCAACTAACCCTTCAAACGTGGCTCCAAATGGATTTTGGTTCAATGCTAACTTCTTAAGTAGTGAGTTTAATCCTTTCGCAAATTTCATCGCTTTCTTGTCCAGGGTGTTAACCAATTCAAAACCGAACCTAGCTAACTCATTAATTGGTTTGCATACTCACCTACAGTCATGTTACCTTGCTTCAGATGGACAAATCTTTCCAATGACAATCCTTTTTCCGCTCTTGAGGAAATATTAGTTTACATTTTTCTCTTAAAATCTACCCACGTAATATTCTCTTCATCATTCTCAGCAGTAACAGTTTCCCACCAATTTGCAGATTGCCCATGAAGGTGCCAAAAAGCCAACTGTCTCCTTAGAGTATCAATTAAACCCAAATGATTGAAAACTTTCTCATACCTACCAAGCCAAGCCCGCATTGCTGCATTCGGTTCTATTCCAACAAAAGGTCTACCACCCAAACTAGAGAAGTCCCTACACAACTTTAGGAAATTCAAATTAGGTGGTGCCTAGACATGAGCCACTCCTTGGGTTGCAACTATAGGTTCTGTGGGGTTTACACTGGTTTGACTCATCACTTACAGATATCAGTGGAACCGAACATGGATATTCACACCGCAATATTCCTAGCATCATTCTAGTAACATTTCCAGCTTTGGCTTACCCCACTAATATCTATCTCAATTCTAGTTTCCATTCTCACTAACTTACACATCCTTTGCTACCTATAATTGGGATTCGGTAACAACTTCCAAATAGATAGATAGCTCGATTGGCACAACTCAAACATATTCAACTCATATATAGTGTGTGTGTGTGTGTGTGTGTGTGTATAAACATTTATAAAAGTGCAAATACGCTCTCTCAATACGTCATAGTCCTTAATACAGGAAAGTTTTGCTCAAATATCAAATGTAACAACCTGCCATTTTTGACCTTCCAAATTAATGTAACTCACGGTGTGCTAAATCCCAAAAGCTGAAAACGTGTCATTAGGTTAAGGTAACAGGAGATTAAACAATATAATAAAATTTATCTATCTTTTTCTGAACTCACAGCAGAAGAAAATAACATATAATATATCAAATCAAATATTACTTACTTCATAGCAACAAATTTAATGTCTATATATAATTAGATACAACTAAATCCAATCCAAGTTTGATACACACAGTACCAATGTCAGGTGATTGTTTATATACAGATCTATATACAATAGTAACACATTCATCGTCTGCACCATCCAATGTCGCCCTGTACAACACTCTAGTTTCATCAAACTAATGATAAAATAAAAAGGAACAAAACATACGGAGAGGGTCAGACTACAGTGTAGTGACTGATGTACATCTACACTATAACATATTCTAAACATTCCCAAATTGTACCAATATAATTATGGTACCCAATCATACCTTAATCGGGTTTTACCTGCATATAACAAGTTAATCAAACAATATAATGATACATGGCTAACTTTGTGAAACAAGGTCTCAATCCAATGGTCTCTGTCAATTCCACATCTCTAAGGAACACCAATTTCCAAATAATAGTATACGTTATCACTAAGGGAACAACCATTTCTTTGGAACAATTATTTCTATTTCAAATACTTAGGGAACAACAATTTCCTTGGAAAAACTATTCCCTAGACTATATATGCCTCATATACACATTCAATACCCAATATCAAATATCTAACCACTCAGCGATCAATAACACATCATACATCATTAACGGTCGACTATTCATATGTATATATTAATATATATTACATATATACACACACATTCATACATATATACATCCAAACATTCCATTCCATCAAGCTAGAAAATCACATCAATACATATGAATCCATGTAAGGATATCTATTTATATATCACTATTATACATTCATTCAATTCATTCAATCAAACATAGAATTAAAGTAAAAAAAGTGCAGCCTAAGCGTTACCCGAATACCCTGGAAGAACCGTCGATCGATAATCCGACGATCTAGGCATGTTTGGTCAAGAAACTGACCCAAAAGGTGCCCACTGGTGCACCTTTGGTGTCTACCGGTGCATCTATGGTGGTCGATTGAGCAGGGCAGCTTGCTCCCGTTGACAATAATTTTTTTCTTCAGTTTTTATTTCTCACTCGATTTTTATCCGATTCTCGATCGTTTTTTTTCAAATTTAGAAACATTTCTCTACTACCATTTTGCTTCTATTTCATCAAGAGGTTTAAATCGAAATTATTTCAAAAATGTTGTATAAATCGGCGTTTTCAAAACTAGTTTTTAGAAAATAGAAATATAACTTTTCACATATATATATCTCCAAAATACCTTTAAAAATCATTATGAATTCAAAATAAAATCACTTGGCACTTTTAAAAATAAATTTTATATAATTTTTACACATATTGTATATATTTATTTCAATGTAATTCACTTCATAGTTCAAAAACATTGTTTTTCCATTTCTCACTAAATCATTTACATAAATTATTTAAAATTAATAAAAAATTACATTTAATCTCTATGATATATAGTATTACTCCAAGATCATTTAAAAACATTTTACTATGATATACTATAGTATTTGTCATGAATTTTGCATGTGTGTGTGTGTCTCAAATGCTCATTTTCCACCATCCTCTTTATATAAGTCAATATATCTGTAATATATACATATAAATTATATAAAATTTGAAAGTATTCCTCCGATTTATATAATTTATCATTTTTAAATTTTAGATTCTATAAATCCATCCATTTCCTATGAATTTAAGCTGATACTACCAAACTATCATCAACATTCATCGTTAAATCACTAGTTTGGCCATTTTCATTAACTTATCATTTTCTTTGATTATGTAAATCAAATTCCCATTTTTATTTTCATATTTGTACCATTTAATTATTGTAATATTTTAATAAGAATCCATATTAACCCCAAACTCTAACCCTAAACCATAACCATCTTAACAATAAGAAAGATTGACTAGTCATACGTTGGAGAAGATGAAAACCACTCACAGTAGTCCAAAAGCCTCCAAATTTCTCACTGTTCAAAATTAGATTCGCCTCCAAATCTATGAATCCATGACTCTAATTAGTGTTAGAGTATAAGCCTCGATTCACTCTTTTATCTGCTACTTGAATTATTGAATTTAATGAAGAAATTGGGGAGAAATTGATTTCTGAATTGAAAGAGGGTCTTTGGAATTCATGGGGAAGAAGAAGAGAAAAATGTGTTTGCATACTTTAAATTTTCAAATTTTCAAAACATGAATATCATGATATCTTTCATATCTGGTCTTCGATTTGGACAAATGAATATACGATACATATCAAAAAACAAGATGATTCCAATGATGCTAATTCTAGTTTTAAATTCAAAAGTTTGAAAATGATAATTTCCCTTTGATCAAAATTATTTAATTTATTTCATTATGCTAAATTATCAATAAAAATACAAGTTATTTCAAAAGCGGACCAAAGCGGTCTCAATCTGATTTGTAAGCTCCTCTTCCCTCTTTTCAAATTTGGTGACTCGAGTCTCTAAAGAGTTCTTCACCTCTTCGGTATCAAACGTTTTATTTATGTATTCCTCGGCCAAGGCAAGGGTATCATTTTTTTTCTTCTTTTTTCTCCTTTTCCACCTCAACCTTCAAACTAGAAATTATTAAAGTCTATTAGTCAATGGTGGTATAGAGAGTCCCTTTTTCCTTGGCAAGTTCACCACTCTTGTAGTAGACATTCTGAAGTTGTTCATCTTTCAACTTATACTTCGCCTCAAAGGCCTTCACCTTATCTTGACATTTCTTTTCCATCTCCTCGGGAGATTTCTTCGCTTGATCTAGCTCTTTAAACTAAGAGGCGACGATCATCTCATGATCCTTCTTCTCAGTTTTATTCTATCAAATGATCAACTGGTTAGCTCTGTTACTCTTGGACAAAGAACGAGCGAACCTCTTCCAAATATAATACTATTCATAAACATCATGAATGTACGCCTCGGTATGATTAGCGACCTCACGAGGAATGCTCTTTAAATGATAGTTAAACTTACTTTAGTGCAGCAAAGTCGAGGGAAAGCATTTTGCATTTCAATAAGATAAGGACTCGAAAATGGGTCAGAGATTGTCGTTGAAACGTGCGCAGGATTAGGTTCTTTACCAGATCTTTTTTAAATAGGCTCAGAAGTCATATAGTCAGCTGGTCGAGGAATATTTTAGGATTTATGGGAAAAAACTAAGGGTTAAGTAGATGGGGCACTGAGGCAGGAGCGGTCAGAGCCCTAAGGCAAGAAGTGGATCTGGACTTGATGGGTGTCAATCTTGGGACTTTAGGAGAGGAGAGCAACCACAATAAAGGGATAGAGACCTCCTAGCTGATCTATAATGATCGCGAGACTCCCGATCATGGTCCCTTCGATATCGTCACTCTTTCTCATGCCTTTCCTTCCTTTTCCTATGAAGTATTATTGATTTAGACTCATGCAACTATTCATGCCCCCGGTGTGAAGGCTTACGCCAAAATACTTTGAAGACTTCTCGTCTAAATCATTGTAAAGGCCAGAGGGCCCCATTGTACCTGAAGGAAAATGGAATCAAGTTAAAACTTGAGAAATTAGAGTATGACACATGCGAAGTGGACGTATTATGGGTTTAAGTGCAGTGTGGGACATTAGTGCACCCTATAGGTTCTATGGACCAAGCTCATGCAGTTTATAGAGCATAGTTACTTCTCCTACATTAGTTAAAGGCTGGTCCACTACTATGTAGATTTGGAAAGTGATCTCGAGGAGACTTAGGGCAGTAAAGTCATATGAAAGGATATTACCAAGAATACTCCAAAGAGAACCGAAGATATCATCGATAGGAGGGGCCAGAGTTGTCTCTCCAACTGGAGTCTGTTGTGGCTGTGGAACTAGATAGGGAGATATTATTCTTATTTTGGGCGATGAGCAAGAGGCAAAACATGTTCATCTCCACCTGTCTCCCCCCATAGATTCACATCCAAGATCCATCCTCACTCTCATCATCATTTTGGCCATCGCTCTCATCCCCCCTTTGATCAATTAATTAGGGGATCCTATCTTGCGGGTCGGGCTTCTTGATTTTCAACCATGGGGAGTTCAACCTCATCCTCTTATGCAGGCTGTGCACCCCTAGAATAGTAGGAAGTAAGCTGAGATTGCAACTTGTATGCAAAAGATGGAAGTGTCGCATTTGAGAGTCGGTCAAGAGAGATTTCATTCTTCTCTTATTGTTGGGGATGTCTTTTAAAACTTGAAGTGCATGCACTATAGCTATGCCTGTAGGCCTCTTTGGGATATCTATAAATTTTTGAAACAACGGAATCGGTAATTTGGATGGAATGAACTTCATAAAGTCAAGAGATAAAGGTAGAACTTACGTACTAACAACCATTTCAAAGCGAAGCTAGCTGGACAGCGAACAAAGAAATGCTCGTCTTTAAATTGACAATAAAGAAATGCTCATCTTTAAATTGACTAAGTATATTCCAAAGGTCAATGATTATACAGTAGCCCTTAGAAGATTCTAAATAAGTTAAGGACGGATTAATGTTCCACTTCTTGAAATTGTATAATTATCTAATCTCTTCAAGAGTAGCCACCCTGCCTAAGTGCTGAAGCAAAGTCATGAAGGTACAATTTAGTGAAGCGTACCCATTTGGAAGAAGCCAGGCAGAGGCAAGCTTCATAAATTAAAGGATGAGCTGAATGAAGTGGTTAAACGAGGGAACACCCCGAGAAAAGCACATGTAATAATTATAAGTTGTATAGCTTTCTAGTGGGCATAGACCCGTTAATAAGGGATTGGGGTTAATATTTCTTTAAAAGGAATACCATATTGGTCATAAATTCTTCTAACATCCACCTTAGTCAATGGAAGCCACTTCGCTTCTATAAGCATAAAAAATCACATTTTATCAATGATTTAGCATCCAAACTAAAGAGTGAGTGCTCCTTGATCATCCTAAACACTCAATGTTCATCATTATTAGGAAAATTTTCGATTTCTAATTAGGGATTTGGATTAGGTTAGTAAGGACACTGCTTTTTTGTGGTTGGAAGCAAGAGGAAGTGGATCTAAGCTTCAATTTGGAAGAAAGGTGAGTGTAACCCCCTTTCCTTGCTTTGCATGCCTCAGAATATGATATTGTTGTTGTTAATGTTGATTTAATCATTATTTATATTGCAATATGCTATGTAATGGACTAAAAAGAATGAATTGCATGTTGATGCTTCGATTATGTTGAGAATTTTAAAACCCTTGATCATAAATTGCTCTATTCTCCACATATATGTTATCGAACTATTGCATGTTGTTACTATATGATAGAATACTCCAAAGCTGATCTTAACATGACGGAGTTCATTAGAAATAGCAGTCAGAAGTTCACAATCTCTTGGGCTTTAAACCACAAGAATAATTCATCAACCGATCGGCCGATCCTTGCAACCAGTCAACCGATTGCTGTCGAAAATAAGTAGTTAACCTAGGTTAAGGGTAATTTATTTTGTAAAAAAAATTAATTTTTTTGTCTTGAGCTACTAAAGTAGTTTTTGAAAAAATATATTTATATATTTTAAATATATAAAATATTTTTATCAAATTATTTTTTTGTTAAAATAGAAGTTTTGTATATGTATTTATATTATATATGAAGAAATATTTAAAATATAAAGGGATATTTTGATGATAAAATGATTCCAAATATTTTTGAGAGCATTATATATTTTAAGTAATATTAAGTAACAAATTAATGTATATAAGCTATTATACTTTTTTCGTTTAAGTTGAATGGTTTCTATGATGCAGTAAGTGATCCTCGACATTCAAATGAAATATAATTATCAAATTCTCATGCTTGTGTTGCAATGTTGTTATGAAACATATAGTTAATCTCTCTCTTGCTGTGTGATATATAATTTGATGTTATGTTAGGTCTCTTTGTTGACATATTTATATTGATATGCTTTGTCTTACACTATATATATATATATATATATATATATATATATATATATATATATCTTCATTCAGTATTGAATTGTTATAATTGTTTTCTCATGCTATGTTAAGATTAATGATATGTACTAAGTGCACGATATATGTGACATAAACACTTAAATGACATGGGGTAAATAAATGTCATTTTTACGAATATTTGACATTAGTGAGGCCATCTGTTAATAAATTATTTATAAATGATGATGATGATTGATCGGTACGAAGTGAGTTACAAGACATCCTAGTTTCCATCCTAATTGACTGATTCATGGCCTCTCGAATCATGGCAATCTGGTCCACCATCACTCATAGTCTGAACGATCTATTGCACAGACGTACCATAGTTTGCTAATGCTATGATGACATTGATGATGGAGATGAATATATATATATATATGTATGTATGTATGTATGTATGTATATACATAGCACAATGAGGGAAGCACCAACGAGGATGAGAGATAATGAGATAGAAGGCGCAACCAATATGATCGAGTGGAGGCACCCACAACTACTAGTTAAGGGGTACATGGATGAAATAAGTCATGTTATCATTATGTTGACACAACGTCTAGTAGAGTTAACATGAGTAGGATTCAAGTGATTTAGATACCTCACATTCATGAATAACTTAAACAGTTTGCTTAACAAAAAGGTTGCAACTTAAATGAATAAGATGTAATATCTCAATTAATTATAGCTATAGCAGAGTCACACTAATTAGAGCTATGACATGGGTGTTTACACTCTGTGTGCGATAGGTGTAGGCGGGTTTCAGTTTAGTGAGTGCTTGACATATTTTCTCTTTCTTTTACATATCATATATAAACCTTACACATGCATTATTATTATCCCTTATGCACTGTTACAACCACAACTAGTTTTTAGATTAACTCGGGGTTTGTTATGTATTTAACAACCTTGAGTCAGTATGAGGTTGTTTGGAGGATGTTTTCTTTTAATTATGTATCCATTTTGAGATGTGTATAGAGGACGGAGTTGTAGATGTTGGTGATATATCATATTTGTAGTGTGTCAGTTGTTTATTGTCGTGATGTGGCTTATGTTATTGTTGTACACAGATGTATTAGACTTGTTATGTCATGTTCTAGTTAGTGATGTTGTATGTTTAGCATCAGTACTGTATGTATGTCATTTTGGGTAGTTTATTGTATTCTATCAGGTATATATGCTTGTATTTTGAGATGTCCATGTTTTTGACATCTTTTATGTATATATTATATTTTACCGTTCTGTTGTGATATCATACTCTAATATCTCTGTTTTATTTTTAGGTTACATATACATACATACATACATACATGCATGCATACATATATATATATATTCAGATATTTAATCAATGTACAATCTTAGAAACTCTTGTACATTGCTTTGTGTCGAGACAAGATACGTATTATTTCAGATGTAGTTAAGTATAGTAATATAGCTATGTTGACATAAAGTAATATATACAAGCGATCACTCCTTGATTCGGGCTATCAAACAGTTATTACTCTCTAGTAGCTTGGTCACTGGGACGGGGCGTCACAGAGAGCATGTTCATAAGGGAACTGCAAAAAATTGTTTTCTAGAAAATTGTTTTTAAGTCCAGTATACCATGCTTTAGGAGCTTGGTTTTAACCATAAAGTATTTTTCTTTAATTTCAAGGCTTTGTTTTCATGTCCTCTAACTTCATAGCCTGGTGGTTGCTCTAAATAAACTTCTTTATCTTGATTACCATTTAAGAAAGCAGATTTAACATACATTTGATAAATTTTCATTGTTGAGCCACTAATGAAACATATAATCTTATAGCCTCTAAATGAGCTATGGGAGAAAATACCTCTTCATAGTCAGTACATACTCTTTGTTTGTATCATTTAGCAACCAATCTTGCTTTGTATTTTTCCACTTCTTCTTTTGCATTCTTCTTCACTTTGTACACCCACTTTACTCCAATGGCTTTGTGTCCTTCAGGTAAGCTAGTCAACTCCCATGTATCTTATTTACGGTAGCTATGATTTCTTCAACCCTAGTTGTTTGCAACTAAATTAGTCACAAACACCCGAGAATAGATTTGTAGAGAAGTAAGTGAAGAAAAACAAAATTAAACTTAGTAGATGAATTAGTAAGCAACAGAGAATAAGCAATAATTAGAGACACAAAAATTTATAGTGGTTCGGCGTTGTATGCCTACATCCACTTTGAAGATTATCCTTTATTAATCACTTTTAAATCTGATTACCGCAGTAGAGAATAGCAAGTACTTGATTACAATGGAGTCTAGGGTAACAAGCAGCGTACAGATCCCTATAATGACCTATCAGGCCAGTATTTATAGATGAAGATGACCAAATATCTCTCTGAAATCTCGACTGAAGGACCTTCTAAACCATATGGGCCCACTAGAGGGATCGCTAGGCCTAATTCCCAAAGAGGAAGGATTGGTGTCGATCCCTTCTTTGGTCGAATTTTGGAGAGTGATCTCTATGGTGTCTCCCTTATGTGAAAATATTTTTAGCCTCCAATTTTCATGTCATTTGGATCATTGGAGCTCGAGTTTTTGTTTGATCTTTGATTCGACATGGGTTGCATGCTGCTTTCTTCCGATCCCTTACTAGGGATGTATGTCGAACCCTCCAACCTTGTCCTTTTGATGTGCAATCCCTAGGGTAGGTTCCCTAGGGTCCTTAAATCTTGCTTCTCAAATTCCATATGCATTGGACTTGTAGATCTTGAGATATTGATTGTTTTCCACAAGAATGCTCTTGTACCTTGAAACATGACGATCCCTCTAGTTGGAGCCAATTTACGCCGTTCCCTCCTATGTATTGATCCATATTTCATGCTTCAAACATCCTACATTGCATATCTATTACTTCCATTCAATCCTGACTTCATATGACCATCTATACTTGAATTCTGGACCCCTAAAGTACATCTTATAATGAACATGAAGTGCTTTGAATCGAAGTGAGTTTGAATCGTCGAGAAGAGATCCATCTAGCTTCCTAAATGGTTCTTATTCCTTTGTCAAATCATTTTTCCAAGGTGCTGAATTTCTCATTGATCGTCATGACGCTTGGTCGATTTCCCTTAGTATAAATCCAGGGCTATATTCCATTAATTGATATATAAGTCCAGTTCCACGAGACTAATAAGCTTTTGTTATCTGGTCTAGCCTCAAACTTGAAGGTTTCAGGTTTGATTTCAATTTCTGTCGATTTCAAAAATTGAACTTTTAGGTCATACACCTGCACACTCATATACACGTTTTTGTTGTTGGCTCCTGGATGTGTTCGTACACTCATGGGTGATCGCCAATTTTCATGGCATTTTGTATGTACATGCTTTCAATGGTTTCTATGCCTATATTTATTTGCGTACATACTTATAGCTGATCCCTATCATTCATTTTTTTTAAAAGCGTTTGAGGGATTGGTATATGTTGAGCTGATCCCGCCTTTCCATTTCTTATATTTACAGGGATCAGCATACCCCTAACCGATCCCTCTCTCTCTCTCTCTCTCTTTATATGCATATACACCTGCTCATAGGGATCGACATCTTCATGGCCGATCCCTCCTTCTTTCTTTCTTCTTTTTTTTGAACATTTATAGGGACCGATATAGGTTTAACTGATCCCTCCTCTTTCTTTTAAGGTTTACAGGGGTCGGCATATTTCTTAACCGATCCCTCCCTATTTCATATGACCTTGAAGACACGTACTGACTCCTAGTTTCCATATATAAGCCTGCACTTCTTTCTTTCCACCCTTTCTTGCATTATTTTCCCCACCATCCTCCAAAGCACCGAACCTTCCTTCCCTTTTTCTCCCCTTAATTCCAAAACAAAATCTTCTTGTACTTCAATCCAATTTTTCAAACCAACTTACCCATACCTTTCATCTCGATCACCTTTGAGTTACTCGCTAATTCCTTTAACATATATATGCGTAGGTGACCTTTCTTGCCTTTATCTTTTGGTTTCATGATGAGATAAGGGATTCTGGAGTTTGATGCAATAATGGAAAAACGGTCGAATTTTTTTGGAAGAGATGAAACGTTAGATACGGAGGGGTTCGGTAGAGCAAAGGAGGAGGAAGGAAGAAGAAGATAGAGTAGAGGAGGGATCGGTGCTGGAGCTTTGGATCTATACCGATCCCTCGGTGTAGAGGCTTGATGAGTGGAGGGTGAAGTAGAGGGATCAGTCGTGTAGCTTTAGGGTAGGGATCGGTGTATACGATCGGCCTGGTGGGATCGACAAATTTTGTTAAAGGAAAAGGATTGGTGGGCTTTGTTAAGAGAGGGGGATCGGTCACACGACTTTGGGATAGGGATCGAAAAACTTGGATCAGCATTTAGGGATCGGTATTTAGGGGTTGGCATATATGCACTTTGAATTGAACCTAATCCATAATCACTTGTTTGGGCAATTACAACCAGCCCTGTTCAATGAACTCGAACGTACGATGAACAATAGAACTAACGTATTCACTATTGAACTTAAGATTGAATAATCAAATCCTCAGAACTTTCAACATGAACTAAAATTTAGCAAATGGAGTTGAATGACATATTTCACACTCCGATATGCCGATAGTCAATCCCAAAGCTTGCACAACCGATCAATCTCTTCGCCAGTTGAGATGGTCAGCTATGACGGTCACTCTGGTCGAAATCCAAAGTCTCGTCATTTAACTTCGCTTTCTTATTTAAAAGCTATTTATTTCTGTTATACACTACACTACACTAGCTCACACTTTGCACGAGGGGAGCAGGTAAATTTTCTAATCTCGATTGTCTACTGAGTATAGTTAATATAGAGTTCAGACGCTAAGAGCATTTATTTGCAACGTCTTCTCGACCGGCCCCGCAGCATAGCAATCTTGAAGCAAAATCAAGCTCCCCAACTATATCTGACAGGCATTCTCCTGGTCATCAGGCCGAACAAACGGAAGCTTCTGGCCTGTCAATCAATCTTTTTCCTGATGTTCCCGGCCTTTCGACGAAAGATGTATGGCCTACACCCGACGAAGTAGGAGGTGCCATTCTCTTAGATAACCCGATAGATTCTCAAGCCTCCCAGATTGGTGAGGCTGCTTCACGGGCTATGTTCCATACACGGAATTCCATTCAAAGACGTCCTAATTCCTTTAATAAATGATAGGCCTCACTTGCCCTCGGAGGGGTACACAGCGTGTAACAAATTCATGTGCTGGGCGGGATACATGCCGTCCTTCAATTCATTTATTCAAGAAATGTTAAGATATCTTGGAATAGCTCCCACTCAACTTCACTCGAACAGCTACGCCTTCCTCTATTGAACTTTTCTACTATTCATAAGCATTCTGTTTCACCCGCCAACTCTTGAGGACATAAGGTTAATTTGTAACTTTAAACGATGGTCAGGAAGTCATTCTTATGTTTTCCTTGAGCCTTCACCCAACTACCAAGTCTTAACGGGTGTTTGGAATATACTTTCTCTTTTCAAACACGAGTGGTTCTATGTTCGATGACCGCCTAGCTTCGCAAGGCGATGGCTGAAAGTACGTAAGTATCGTCTTCACTTCACTCTTAAATTCGTTAATCCAAGTTATATTTCTAAATCAACTAACATCCTGAAAATCTATAGGTGTCCACCCACGTCCTGAGGGCATTAGTTTTTCAAGAGCGATCTCCGCTATTCGTGCCACTCCTGTCGAAGACAGGGACATTAGACTTCTCGTAACTGACGAGTTATTATCTGTATTTGGGCTGCCGGAAGAGGGTCATAGAATTAGGCTCCTCGAAAGTGCAGCATTACCAAGAAATGTTGTAGAGCAAGAAAGGGATGTCAACAATCTTGTCGTGCCCCTAATCGAAGGGACTCGGGATGACGTTGACGAAGGCGAAATTAGGGATGCCTAGACAATGAGCCTGGCTGTAACGACCCTAATTTTGGTTAACATTATTTAGGACATTTAATTAGTTAAAGTAAATGAAATGGTTAAGGGATTGAGGTTTGTGTTAATAGAGGTAGCCGTGCCAATTTAAAACAATGAACTAAGGGAAACTGAAATGAAATAGGCAAGGAAAATAGATAAGGGGCAAAGTAGGAATAAGATATGTTCTAATACCCTAAACCTTTCATGCCCATTCATTTTTACATGCTCAAAACAAAAACAAAATATAAGTGAGGCCGGCCACCATTAGGGGAAAGTAAGAAGAAGATAAGCAATAATATAAAGGAAGGAAGCTTAAGCAACTTAATCCAAGATCAAATCTCAACACCTTAATCATAAGCTAAAGGTGAATAATAGGTTACATCTCATGTTTTCTTATTTCCAGTTTTAGATTGAGATCTGAATTATTTTGCAAATGTTTGCCATGTTTTGATTGTTAAAATGGATATATGCTTGTTGATGATTTATGCTATTTCATATGGATTTTATGATAAGTTTTAATATGAAAACCCTATTAAATGACATTCAAATGCCTTGCGAATTTAAGATTAGGTTACAAATAATATTTTAGAGATGAGTTTCAAATTTCATATTTTTTTGAATTAATGTGGATTTATTATTAATTTTATAGTAAAGAAAATGGTTAATTGGGTTTAAAATTAATTACGGCTATTTTATATATGTTTTGGGTCAGAAATTTAAATATATTAGAAAACATATTAAAAACGATTTATGAGAGTTGTAACGACCCAGTATTTTCAACCATTCGCATCCATTTTAAGCGTATAGGTAAATACTCATGCCGGAGTTGAATTGCTCAAAATACTGCGTTGTAAATAAAATTTGGCAAAACTCAACATATACAGTAAATAAAATAATTACAGATCACAGACACAGAGTAATATAACAATACTGCAGCGGAAACAAAGGATAGTAGTTCATGAAGCTACTATATATATATAACAGAGTTAAACAAGATACAACAGAAGTCTCGAATACCAGAGATGTCTCAATACAATAATCAAATACAAGATCTGAATACATCACTGGAATCAACAGAATAACTGAAAGCAGGATCGATAGATAGCTGGATCTCCAAGCGAAGCTCCAACTCCAAAGGTGAGTCTCCAATGCTGTATCACTCAGTCTGACCCGAGCGTAAAGCAAAACACAAAACACTCGAGTCAGGATTAACATTCTTATATTAATAAATCCAACTCAAGTGAAATATCAACTGAAATACAAGTAACTTAAAGGATGTTTGGGATAACCATCCCCTAAGGATCCGTTAAACTATTTACTATGTAGTAATATTCGCTATTATAATAGTGTCTAAATAAGTAAAGTATAATCATATCGGAAAATAGCGTTAAGGGGATGGAGAACCTTAACGCGGTCGGATCTTAAAATCATAATCGTAGTAAAGCTCGGTATGGTAGGTGACACGGCACAACTAGGCAATGCCATGGTAGATATACCAATTACGCACACGGACTGATGGATACGCATAGCAGCCACTACCGTTCCACCTCGAACAACATTCCCAAATCGGAGGATGGCCATCTAGTCAAATCATAAGTATGAGTATAATATCGAAGAAATGCGTCCGAGAAGAGGTGCTACCTCACTGGTCCGAGATCGCTCCTGTTTTAGCCACCTTATTGCCAACTCACGGGAGTTGGGTCCACGTAACATACCTTAAGAACGTCGCCACCATCCTACTTCATTCTGGAATCTCCACCGCGTACACGGTTGTCAAAGTGGTTTTCGGTATCGACAGAGAGTATGTCCATATCCGATCCCGGTCTCTTTGCCAACCAATCGTTATTATAACACCGTGGTCATTTCAAAATAGTTTATACTTCAAAACTAAAATATCATTTCCATTTCAAACCCAATTTAATACGATATCATTTTCGTTTCAAATATATCCATTTTCAAATCATATTACTTTCCAAAGTTATAATGCTTTCGAAATCATAGTCTGGAAACCACAGTATTTTGGAAATCATAACACTTTCCTATTAACAGTTTAGATATTAAAATTTCTTTATAAAATAAATTAGTTTCCTCAAATTTCACAAATCAATTCAAATTAACTCGAATTCCAAAATTTAATTTATTTTAAATCAAATCTCAAATCATCCGTTTCAACTCGATTTAGCTTCTAAATAAACCATTTCAAATTATCGATTTCAAATACATATCTGAACCATAAAATAAGCCATTTCAATTTTAATATATATCAAAGCTTTAAATATTCAACATTTCAAAACTAAGTTCGATAAATTTATATACATATCAGATTCACTTTACAATTATTTAGTTTTGAAATATTAGCTTAACATTTCCATAACATTTGATTACAATTTCAATTTTACAATTTAAATAAACAAATATCTCATTTAAATATTTATACGTTTGAAATATCCATTTAAGTCACCCTTTCAAATTTCAAGTTGTAAATCACTTCTTTAAATTTCAAATTCAATACATTTCAAATCAAACTTATTTAAGTATAATTCTTAAATAAATACAATTTCAATCAATTTCAAATCATTACAAATTCTATATTTGAAAATATAGATATTAAATAAATACTTAAACATATTATTTATCAACTTTATTAAATCAACTTTAATAAATCTTTAAAATCAATATTAATCAAAACCATATATTTCTTTTCAAAACCATAGAAATCATTTTCAAAACGTTTATATATAGACCAACGGTGCCTGTATATAATTTTCTATCCTATGGTCAAGTGATACGGATATTTATCATTTCAATCCGCAATTTAAAACATATTCGGGTATATATCTTTTCAACCCGAAATCCCAAATTCAATTCAATTGAAAATCGCTTGGGTTTATCATTTCAACCCATAACGATTTTCTCCTATTCTACAAGATCGTTCGGGTATGTATCATTTCAACCCATAGTGATTCTATACTAATAGGGAACTTGCAGAGTGATAACAGATATGATAATAAAATAACAACAGTAACAGGCATATATCAACAGTATAAATAACAGATAATGGTGTCAGATGTCACAGGTGAACAGATACAGAAAATGACATATATAACAATGTAAATAACTAACATCAGCATATTTCAATTGACGTTTCAATTGAAATTAAACTTAATAAATATAAGAACATTAATCGTGAGTGATTGCTCACCTTTCGAGGCTAGAGAGATTTTGACTACGCGACAGGTTACGATTCCAAACCCGAATTTCAAAGAAAGCATGATGGGCACGAGTTTGACGATCAAAGCTGATGACAAGGAATTGACGAAATCGAATTAGAACAGAAGCTATATATATATAACAATTATTATTATTTCCACGAAATAAATATTGAATTTAAACAAATATGAAAATACATATATAGATATAATTAAAATCATTGTTTTTATTAAACGCATATATTAAAATAAAACACCCATGTTCACAAAACCAAAATATATACATACACTTATATATTTTAAATCAATACCTAACATTCAATATTATTATTTCATATTAAAATAAATATTTGAGTCTGGACATATATATATTATATCATAGTCACTACATATTACATATAGAGAAATATAAAAATCAACCTATTATTGAAATAAATGTTTAAACAACATTATTTATTTAAATAAAAATATATAAGTTATTACATGTATACATGCAGGCTTACAACTAACATAACCAATATGATATATATATACAAAATAGTCAGATAATATTTATATAGGCCCAATTCAGATTATATATATGAGGCAATGTAAAACAACTCAAAATATAAAAGATCTCTATGTTACTGCAACTATTGTTTAAAACTATATATATCAAAACTGTTTCAAACCAAAAAATGTTGTCACCACTATATATATATAACTATACTATATGCCGCAGTACAACTTTCAATGTTTCAAAAGATAAACAACAGCTTGCAATATATAAACTGTACAAAATATATTTTGAAACACAACAGACTTGCAAAAATTTGTATATAAAAATATAAAAATTTATAAAAATAATATATATACACCCTTCATTTATAATTAAACTAGCAGATACGTATGCAATATATACGAGACTTACATATAATATACAATCTTGATTAGAAACACCGAACTTACATTTAGTAGATATTTATTTTTATATAAACACGTGAATATATATATATATACCATACTCAGCAAAACACCAAAAATATATAATAACTAATATATAATAGCTTGTATAGTATAACTTTTAACCAAACAGACTAGTGTATAAAATGTAAGTACAACATTATACGTATAAATACTTACAGAAAGAACCTTCTAATACATATATATTAGTGCAACTAAGTCTCAAAAGCAAGAATATAAGCAAACTATAAGAAACTAGATATATTACTATATCCATATTTTTTTAACACGTATTATATGTAGTATCATAACTAAACCAATATAACTAATAAATTTCTAACTGCAAACTACTGGAAAAACTATACATACATATAAATATACGCTAACATCAATATACTAGAAAAATAAACTATTATACATAACTACTCACGTACATAAAAATCAAAGTTGGAATATAAACTCTTATCAGTTGGAACACAACTAAAAATATATATATATATATATATACAACCAGAACATATTTTCATATATAGATTAAATATATTTAATATACTTAGAATACAAGTACCTAAACCATAAGTCTATATATAACTTTTCATACTGACATATAACAATCACATAGCTGTTTATAGTAACATAATTGTATATATTACCTGTATAAAGCAAGGAGAAGACAAGGTGGCGAGGTGGAAGGCTGCGAGTTCATGTGAGGGGTTGAAATGGTGGGAGGGTTGTCTATTGTTGAGGGGGTTTGGGCACGGATGAAGGGAGGCGTGGGCTGGTGGCGGTTGTGGGTTGTGAGGCACGAAGTGGAGGGACGGTGGCTCAGGCGAGTGGCGTGAGGTGTGGAGATGAGGCACAGGCGGGCTGAGGCATTTAATCTCGGTTTGAGGAGAGGCGGAGGGTGGTGCTTGGCGCGGAGGAAGATAGGGTTTCGGTTGGGTAGGTGGCTGGGCTGCAAGGCGAAGGGTGGCGGTTGCCTGGGTGGAGGCGCAAATCTGGGTAGCTGGTTGGAGGAACTCGGGGCGGTGAGCGTGGGTGATGGTTGGGCGTGATGGTGGATTGGCATGTCATGGTGGATTGGCTGATGGGTAGGCGTGGTAGGTCACGCGATCTGGCAGAGGGAATTGGGGAGTTCAAAGCGTAGGCAGAGGGAGTGAGAACAAATGGAGGAGTGAGAAGGTAGCTTCTTTGATTAATATTTGGAACGCATTGAACAGAGAAGACAAACGAACATATATAATTACAACGAAAGAACAGGTCCACAGTACTAAACAGTAGGAATAGAATTGGTCACCCCTTGATTTTTGAAATTTATTAAACCAATTAATTGTTGTTGGGCTGCACGTTATAGATCTGAAGCCTAAGGAAAAATGTAAAGTCAAAATTCGGTACCGTTATGGTGAACTGTTTATTCTTTTCGACGCGTACCGGATCTCAAATTATAGAAATGAATATACCGCAGAGATCAGCACGACGAGACGATTAAAATGGTACACAGATATCAGTGGTACGGTTATCCGATCAAAAGTCGATAACCGGTACCAGAAATGCTGCTATTCTAACCGAATTAAGATAAACGGAGCAACAGAAGTCCAAATTTGACGAAACGAAAGATGACGTTTCACTCAGAAGATGATTTACAAATTTTCTATGTAAAAATATTTAGGTTTGGAAAACATTTTATTATCACCTATTTTTAACTGATTAAATTGAAGTAAATTTACGCGCGAAATAAATTTTCATATTTTCGGACGAAAATTTACCAGTTGCTATGTTTAATTAGACGCATTCCAAATATCAAATTTATATTTCAAAATTTTATTGTTTAAAATTTCACACAAATTCAATTAATTAAATAAATAAAACCACTGAAATTTACGGGTCGTTACAAGAGTTTTTGTAGAATTTTCCTAAGTGTTTTAATAAGTATATCAAATTATTTAAGATATGGGACTTAAATGTCTTATATATTTATAAAAGGAGAAGGGGCATTTTGTAAATATTTTAAATTTTTTATCTTTGAAATTTTGGCAGCACTTTTAGAAAAGAATTTGGAAAAGAAATTAGCAACCAATCATATGTTGACAAACAAGGTAGGTTGGTTGAAAAGAATTACTTTTTAAAGTTAAAATTCAGTTTTAACCATACTTTGCTGTTTCCCCACTTTCGCAACCTACCTCCCGACTAGGTACTTCGGCCTCCAACCATTTCGAAACCAGTATCAAATACTTGGTACGTAGTAGATTGGAGATAGGCAAAAGGTATAGAGTCGAAATAGGGGTTTTGAAGGGGTCGAAGCCTTGTTTGGCTTTTAAAAGGAAATGCGCCTGCTTTGTTTTTGAAAAGAATGCATTCGACTTAGATAGCTTTCGACTTGGTCAAATGGTTATAAAGAATGGTTTCAAAAGAGGTTGCGCCTTTTGTTTTATAAAGAAGCTTTCGAAGGGGTCGAAACCCCTTGCTGCCGCATCCTACTTTTCGAAGAAATGCCTTCGAAAGGGTTTCTTTGTTTTAAAACCTAAACCGCTTCTCCAATGCTTTCGAAGGGATTGGTTTCGACACCATCCACTTCTTTTACTTAGGAAATTGCTTTCAAAAGAGTGTTTTCGACTTAGTTGTTTTAATACCCTTTGTTCTATTGAAAGTTAAACCCAAAGGTTTCGAAAGGAAAGACTTTAAATGGTATCGAAAGATTGTTCCACATGTTCTACTTGAACCCAAATGCTTTCGAAAGGTTTGATTTATGTAAAGGACTTAATGCTTTTGAAAGGTTTATGATAAAAGTTTCAAAGGGGTGGTTGCCCAATGTTTTCGAAAGGTTTTAAATGGAAGGTTTACAATGGTTTCGAAAGACATATTTAAAGTGTTTTGAAAGGAGGATGTCCATGGTTTTATAAAGCTTTCGAAAGAGATGATTTCAATGTTTTCGAAAGGTTTAATGTAAATGGTTTCGAAAGGTATGTTTTGGTCTTCGACCTAGGTTATAAAGTAAAGTAGTTTACTTGTATCGAAAGTGGCACTTTCAATGGTTTCGAAAGGGGTACTTTCAAAGGTTTTGAATGTTTTCGTCAACAATGTTTTGTGTAAAGTATATATAACATGGCAAAGTGATTTGAGTAAAGCATAGAGTATATTTTCCTTGTTTAAGTATGATTTAAAGGGTTAAATCAATTGGAAGAAATGTTTTCAAGGAAAATTTTAAGGGTAGATGACCCTAAGTAAAATGAATCAGATATTAAAATACCAGATGGGAATGGTATAGGGTTTCACCCTATACTTTAGCTAGTAGCCCCTGGTTAATATAAGTTCAAAATTCCAATGTGTAGGGCTTTGTCACAGGTAAGACTAAAATGATGTTACACACAGAAAGAAATATACAGAGTGGGGGTAGGTTATTGGTGAGCCCACAAAACCATTAGGATCAGTTGACCCTGGAAGAAGTAAGTTAGGGACATACCGTCCAAGAGAGTGTCTAACAGAAGTTAGACTATTTGTTTATTTTGTCTGGTAGGCCCGAGTCAGCCAAAGGTTAGTAGTTAGCCTATCAAAACTATAGTGTTCGGACAGATAGTCCATTGATTACCTGATTTGTATGCTTACATGATATTAATATTATTGGTTTAACCAGTTTGGTTGCAAGATTTAGATTTGCAAAAGATATGTTTTAAAAGGATATTAGTGAGGGGAAACCCGTTTCGCTAAGCGGCGTGGTCTCACTTAATATCAGATAACCGAGATGTATAGTATTATTTACACCAGGCTTTATGTATAACTAGAAGTTTATGTTTTTCCCTTAAACTCTCGGGTGCTCAAAATTGATTTGAGTAGGTTGAGAGTTGAGGATTTACAGGTTTTAGTAAGTGGACGAATAAAGCTTCCGGAGACGAGCATGAGGCTGATGTTAGCTATGTTTAGGAGTTATTTTGTTTTATTTCCACTGTGTTGTATTAAGTCTGTTTGACTATTTAGCACTCTGATCAACCAAGGGGGCATCTTCGTATGTTGCTCTTGGCGTATTTATGTAATAATTATATTTGATTTTAACCTTGGAAACGATTGGGATTATGTAATTGGATATGAAACATGTTCTGTGAATTCTAATCAAAAAATTTGTTTCTGAGTCTGTGATTTTGTTTCATATTCACGTGCTTCTGATATATGGATACCATTAGCATTACCGTATTTTGTCGCCGGAAGTTAATACTATAGATGACTGCAACATCTGTAGCGCTTAGCATTTGGCCTCAAGATAGGGGACGTTACAACTTGGTATCAGAGCATAGGTTTATAAAAAACTTTAAACTAAAATGATTTTGAAAACATAATCCTAAGGAAATAGAGAAAAGATCGGGGTAAGGAATAACGCTATAGTAACGTACTTGTATTTGCTATATATAAGTATACGCTATATCTCTGTTCTCCTATCTCTTATAGGTTATTCTTATGTATCTTACAAAGACTCGAATGCAGCTATGGATGCTAGAAGTGGAAGAGTTAACCTTGGTGGGAGAAGTGTAACATCCCCCTACTTGGAGGCCCAAAACTAACGGCTACGGATGCTACATTCATCCATAGTTATTAATCTTCGGCGACCAAATACGGTGGTGTTAGATTCATTGATACACAGAAACACATGAATATGGAAAAAATTTAAACTTCAACAAAATCACATTCCATATCAAAACATTTCCAATTCATTACATAATCCCACATTCGCAAATCACGTTCAGAGAAAATATATTTATTACAACATACGCCAAGAGCAACATATGAAGATGCGCCTTGGGATGATCAGAGTATATACATGCAATATAACAACTTTGCCATTACAATAAACACAACGGAATCAAAAGAAAAGAGAACTCTAAAAATCTATCATGCCTCCTGCACATCTCCGGACGCTTATTCGTCCTAGGGGTACCTGAAAACCTCAACTCTCAAACTACTCAAAATCAATTGAGTACCCGAGAGTTTAAGGGGAAAACAAAAACTTCGAGTTAGACATAAATCCAAGTATGAATAATAATCTACCATCTCAAATGATGTAGATATCTAGTGAGACCACGCTGCTTAGCTGAACGGGTTTCCCTCACTAGTATCTCAAAACCTTTACAAAAACTATATAATGTGCTTCCTACATCCACAATGGTTAAAACAATTCAAAGCAGTATAATATGATAATATAGAAACTAATCATATACATTGGATTACCCATCCCACATTAGTTAGTCTAACCATCTAAGTTTCAACTGACTATCCGTCTTATATTTTCAAGGACTACCCATCCCATGTTAGACTTTATTTGCATCAAAGGAGGACTATCCATCCCACATTCATTTTACTTAAGATGATGCAGACTATCCATCTCACATCCCATAGTTTTCCTAGAATGACTATGAATCCTTCTTTAATCATATGGAGACTATCCATCTCGACATGATGTTGACTATCCATCAAACATCCCATAAATTTCCTAGGATTACTATGAACTCATCACTTGGC
This sequence comes from Allium fistulosum, assembly GCA_030737815.1. NCBI lineage: Eukaryota > Viridiplantae > Streptophyta > Magnoliopsida > Asparagales > Amaryllidaceae > Allium > Allium fistulosum. The sequence continues at coordinate 423,826,354 of CM060903.1, forward strand.
CACTTAACTCATGTTACCCACATGATTCTAATTATCCCATGTTATCCACATGGTTAACCTATTTCCATTAGTATCCCTAATTTAAGTTATATTCATTTATAATTTACATTGGTATCTCCCAATGATTAGTGTCAAAACATATAAGTGTTGGTATCCCCAACTATTGTGTTGAACTCATTAAACCCACCCCGGTATCCCCAAGGTTAAACAACATTTATTATATAAGGTTATCCACCCTACATATCCAAAAATTCAAGTGTCATATAAACATACCCTTTTGAAATATCCCCTTCGAAGTCATCGCCTTCAAAGGCCTGCCTATTTAACTTAAAGAAAAGTGGCTAAAACAGCCTTTCGAATGTATCACATTCGAAAGCCTAGCCTTCGAAGTTGTCCCCTTCGAAAGCATCAAAACTTGGTTTGAAGGAAAACAAGGTAAATGGCTTCGAAGGCGTCCCCTTTGAAACCCTATCAACTCCTTCGAAAGTATCCCCTTCGAAACTATAAAACTTGGTTAAAAGAAAATAATTTTTCAACCCCTTCAAAAGTATCTCCTTCGAAGGCAATGAAAACAAAGCAAACATATTCGAAAGCAAAGAAATCAACTCTTTCGAAAATATAAAACTTTGTTTTAGCTATAACCTTTTATATGTGTAGAATTAAGGTTTCTAACCTATTCCATTATGTTCAAATGATGGTTTTCTTTTCTATAGAGTGGTCACAATAGAAAAACGGGCTTACGGTTAGAGAGTTATGCCTATTTGAAGTTTTGTAAACAAAGTTGGTGAAAACTGCTCGAAAGGGCTTTCGCGACATTTGCAACTGCTGTCGAAAAGGAGCTTTCGACTGAGTTAAAGGGGGCTCTGAAATGCAGTGAAAGGGGCCTTCGACTACTATCGAAGGGTGCTGTAGAAGGATGCCTTCGACTAAGTCGAAAGGGTGTTCTAAAGTGCTGCAAAAGGGTCCAGAAATGCTTCAGAACAGTGCAGTCGAAATGGGCTTTCGACTAAGTCTAAGGGGCTTTCGAAATGCAGCAAAAAAGGTCCAGAAAAGCTGCGAAAGGGTGCAGTCAAAGAGTGCTTTCGACTAGGCCCAGTGGCAGAATCATAAATAACTTGAAAACTGCGATTTTGCTAATTAAAGTATATTTTTTTCACCAACTCCTAATCTTTGTCAAATTCCTATTGGCTAGTGATAATTTTTATCACTTTCTTTACAGAAAAACTGCTATAGATCAGATTTACAATTTCCAAAATTATTTTCGTAATATTTAATTGTCTTAATATTTTAATATAATTATTAAGCCTCTTTAGCTTAGAAAATTCATAATAAATCGAAATTACTTGGAAAAAATCCCAAAAATTCACCAAAAATCTGAAATAACATTTTCTACATCATACAAAAATTTCGGGGAAAAAATCTTTATTTTATTATTTTTGATAATTAAAAGCCAAAATAAATGTCTTTTTCACCTTAGAAAATTCATAAAATATTCCTATTAACTCCAAAAATTATGAAATTAAAAACCCATGTCCAAAATTATGTTTTACACAACATATCCAAAAATCAAATCGTTTGGAGGTCTTTTACTAAGGTTTTTACTTTAAAACCCATCATTTTAATTCCATAAAAATTCCAATAAATTACCATAAATCATTATTCTATCCAAACATGATCAACACGGCAAAATAAATTCGGTTACTATATATAATCGGACCAAAACAAGAAAAAATGGGATGATTTACACTATTATTCACCTTGATTAAGTTGTTGGAGTTTGAGATTTCCCCTAGCTTTGATCTTCTAGCTTTTCTCCTTAATCTTCCTAGTTTGCTGATCTCCTTAGAGAGTTTTAATGGCCGGTCCTAGCTTTATTTTAGTTGTTTTGATTTCATATGAAGTAATAAGTGAAAATATGGGAGGTCTTTAAGGGTTTGGGGATGGTATTCCCATTTTTGCCCTTGCCTTATTCTTCTTATTTTCCTAAGTTTCTTAGGCGTAATCCATGCTTATTTATTCATTAGGCGCGGCCATGCTAAGTAGTCAAATCTCATTCTCCTTAATCAACCACATTATTCTGTTTAATTTATCCAATTAAATGTCCTGAATAATGTTAAACAAACATTAGGGGTGTTACAGGCTCCCCCCTTAAAGAATTTCGTCCTCGAAATTCAGTAAGGACTACAAACAAGCATAACAACCATGAAAACAAAAGCTAGTATGTCCTACCAGCCAATAAGTCTATATAAAACAAATATAGAACATACCCTCAAAGCAGATCAGGATAAGCATCTCAAATCATGTCCTCTGTCTCCCATGTACAGTCCTTCTCGTTGTCGCTTCACTGAACTTTCACCAAATTGATGTCTTGGTCCTCAGTCTTTTCTCATCTCTCGCTACAAACTGAACTGGTTGTCCGACAAAAGTCAAATCATGCTCTACTACCAGGTCCTCTAACTCTGTCTGAGGAATAGTAACCTCTAGGTCATGCACATACCTGTGAAGATGAGACACATGGAATACATTATGGACACCTGCCATACTGCTTAGCAACTCTACTCTGTAAGCGAGCTTTCTAATCATTTCTAAAATCTGGAATAGTCCAACATATCTCGGGGCCAACTTTCCCGAGTTTCCAAACCATACCACACCCTTCATTGGTGATACTTCATTGAAAACGCTCTCTCCCAATGAGAACTCTAGGTCTTTATGCCTCTTATCTGTGTAACTCTTCTGCCTGAATTGAGCTTCCGTCATCCGTCCTCGGATTAACTCAATCTTTTCTGACGCCTCTCACCTAAGACCAATCTGTCTCTAGTCTCTAATCAATATGCTAGCGACTTGCATGGTCTTCCATACAAAGCTTCAAAAGGCGTCATTCCTATACTAGTATAGTAACTATTATTATAGGAAAACTCAATCAAATGTAGGTGGTCCTCCCAAGATCCACCAAAGTCCAATATACAAGCTCTTAATAAGTCCTCAAGTACCTTGTTGACTCTCTCTGTCTACCTATCCGTCTGTGGGTGATAAGCTGTACTCATCTTGAGCTTGGTACCTAATACCTCTTGAAGACTCCTCCAAAATTCGCTAGTGAATAATGCATCTCTATCGCTGACTATGCTACTAGGAATCCTATGAAGTCTAACTATGTTCTTCATGAACAAATTTGCTAAAACAGGGCCCTCCTAGTCGACTTTACTAGAATGAAATAGGCACTCTTGGTCAACCTGTCCACAATAACCCATATACTCTCATTTCCTCTCCTTGACCTTGGCAACCCATTTGTAAAATCCATGGATATCGAGTCCCATTTCCATACTGGAATCTCTAAAGGCTGAAGCAACCCACTCGGCTTCTAATGTTCGACCTTTACTTGTTGGTAGTTTACACACTGCCTAACCCACAAGCCAACATCCCTCTTTATGCCTTCCCAATAAAGCTCCTCTTTATATCTTGATACATTTTGATCCTTTCAGGATGAATCGTAAATTTGGATCGATGACATTCTTCCAGAATTCTCTCCTTAAGTTCTCTTCATTCGGGACACATAATCGTCCCTTCCTTCTCAACCATCCTCTTTAGTCAAGACTAAAATCCTTTAAGTCATCAATCTCTGATCCTACCTCAAGCCTTTTAATCTTCTTGGCTAAAACTAAATCCACTTCTTGCTTAGAAGCTATCCTTTCGATCAGCATTGATCAAACTTCTAAACAAGACAACATGGCAGTACCCTGACTAGAACTACCAGGACATCTCAACTGCACACCACAACTGGCCAGGGCTTCTAGATCTTTCTACTCTGCCAACATAGCCAACACCACATTCTGATGTCTTCTACTAAGAGCATCCGCTACTTTATTACCTTTCCCTGGGGTATACTCTATACTAAAATCATAAGCAGCCAAAAACTCCAGCTACCTCAGCTATCGCATATTCAACTCCTTCTGAGAGAATAAGTATCTTAAAGACTTATGATCGGTATATAACTCAAATCTCTCCCCCAAAAGATAATGCTTCCAAATCTTCAAGGCAAAAATCACCGTAGCTAACTCCAAGTCATGAGTAGGATATCTTACTTCATGCGGTCTAATTAAGCTGCCTGGATGCGTAAGCAATGACTTTGCCCTTCTGCATCAACACTGCTCCCAATCCAGTCCCACACGCATCTGTGTATACTACCAACCCTTGGTTACCATCTGGAAATACTAATACTGGAGCATTGTTCAACAAATGTTTTAATTTAAGGAATGCTTCCTCATGTTTGTCGGACCAAACAAACTTCACTTCCTTCTTGGTAAGCTTAGTCAAAGGCGCTGCTGTCCGCGATAAATCTTTAATAAATCTTCGGTAATAACCCGCAAGTCGAAGAAAACTTCTACTCTTAATTACTGTCTCTAGTCTCTTCCAATTGTTCACAGCTTCGATCTTATCTGGATTGACTGGCAATCCTTTCTTGGAAACCACATGACCAAGAAACTTAACCTCTTTCTTCCAAAAATGACACTTGGAAAACTTTTCCTTTAGCTGATTTTGCCTCAGCGCCTCTAGCACAACTCTAAGATGACCTTCATGCTCTCTTTCATCCTTAGAGTATACCAAAATGTCATCTATAAACACCAACATGAATCTATCCAAATACTCTTGGAAGACTCGATCCATCAAATCCACAAAGAAAGCTGGTGCATTTGTCAATCCGAATGGCATCACTAACCACTCATACGAACCATATCTAGTCTGAAATGCAGTCAAAGGAATACTGTCCTTTGCTGCTCTCAACTGATGGAACCCCGTAGCCAAATCCAACTAGGAAAACACTTTGGCTCCACTCAACTAATCAAACAGATCATCAATTCTTGGCAAAGGATACTTATTCTTTATCGTCCTTTCGTTCAGCTTACGATAGTCGATACACATCCTCAATGACCCATCTGGTTTCTTCATGAATACCATGGCCGCTCCCCAAGGCGAACTGCTTTGTCTAATAAAATTCCTTCCTTCAAGATCCACTAGCTGCACCTTCGGTTCCTTCATCTCTGTCGGTGTCATCCTGCTAGGTGGTCTACTCATAGGTTCGGCTCCTGGCACAAGATCTATCCGAAACTCAACAGCCCGTTTCGGTGGTGACCCTGTGACTGGCTCAAACACATCCGCAAACTCTCTTGCAATCCGAACCTGACTTAACTCTTCACCAACTTCCATTGCACTTAACGAAGCACAACAACTCTGGTCAGAATTCTCTATTGAGAATATAATTCGATTATGACTATCTGGGTGTCTCAAAGATATCTCCCCATCCTGGCAGAATATCCTGGCCTCATACCTCCTCAAACAATCCATACCCATAATGATTCCGAAATCTATGAAATCATACACATACAAACTGCATGCAAAATTATGACCTAACAAATCAAATTCTAACTGGTCACATCTTATTCTTAGAGTTGCATACCCTCCTATTGGATTCACAACCCTTAAGGAAGTAACAATGTATGTGGGCTCTAAGCAAACCTATTAACCAAACATTGGGATATAAATGAATGTGATGCACCAATATCAAAAGGTATCCTAACGGGTATACTCTGAATCAAAAATGTACCTTCCATCACATTTTTTCCTTTATCAACTGCAGTGGGCTTAGCTGATGATCCAACAACAAAAACTTTTCCCTTGTCCGCCCTAGCTGGCTTGAGACACTAGTTCTTGTAGTGCTCCACTTGATCACAGTTAAAGCACTTTACATTCTCCTTGTCTGCAGCCTTCTTTCCCTTGCTTGACCGGCACCCATTAGCATAATGAACCTTCTTGTCACATTTGTAGCACACCAAATCAGCCTTTGCCTACTTAGTAGCCTCCCCCTTTTGGGCTCCCTTCTTCTTAAATAATTTCATCTTCTTTCCTTGAGGACCCTGGGATTCATCTGGCTTTTCTCTAACTGAAATAGCAAGCATCTCCTCATGGCGAATGGCCATCTCCACCACCACATTACAAGGCTCTCTGACATGAGTCATAGTCATTCTGCCTAGCTCTGGCCTTAGTCCACGAATAAATCTCTCATTCCTCCTGATACCAGTGTCTACCAAAGCATAACCATATCGAGACAGCTCATCAAACTTAACAGCGTACTCGATCACTGACATATCTCCCTGAATAAGATCCATGAACTTTCTCATCAATGCCGACTTGGCAACATCAGATAAAAACCTCTGCTCAAACCTCCTTCTAAAATCAGCCCATGTCAGCTCTTCTTCCAGAACTCCGGCGGTCACACTATTCCACCAATGAAGCGCTAATCCTTGCAACTGTCTAGAGGCTAGCCTTCTCTTTTCTCCATCATCTAAGCTTAAATCAGTAAAGATCCTCTCACAGCTCAAAAGAAAATTCTCAACTTCAACAGTATCCTTTGTTCCTATGAACGACTTTCCACCCAGATTGGTGTAGTCTCTGCTCAATCTAGCATAATTATAACCAACTGGAACGACATGATTAACTCCACCAATATTACCAACAGCTCCTACTTGCAAAAGATTGGCCAACAACCGATACACCATCCCTGCATCTACTAGCGGATTTCCAGCACCTACATTGACTTAAGTGTTTGGATAAGCATTAACTTGCTGACCTTAATTCCTCCCGGTATTAGGTCGAGCATTTCCGTTAGTTATGGTGCTTCCACCACCTAGGTTTCCTATTCCGTTTCCTGCTTCCATATCCTCTTTCTCGTAAACCTACATAAGTGCTTTAGTAAGATACAAAAGAACGGTCTAAGAGAGAGGGGAATACTTACTTATATATATATAGCAAATACAAGTACGTTACTATAACGTTAACCCAAACCCCAATCTTATTCTTCACTTCATTAGGATTATGTTTGAAAAATTTTGGTTTATTTTATGTTTTATCATAAACCTATGCTCTGATACTAACTTGTAACATCCCCCTACTTGGAGGCCCAAAACTAATGGCTACGGATGCTGCAGTCATCCATAGTTATTAATCCTCGGTGACCAAATACGGCGGTATTAGATTCATTGATACACAGAGACACATGAATATGGAAAAAATTTAAACTTCAACAAATCACATTCCATATCAAAACATTTCCAATTCATTACATAATCCCACATTTGCAAATCACGTTCTGAGAGTATATATTTATTACAACATACGCCCAGAGCGGCATATGAAGATGCCTTCTGGAATGATCAGAGTATATACATGCAATATAACAACTTTTCCATTACAATCAAACACAGCGGAATCAAAAGAAAAGAGAACTCTAAATATCTATCGTGCCTCCTGCACATCTCCAGAAGGTTATTCGTCTTAGAGGTACCTGGAAATCTTAACTCTCAAACTACTCAAAATCAATTGAGTACCTGAAAGTTTAAGGGGAAAACATAAATTTTGAGTCAGATATAAAGCCTGGTATGAATAAAAATATACCATCTCAAATCATTTAGATATCTAGTGAGACCACGCCGCTTAGCGGAACAGGTTTCCCCTCACTAATATCTCAAAACGTTTAAAAAAACCATATACTGTGCTTGCTGCATCCACAATGGTTAAAACAATTCAAAACAGTATAATATAATAATATAGAAATTAATCATATACATTGGATTACCCATCCCACATTAGTTAGTCTAACCATCTAAGTTTCAACTGACTATCTGTCTTATATTTTCAAGGACTACCCATCTCATTTTAGACTTTATTTGCACCAAAGAGGGACTATCCATCCCACGTTCATTTTACTTAAGCTGATGCAGACTATCCATCTCACATCCCATTGTTTTCCTAGGATGACTATGAACCCTTATTTAATCATATGGAGACTATCCATCCCCGACATGATGTTGACTATCCATCAAATATCCCATAGTTTTCCTATGATGAATATGAACCCTTCACTTGGCCACTTAACTCATGTTACCCACATGATTCTAATTATCCCATGTTATCCACATGATTAACCTATTTCCATTAGTATCCCTAATTTAGGTTATATTCATTTATAATTTACATCGGTATCCACAATGATTAGTGTCAAAATATATAAGTGTTGGTATCCCTAAGGCTAAACAACATTTATTATATAAGGTTATCCACCCTTCATATCCAAAAATTCAAGTGTCATATAAACATACCCTTTCAAAATTATCCCCTTCGAAGTGGTACCCTTCAAAGTCATCGCCTTCAAAGGCCTGCATATTTAACTTAAAGAAAAGTAGCTAAAACAACCTTTTGAATGCATCCCTTTCGAAAGCCTAGCCTTCGAAGTTGTCCCCTTCGAAAGCATCAAAACTTGGTTTGAAGGAAAACAAGGTAAATGGCTTCGAAGGCGTCCTCTCTGAAACCCTATCAACTCCTTCGAAAGCATCCCCTTCGAAAGTATAAAACTTGGTTAAAAAAATAATTTTACAACCCCTTCGAAAGTATCCCCTTCGAAGGCAAAGAAAACAAAGCAAACATATTTGAAAGCAAATAAATCAACTCCTTCGAAAATATAAACTTTGTTTTAGCTATAACTTTTTATAGATATAGAATTAAGGTCTTTAACCTATTCCATTGTGTTCAAATGATGGTTTTCCTTTCCGTAGAGTGGTCACAATAGAAAAACGGGCTTATGGTTAAAGAGTTATGCATATTTGAAGTTTTGCAAACAAAGCTGGTGAAAACTGCTACGAAATAGCTTTCACGACATTTACAATTGCTGTCGAAGGGGGGCCTTCGACTGGGTTGAATGGGGCTCCGAAATGCCGCAAAAGGGGCCTTTGACTGCTGTGGAAAGGTGCCTTCGACTAAGTCGAAAGGGTGCTCCAAAGTGTTGCAAAAGGGTTCAGAAATGCTGCAAAACAGAGCTATCGAAAGGGGCTTCCGAAATGCAGCAGAAAGGTCCAGAAATGCTGCGAAAAGGCGAAGAGTGCTTTCGACTAGACCCGCTGGTAGAATCGTAAATAACTTGAAAACTGCTATTTTGCTAATTAAAGTATATTCTTTTCACCAACTCATAATCTTTGTCAAATTCCTATTGGCTAGTGATAATCTTTATTACTTTCTTTGCAGAAAAACCGCTATAGATCAGATTTACAATTTTCAAAATTATTTTCATAATATTTAATTATATTAATATTTTAATATAATTATTAAACCTTTTTAGCTTAGAAAATTCATAATAAATCGAAATCACATGAAAAAAATCCAAAAAATTGACCAAAAATTGAAATAACATTTTCTACATCATAAAAAAATTTCGTGGTAAAATTCATTATTTTATTATTTTTAATAATTAAAACCCGAAATAAATGTCTTTTTCAGCTTAGGAAATTAATAAAATATTCTTATTAACTCCGAAAATTATGGAATTAAAAACCCATCTCCAAAATTATGTTTTACACAACATATCCAAAAATCTAGTTGTTTGGAGGTCGTTTACTAAGGTTATTACTTTAAAACCCATCATTTTAATTCCATAAAAATTCCAATAAATCACCATAAATCATTATTCTATCCAAACAATGATTATTAGATCCAAACATGATCAACACAGCAAAATACATTCGGTTGCTATTCATAACCGAACCAAAACAAGAAAAAATGAGATGATTTACACTATTATTCATCTTGATTAAGTTGTTGGAGTTTGAGGTTTTCCCTAGCTTTGATCTTCTAGCTTTTCTCCTCAATCTTTCTAGTTTTCTGATCTCCATAGAGAGTTTTAATGGCCGGCCCTAGCTTTAGTTTAGTTGTTTTGATTTTATATGAAGTAATAAGTGAAAATAAGGGAGGTCTTTAAGGGTTATGGGGATGGTATTCCCATTTTTTCCCTTGCCTTATTCTTCTTATTTTCCTAAGTTTCTAAGGCATAATCCATGCTTATTTATTCATTAGGCACAGCCATTCTAAGTAGTCAAATCTCATTCTCCTTAATCAACCATATTATTCTATTTAATTTATCCAATTAAATGTCCTGAAAAATGTTAAACAAAAATTAGGGGTGTTACAGGAAGCACCACAACTAATGGAAATGTCAGACCAAATGCGAGGAGGAATCAAGGTCAGGCATAGTTGGAAATGTGGGTGTTAGAGTCCCACAAGTAGACATGGGAGCAATGTATCAGTTCTTTGTCAACATGATGCAGGCGGGAATTGATGCTATAGTAGTTGGAGAAAATGCCCGAGGAGGGAACCAAGAAGCCTCAGTGGCGAATAACTATGCTATTCTGAGTAGAGATTATGCTCGGTTGGGAGGAAAGTCGTTTGTTGGTTCTAAAGACACAATCAAAGTAGAGAATTGGCTACTTCATTGTGAGAGGATTTTCGCCGACTTAAGGCTCAACGATGAGCAGAAAAGGAGACTCACCTCTAGACGGCTACAAGGGGTCGCACTGTATTAGTGGAACAGTGTGACAGTTGGAGTCAACGAGAAGAATATGACTTAGGCTGAGTTCAGGAAGAGGTTCGAGGAAAGGTTTATGTTAGAGATTGCTAAGTCCACTCTACTTAGGAAGTTTGCTGAGTTGGAGCAGAGGGATATGACTGTACTTGAGTATGCGACAAGGTTTAAAGAGCTAGCGAGATATGGCTATGCTATGGTTGATACCGTGATCAAGGGAAATAAAAAGTTTATTCGGGGGTTGAAGCATGAGCTTGCTAAGGCCACATTACCGCATATCAGGGATCCATGTGATGTTGTAGTGGAAATGGCTGTGAGGCATGAGGAGATGCTTGCTTTTCTGGAAAGGAATAAGGAAAAGTTAGTCGAAGTAGGGCATAGTCATAAAAGAAAGTTTTTTCATAAGAAGGGAACTAAGAAGGGTGTGGCTGCCAAGAAGGGAAAGGCAGAGGTTGTCTGCTATAAGTGTGATTTTAAAGGACATTTTGCAAATGAATGTCGCTCAGGAGATGGAAAGAAAGTGATTGGGATGAAAAATATTAGATGCTTCAACTGTGATCAAATTGGACATTACAAGAACCAATGCAAAGAGCCAACTAAGGATGGAAAGGGCAAAGTGTTTGCATTGGAGCCAGCTACCTCGATGCCAACAGTAGAGGAAAATGGAAAAGTTATGTTGGGAGGTACGCTTATGATTCATGGTATGTCAGTTATCGTTCTATTTGATACCGGTGCATTACATTCTTTTATATCTCATTGTTTGGTAGATAAGCTTAACCTAGAGCCCTCATACCTAGTTACTTCCTTAAGGGTTGCAAATCCGATAGGAGGTTATGCGACTCTTGGGATGAGATGTGACCGCCTAGAGTTTGGTTTGTTAGGTCATTCATTTGTTTGCAGTTTGCATGTGTTGATTTCGTAGGGTTTGGAATTATTTTGGGAATGGATTGGTTAAGTAAATACGATGCTAGGATAATTTTCCATGATAGGAAAATATCACTTAGACAACCTGATTGTAGTGGATAGTATACTCCATAGAAAACCCTAGTTTTGAGGTTAACGCTTTGTTGGGTGTTATGGAGGTAGAAGACGAGTTGACTCGAGTTTTCATTGTTAGAGAATTCACAGATGTCTTTGAACCCGTAGGAGGTTTGCCGTTGAAACGAGCTATTGAGTTTTGGATAGATTTGGTACCAGGAGCAGAACCGGTGAGTAGACCACCAAGCAGAATGACACCTACCGAGATGAGGGAGTTAAAGGTGCAGTTGGTGGATTTTGGAAAGTAAGAATTTTATGAGGCCAAGCAGTTCGCCTTGGGGAGCAACCACAGTGTTTGCTAAGAAGCCGGATGGATCATTAAGGTTGTGTATCGATTATCGTAAGTTGAATGAGAAGACGATAAAAAATCGATATCCATTGCCTAGAATTGACAATTTGTTCGATCAGTTGAGTGGAGCCAAAGTATTTTCCCAGTTGGATTTAGCAAAAGGGTTTCATCAACTTACAGTGGCAGAGCATAGTATTACTCTGACAACGTTTAGAACCAGATATGGATCGTACGAATGGTTAGTAACGCCGTTCGGACAAACTAATGCGCCAGCATTCTTTGTAGATTTAATGTAACGTCCCGAAAATTTTCGACTTTCGAAAATTCAACATCGATACTCACTTTATCGACTGCTGAGCCATCGAATGCCGGAAACCCGAAAAGTTATGGTTTTAAGAAAAAGAAAAAGTAGAAGAAGAAGAAAGAAGAAAAAGAAAAGAAAGAAAGAAGAACAACAACAGATACAGAACAGAGACAATATCAGAATCTCACATATCGCAGCGGAACAATATATAATAGATAAATGAATAATCTTTAAAACAAAGAATTTTATCAGTTTATACATACATCAGTCATCAGAGTCAAGATACAACAATGGACAGTTATATAACTTGTCCTCATACAGAATACACAGCGGAATAAATACTATCAGATACAAATACTACGTCTCGTCCTCCAGCTTATCTCCAAAGCTCCAGAATATCCAGAATATCCTGATAATATAACTCTAGGCTGCCCGTGTGGAAATTGGTGGGCACCCAGAGTTTAGAAGGGAACAATAAACTCCGAGTCAGTCATGGTGACTGGTGTGAGATCGTAAAACGGTTATTCTTTAAAAACAACAACAGTAAATTTTAAAGTCAATTCGAAATGCTTTTGGGAAAATGAAACTACCATAAGACCTCCCACCACACACACAATGCAAACGCAGAATTGGAGGAGATTTCTTCTTATGATAGTCAAAGATGCTTTCTACGAAAAAATAAAATTCTTTTTGATATTATTATTAGTGCATAGTGTAGAAAACATTTCGAAAGTATAATATTAATCTTAGCCAGCATAGGCATTCCGCACTTATGCCTACTATAGCTACCATCCAAACAGTGGTGACCACCATAAGTGAATGATAGGTTCTACAACTAAAACCGTACAAGGCTCGTATTGTTTCTTTGGATTTCCAACAAATGGTCAGGCTAAGGAACTTCCTATCCACGATGGGTACGTCCCTGGAATAGACGACCCGAGAACCTAACCGGATCTCTGCCAACACAAGGCCGGGTTACCTCTGCAAAAATAGGTAACTACTGACACGCGTATGCCATCCCCCGATCGTCACCGATCTTCCCGAGGATCCCCGATTTCCAACAAACCACATAGATAATAATAATGCAGTAACCACAGAGGTTAAGTATCTGGGCTCCATACCATGATACCACCTTTATCTAGAAGGAATGACATACACTAAGGGGCGCTACTCCCTAGAACCTTGCCGCATTCGTCCTGTTTCGACCATTTCCGGGGTGTGAGGCTCGACGAAGTCTCGTCCACAAAGCTACGCTTTCTCAAAAAGCCCTGCTTCGGGTCAAACAAAATGATCAACCTATGATCACAAAGATATAAGATCAAACAAATGATCATATCACAAATGATCAAACACTGATCATTTCACAGCAACACTCAGTATGCCACGTTACCAAATTGGGATATATCGCTGATAAATTTCAACTACATAACCTCTGAGCTCGTACGTCTCAGAGAAGGGTGTTAAGCTAAGAGAATAAATTCTCCGCCACCAACAGAAATGTATTTGAAAGAAATCAGCTTTATATCTCAAATTGTAACGTCAGACACACAATCCATACAAGTCTGTTCCGGGATCGAACAGAACCGAAGGCACTTCTCACGAAGCCCTTGCATTTCCGGATAATTTTCAATCACGTCAGGACTTCCCGTCACTAAGGGTGATAAAACCTCTAAATCGAAGATCAGTCGATGTAGAGTAACTCGACGGTAATCCTTCCGTTTTCAAAAATATCCGGTCTTCAACACCGGTCTTCAAATGCGATTCATAACGACGTATCACATATTCGGAATGGGTTATACGACCCCATGGTCCTTTCCCGGTTAACCCGAATAGTGAGCGATTATTCAAAAATAAGTGTGGCATTCAAATTCATCCAATTCACAACAAATACCTATCTAAAGGTAATTATTGATAGTCGGTTATTTAACTATCAATAAAGATGCGCAACATCATCAGATTCCAAATAATTTTCCAAATTATTTTATCTTCCAAAATATCTTTACTAGATATAAAATTTCCACACTTAACCATTTGAAAACAATTTCAAATCAATTTCCACATTTCAATTTATCTTTGAAGATAAAATCTCAAAACAGTTCATTTCATATTGGAAAAGCATTTCCATACTTATTTAAAAATAAGTATTTCACAAAAACTATTTATTTTCAACACTTAGAAAATATTCGATATACTTAAAACAATATTAAGTATATATTCATTCTTTAAGGAAATCTATTTTCTATAACAACATCAATTTGAGTCAAAAACGAATGTTACGTAAAACATCGTTACAACGACTCAAAAATCACTAGTATAGGGATTCGAAATTAAAATAGATATGTAAATCCCAATACTAGATAAAAACATTTCCTTTCGGAAATCATTTACTATAACAACAGTGTTATAGTCCACCATTTCCTTATTTCTCGAAAACGTCTATTTCAACAATGAATGTTGAAATCTATGTATTCGATATCATAATACATTTTAAAACCATCTCTAAAATGTTTAACTTCATTTTTAATATCCCTTTTCCAAAACTATCCATTTTACTTAACGATATATTCACTATCCAAAATCGTGAATATACTTTACTATTTACATTTCACTATTTTCTACACGTTTTATTTCAATAATAATTCGCTATCCAAAATCGCGAATATATCTCCTTTGATGAACTTCTATATTTAATTTATCAAATTCAATCGATTTGTTTTCGAATTTATAAAACAACGTTTATAAATTCCATTTTCTATTTTCTATAACAACTCCGGTTTATAATCTCATTTTATTAATCTTCAAAAATTCACTTATAAGAATGAGTGATTTCGGATTTATAAAACAACGTTTATAAATCACATTTGTACTTTATAACGATTTCAACTTACAAAATCATTTCATTTAGCAATTTCTACTCATATCTCATCTAAGTGTAAAAGTCAAATTTATAAGTAAATTACTTATAAATCGTTTATTCTACAACATCTATTCACTTTATAACTTCACGTTATACATCTATTTATTTCATTCACTTATGAAATCCTTTTTATACTTCTTTTTAACACTTATAAAAATTCGTTTTATAAGTCCGATATTTCGATTTATAAAATATCAATTTTATAAATCTTTTTATACAAATCGTTTATAGTTATTCAAAAATCCCAACTTAAACCATTTTATAAATAAATCGACTTTTATTTTCAAAAACGACACATCGGTTATATTTCACTAAAAATTATAACTTTAAAATTTTACGTTATAAATCGATTCAAAAATTCCATAAAACGTATATTTTAAAAAATCACTTTAAAAATCCTTTTAAATTAAAAGTCGTTATTTTTACATTTCAAAACTGGATCCGATGATGCAACAGCATCAATTAGTCCATCACAACAGTCAATATCATATATCGATATGATAACAGAATATACATCAATATCTGTAAATAATCAATACGGTGAGGAATCCAGTTGGATCCCTCCAACCTGTTTCCCTGCATCCAAAGATGTTAGCACAATACCAATTCCGCTCCAGTACGGAATTATAGCGGTATATAGGTTTTTTATAAATCCGCTTACTAACGGCGCAATAGGGTCTCATCCGCTATACGAGGCGGGAAATCATCAATCCAATATATACATATGCCAATATGTATATACTGCTATATATAGATATATATCCTATAATATCTAATATCACATCCAAACAGTCAATCAAATCAATAACTGAAAATAATTCCACATTCAAATTTGAGTGAGAAGATCTCACCTCGATTTCAATTCCGATTCCAGCGTTTATTTTCGAATAAAATAAACAGACGTTTGATTTCATCCAAAATTTACACTAGCTCCAATCGACTCCAATTCAGTTGCACAGCGAAGTGCTCGACGAAACGAAGACAACGCAACTGGTTTCGCATTTTTCCGATCTCGTATGAAAGAGATACAGTGTTACAAAGTTTAACGAATTTATATATAATTTAATTTACAATTTCTTTATCAATTAAAACCTACGTTCAATCACGGTCGCACGTTTTGAAATCATCAGATCTCGGCCGCGTAGTCCTTCTTCCCTCCCCACGCGTTCATCTTCCCAGGAATGAACGTGATAACCGAACCCACTCTCGTAGAACTAGGGTTAGATGCTGCACCCTCCACCATCGACGAGCACGCGATCAGATTAGTCCACGTCGAAGCCCCCCGCCACCACCACCTACGGCCAAAGAGCGGTCGAGCTCGGTGGTCCCCAGCGCGCGCAAAACGAGGTAGAACGGTCACCAAACGCGGCTCTCCTGTGCCTCCATCGTCGCGCCTATGACGATCACAACCGTACGAAATCGAAGTCCTCGCGAATCTCTACAATATTGTAGTTAATCATATCTTCAATTGATTTGTGGATTTGAAGTAATTGAGGGAGGAAGGAGATGAATTGCTGGCCGTTCAGCCTGGTAGTGGCGGCTGCTGAAGCTAACCCTAGGGTTTAGTTTTCTTTTTGCAAATGAAAAGATGTAGGGGTTTTTATAGAAAAATTTCCAATTTACTATTCACCGAAATTTTCCGAACTCCGATTCGAGCGTTCCGGCTGACGTTCGTAAGGTTTACCCCGCGTTCCGAACGCAATGGAACGCGTTTCGGAAGCTAATTCGATCGTATGTGTGAGATATGGCAATAAACGATCAATTTAAATTAAACCGACTTAAATCGATTTCAAGGCGTTTTGGCTTGCCCCGGACAAACGGTACATCCAAAAATTACGAAATTTAAAATATTACAATAATATCACATTACGGATCCGATGAAACTGGTTTCGTCGAAATCCGAGACCGTTTGAAAAATGACTATTTTAACTCGACGATTTAAAATTAAAACGATATCGATGCGTTTCGAGTGGCCACGGTCAAACGACAACTCCGATGGATACGAAAATTGAAATCCGATAATAACTAACTATTACGGATCCAATGGAAATGGTCTCGTTCAATTCTGAGACTGTCCGAAAATTGACTATTTTTACAGTCGATAATTTAAATATTAAAATATTCAATTTTCACAATTTAACTCCAAATTCAGTTTTAGAAGTTCTATAACCTTTCTATAACTCCAGTATGATTTAATATAATTTTACAAATCATTTTCAATCATTTTAAACTCGATTTTCAATTACCTCTGGAATTTCACTATTAAATTATTGATTTAACTATCCAATTAAATCCAATATTCGAGAAATAAATCATTCGACTTCTAAATTCCATTTATTAATATTTAAAATCAATTAAATATTCGAATTTTAATTATCAAAAATTCTGGGTCGTTACAAACTTCCCCCCTTAAAAGAATTTCGTCCTCGAAATTACAAGTCAGGAAGAAAGGTCCTTAACTCGTCTACTATTTTCCACAATTCAATAGTTTTCTCAAATTTTCAAAACAAATCTTTCTAATAAAGATTCGTTATCATTTCAACTAACTTTCTAACTTCAATTATAATTCAAAACAACATTGTTTTACTTCAAAATTCAAATTCGAGTTTAAATTCAAATTTAAACTTCCAAATTTCTCAAAAATTTTCTAACACTCGGAATTTTCAAAAAATTTTGCCAGCGTCTCCTTTGCGCGGCTAACACGGTACGACTACAAAACATCCCTACGGACTCTCAGATTTCAAAAAGAAAAAGAAAAAGCCAAGCGGCTAGACAAGAAATCAGCAAATCTCATATAGAAATTTAAATACATACCTTTTTGTCGAGCAATTCAAATTTATCTTTGAAATCAAATCCAATTCATTTACACCTGTATATCCTACTAGCCATAATATCTAGTTGCATATATTCAAACCATTTCGTACATTCAATTACAAAATTTCGATACCTACTTCTTATATCATTTTTAAATTCACTATTGAAGTTACATCATTCAGTTTCGTTCAATTTTCATTTCAATTTCATTTGAATTCAATTCACAATTTCAATTAAATTTGAATTCTATTCATCTTAAATTCTGAAATATTGAATTTCATCGATTAACTTTCATTTACAACTGCTTATTTTTAAATTAGTTTCAATTACTAATTCATTACAAATTCTAATCTACTTATTCAAATTTGTTTTCAATATTCAGTTTTAATCTTATTCACTTCATTTATTCAAATTTATTTACTCATTCACAAATTCTTTCATTTTCAATTTGAATCTCATTTCTATCAAATTCCAAATATTTTATAAGTCTTCGACTTATTTACAATTTGATTTATAAAGTCATTTGTACATTCATATTACTAATTCTGCTCCTTTATGAATTTTATCTTCAAATATTTTTCTGGAATTTTATTTCAAATTATATCTCACCTTAATATTTCATAAATATTTCTACATAGTATTCCAGAGTTTACCAACATTTCAAAAACCATTTTCGAAAACAATTCAAATTTATCTTTTGAATTTCAAAACAAAATCCAAATTTTTCAAATAACTTCTATTTAAAACAATTTGGTAGCAATTCCTCTTTTGGAAACCCGAAAATGAACACCAACGATGCCGCGGTCATCATCGAAGTTATTTTCCAGCGACCGAAAAGAGTTTAGAGCTTTTCATTCCTTCAAAATATTTTTCAAAACCTTCGAAATCCATTTTCAAATCAAAAAGAATTTAAACTTCCAAATCTCCAAAATTTTCAAATTCTTTTCAAAACATTTCCAAAAACTTCCCTGGAATTCCGTTTTAAATTACAATTCACATCTAAAATTTACATTCTTCAATTTCATTTGTATGTGAATTTTATTTCTTAACTTTGAAGTTACGATTTCAATTTCTTATTCAATTTTAATGATAATAGATTAACATTATCACTTCTAACATCCATGCAACCATATACTATAGTATTTTATAGAAAAACATTTCTTTTCTATACAAAAATAGTTTTAGGTAAAATTATCTCATTTACCCTATTCAAAACAATACTGTGCCGAATTGTTCTATTCAAGTGTTTAGAGATCCCTATCGATAGAGTTGTACGGACAATACCGACCAGAATCCATATACCACTCAACAAACCAATCATCACAATATAAAACAATTTTATATTCACTAACAAATACGCACTCGTATCTATTATTACACTCAACTCATTCTAGAGTACTACTGACTCTATCTCTAATGAGTAACACCCAACAGAGCAGGGTTGTCGCTTAACCATATGCTCTGATACCAAATGTAACGTCCCGAAAATTTTCGACTTTCGAAAATTCAACATCGATACTCACTTTATCGACTGCTGAGCCATCGAATGCCGGAAACCCGAAAAGTTATGGTTTTAAGAAAAAGAAAAAGTAGAAGAAGAAGAAAGAAGAAAAAGAAAAGAAAGAAAGAAGAACAACAACAGATACAGAACAGAGACAATATTAGAATCTCACATATCGCAGCGGAACAATATATAATAGATAAATGAATAATCTTTAAAACAAAGAATTTTATCAGTTTATACATACATCAGTCATCAGAGTCAAGATACAACAATGGACAGTTATATAACTTGTCCTCATACAGAATACACAGCGGAATAAATACTATCAGATACAAATACTACGTCTCGTCCTCCAGCTTATCTCCAAAGCTCCAGAATATCCTGATAATATAACTCTAGGCTGCCCGTGTGGAAATTGGTGGGCACCCAGAGTTTAGAAGGGAACAATAAACTCCGAGTCAGTCATGGTGACTGGTGTGAGATCGTAAAACGGTTATTCTTTAAAAACAACAACAGTAAATTTTAAAGTCAATTCGAAATGCTTTTGGGAAAATGAAACTACCATAAGACCTCCCACCACACACACAATGCAAACGCAGAATTGGAGGAGATTTCTTCTTATGATAGTCAAAGATGCTTTCTACGAAAAAATAAAATTCTTTTTGATATTATTATTAGTGCATAGTGTAGAAAACATTTCGAAAGTATAATATTAATCTTAGCCAGCATAGGCATTCCGCACTTATGCCTACTATAGCTACCATCCAAACAGTGGTGACCACCATAAGTGAATGATAGGTTCTACAACTAAAACCGTACAAGGCTCGTATTGTTTCTTTGGATTTCCAACAAATGGTCAGGCTAAGGAACTTCCTATCCACGATGGGTACGTCCCTGGAATAGACGACCCGAGAACCTAACCGGATCTCTGCCAACACAAGGCCGGGTTACCTCTGCAAAAATAGGTAACTACTGACACGCGTATGCCATCCCCCGATCGTCACCGATCTTCCCGAGGATCCCCGATTTCCAACAAACCACATAGATAATAATAATGCAGTAACCACAGAGGTTAAGTATCTGGGCTCCATACCATGATACCACCTTTATCTAGAAGGAATGACATACACTAAGGGGCGCTACTCCCTAGAACCTTGCCGCATTCGTCCTGTTTCGACCATTTCCGGGGTGTGAGGCTCGACGAAGTCTCGTCCACAAAGCTACGCTTTCTCAAAAAGCCCTGCTTCGGGTCAAACAAAATGATCAACCTATGATCACAAAGATATAAGATCAAACAAATGATCATATCACAAATGATCAAACACTGATCATTTCACAGCAACACTCAGTATGCCACGTTACCAAATTGGGATATATCGCTGATAAATTTCAACTACATAACCTCTGAGCTCGTACGTCTCAGAGAAGGGTGTTAAGCTAAGAGAATAAATTCTCCGCCACCAACAGAAATGTATTTGAAAGAAATCAGCTTTATATCTCAAATTGTAACGTCAGACACACAATCCATACAAGTCTGTTCCGGGATCGAACAGAACCGAAGGCACTTCTCACGAAGCCCTTGCATTTCCGGATAATTTTCAATCACGTCAGGACTTCCCGTCACTAAGGGTGATAAAACCTCTAAATCGAAGATCAGTCGATGTAGAGTAACTCGACGGTAATCCTTCCGTTTTCAAAAATATCCGGTCTTCAACACCGGTCTTCAAATGCGATTCATAACGACGTATCACATATTCGGAATGGGTTATACGACCCCATGGTCCTTTCCCGGTTAACCCGAATAGTGAGCGATTATTCAAAAATAAGTGTGGCATTCAAATTCATCCAATTCACAACAAATACCTATCTAAAGGTAATTATTGATAGTCGGTTATTTAACTATCAATAAAGATGCGCAACATCATCAGATTCCAAATAATTTTCCAAATTATTTTATCTTCCAAAATATCTTTACTAGATATAAAATTTCCACACTTAACCATTTGAAAACAATTTCAAATCAATTTCCACATTTCAATTTATCTTTGAAGATAAAATCTCAAAACAGTTCATTTCATATTGGAAAAGCATTTCCATACTTATTTAAAAATAAGTATTTCACAAAAACTATTTATTTTCAACACTTAGAAAATATTCGATATACTTAAAACAATATTAAGTATATATTCATTCTTTAAGGAAATCTATTTTCTATAACAACATCAATTTGAGTCAAAAACGAATGTTACGTAAAACATCGTTACAACGACTCAAAAATCACTAGTATAGGGATTCGAAATTAAAATAGATATGTAAATCCCAATACTAGATAAAAACATTTCCTTTCGGAAATCATTTACTATAACAACAGTGTTATAGTCCACCATTTCCTTATTTCTCGAAAACGTCTATTTCAACAATGAATGTTGAAATCTATGTATTCGATATCATAATACATTTTAAAACCATCTCTAAAATGTTTAACTTCATTTTTAATATCCCTTTTCCAAAACTATCCATTTTACTTAACGATATATTCACTATCCAAAATCGTGAATATACTTTACTATTTACATTTCACTATTTTCTACACGTTTTATTTCAATAATAATTCGCTATCCAAAATCGCGAATATATCTCCTTTGATGAACTTCTATATTTAATTTATCAAATTCAATCGATTTGTTTTCGAATTTATAAAACAACGTTTATAAATTCCATTTTCTATTTTCTATAACAACTCCGGTTTATAATCTCATTTTATTAATCTTCAAAAATTCACTTATAAGAATGAGTGATTTCGGATTTATAAAACAACGTTTATAAATCACATTTGTACTTTATAACGATTTCAACTTACAAAATCATTTCATTTAGCAATTTCTACTCATATCTCATCTAAGTGTAAAAGTCAAATTTATAAGTAAATTACTTATAAATCGTTTATTCTACAACATCTATTCACTTTATAACTTCACGTTATACATCTATTTATTTCATTCACTTATGAAATCCTTTTTATACTTCTTTTTAACACTTATAAAAATTCGTTTTATAAGTCCGATATTTCGATTTATAAAATATCAATTTTATAAATCTTTTTATACAAATCGTTTATAGTTATTCAAAAATCCCAACTTAAACCATTTTATAAATAAATCGACTTTTATTTTCAAAAACGACACATCGGTTATATTTCACTAAAAATTATAACTTTAAAATTTTACGTTATAAATCGATTCAAAAATTCCATAAAACGTATATTTTAAAAAATCACTTTAAAAATCCTTTTAAATTAAAAGTCGTTATTTTTACATTTCAAAACTGGATCCGATGATGCAACAGCATCAATTAGTCCATCACAACAGTCAATATCATATATCGATATGATAACAGAATATACATCAATATCTGTAAATAATCAATACGGTGAGGAATCCAGTTGGATCCCTCCAACCTGTTTCCCTGCATCCAAAGATGTTAGCACAATACCAATTCCGCTCCAGTACGGAATTATCGCGGTATATAGGTTTTTTATAAATCCGCTTACTAACGGCGCAATAGGGTCTCATCCGCTATACGAGGCGGGAAATCATCAATCCAATATATACATATGCCAATATGTATATACTGCTATATATAGATATATATCCTATAATATCTAATATCACATCCAAACAGTCAATCAAATCAATAACTGAAAATAATTCCACATTCAAATTTGAGTGAGAAGATCTCACCTCGATTTCAATTCCGATTCCAGCGTTTATTTTCGAATAAAATAAACAGACGTTTGATTTCATCCAAAATTTACACTAGCTCCAATCGACTCCAATTCAGTTGCACAGCGAAGTGCTCGACGAAACGAAGACAACGCAACTGGTTTCGCATTTTTCCGATCTCGTATGAAAGAGATACAGTGTTACAAAGTTTAACGAATTTATATATAATTTAATTTACAATTTCTTTATCAATTAAAACCTACGTTCAATCACGGTCGCACGTTTTGAAATCATCAGATCTCGGCCGCGTAGTCCTTCTTCCCTCCCCACGCGTTCATCTTCCCAGGAATGAACGTGATAACCGAACCCACTCTCGTAGAACTAGGGTTAGATGCTGCACCCTCCACCATCGACGAGCACGCGATCAGATTAGTCCACGTCGAAGCCCCCCGCCACCACCACCTACGGCCAAAGAGCGGTCGAGCTCGGTGGTCCCCAGCGCGCGCAAAACGAGGTAGAACGGTCACCAAACGCGGCTCTCCTGTGCCTCCATCGTCGCGCCTATGACGATCACAACCGTACGAAATCGAAGTCCTCGCGAATCTCTACAATATTGTAGTTAATCATATCTTCAATTGATTTGTGGATTTGAAGTAATTGAGGGAGGAAGGAGATGAATTGCTGGCCGTTCAGCCTGGTAGTGGCGGCTGCTGAAGCTAACCCTAGGGTTTAGTTTTCTTTTTGCAAATGAAAAGATGTAGGGGTTTTTATAGAAAAATTTCCAATTTACTATTCACCGAAATTTTCCGAACTCCGATTCGAGCGTTCCGGCTGACGTTCGTAAGGTTTACCCCGCGTTCCGAACGCAATGGAACGCGTTTCGGAAGCTAATTCGATCGTATGTGTGAGATATGGCAATAAACGATCAATTTAAATTAAACCGACTTAAATCGATTTCAAGGCGTTTTGGCTTGCCCCGGACAAACGGTACATCCAAAAATTACGAAATTTAAAATATTACAATAATATCACATTACGGATCCGATGAAACTGGTTTCGTCGAAATCCGAGACCGTTTGAAAAATGACTATTTTAACTCGACGATTTAAAATTAAAACGATATCGATGCGTTTCGAGTGGCCACGGTCAAACGACAACTCCGATGGATACGAAAATTGAAATCCGATAATAACTAACTATTACGGATCCAATGGAACTGGTCTCGTTCAATTCTGAGACTGTCCGAAAATTGACTATTTTTACAGTCGATAATTTAAATATTAAAATATTCAATTTTCACAATTTAACTCCAAATTCAGTTTTAGAAGTTCTATAACCTTTCTATAACTCCAGTATGATTTAATATAATTTTACAAATCATTTTCAATCATTTTAAACTCGATTTTCAATTACCTCTGGAATTTCACTATTAAATTATTGATTTAACTATCCAATTAAATCCAATATTCGAGAAATAAATCATTCGACTTCTAAATTCCATTTATTAATATTTAAAATCAATTAAATATTCGAATTTTAATTATCAAAAATTCTGGGTCGTTACAAACTTCCCCACTTAAAAGAATTTCGTCCTCGAAATTACAAGTCAGGAAGAAAGGTCCTTAACTCGTCTACTATTTTCCACAATTCAATAGTTTTCTCAAATTTTCAAAACAAATCTTTCTAATAAAGATTCGTTATCATTTCAACTAACTTTCTAACTTCAATTATAATTCAAAACAACATTGTTTTACTTCAAAATTCAAATTCGAGTTTAAATTCAAATTTAAACTTCCAAATTTCTCAAAAATTTTCTAACACTCGGAATTTTCAAAAAATTTTGCCAGCGTCTCCTTTGCGCGGCTAACACGGTACGACTACAAAACATCCCTACGGACTCTCAGATTTCAAAAAGAAAAAGAAAAAGCCAAGCGGCTAGACAAGAAATCAGCAAATCTCATATAGAAATTTAAATACATACCTTTTTGTCGAGCAATTCAAATTTATCTTTGAAATCAAATCCAATTCATTTACACCTGTATATCCTACTAGCCATAATATCTAGTTGCATATATTCAAACCATTTCGTACATTCAATTACAAAATTTCGATACCTACTTCTTATATCATTTTTAAATTCACTATTGAAGTTACATCATTCAGTTTCGTTCAATTTTCATTTCAATTTCATTTGAATTCAATTCACAATTTCAATTAAATTTGAATTCTATTCATCTTCAATTCTGAAATATTGAATTTCATCGATTAACTTTCATTTACAACTGCTTATTTTTAAATTAGTTTCAATTACTAATTCATTACAAATTCTAATCTACTTATTCAAATTTGTTTTCAATATTCAGTTTTAATCTTATTCACTTCATTTATTCAAATTTATTTACTCATTCACAAATTCTTTCATTTTCAATTTGAATCTCATTTCTATCAAATTCCAAATATTTTATAAGTCTTCGACTTATTTACAATTTGATTTATAAAGTCATTTGTACATTCATATTACTAATTCTGCTCCTTTATGAATTTTATCTTCAAATATTTTTCTGGAACTTTATTTCAAATTATATCTCACCTTAATATTTCATAAATATTTCTACATAGTATTCCAGAGTTTACCAACATTTCAAAAACCATTTTCGAAAACAATTCAAATTTATCTTTTGAATTTCAAAACAAAATCCAAATTTTTCAAATAACTTCTATTTAAAACAATTTGGTAGCAATTCCTCTTTTGGAAACCCGAAAATGAACACCAACGATGCCGCGGTCATCATCGAAGTTATTTTCCAGCGACCGAAAAGAGTTTAGAGCTTTTCATTCCTTCAAAATATTTTTCAAAACCTTCGAAATCCATTTTCAAATCAAAAAGAATTTAAACTTCCAAATCTCCAAAATTTTCAAATTCTTTTCAAAACATTTCCAAAAACTTCCCTGGAATTCCGTTTTAAATTACAATTCACATCTAAAATTTACATTCTTCAATTTCATTTGTATGTGAATTTTATTTCTTAACTTTGAAGTTACGATTTCAATTTCTTATTCAATTTTAATGATAATAGATTAACATTATCACTTCTAACATCCATGCAACCATATACTATAGAAGATAAGAAAGAATCTAAAGGAAGGAAGCTTAAACAACTTAATCCAAGATCAAATCTCAACACCTTAATCACAAGCTAAAGGTAAATAATAGGTTACATCTTATGTTTTCTTATTTTCGGTTTTAGATTGAGATCTGAATTATTTTGCAAATGTTTGCCATGTTTTAATTGTTAAAATGGATATATATGCTTATTGATGATTTATGATATTTCATATGGATTTTATGATAAGTTTTAATGTGAAAACCCTATTAAATTACATCCAAATGCCTTGCGATTTTGAGATAAGGTCAGAAATAATATTTTAGAGATGAGTTTCAAATTTCATAATTTTCTGAATTAATGTGGATTTATTATTAATTTTCTAGTAAAGAAAATGGTTAATTGGGTTTAAAATTAATTACAGCTATTTTATATATGTTTTAGGTCAGAAATTTAAATATGTTAGAAAACATATTAAAAACGATTTATGGGAGTTTTTGTAGAATTTTCTTAAGTGTTTTAATAAGTATATAAAATTATTTAAAGTATGAGACTTAAATGTTTTATATATTTACAAAAGGAGAAGTGGCATTTTGTAAATATTTTAAATTGTTTATCTCTGAAATTTCGGCAGCACTTTTAGAAAAGAATTTGGAAAAGAAATTAGCAACCAATCATATGTTGACAAACAAGGCATGTTAGTTGAAAAGAATTACTTTTAAAGTTAAAATTCAGTTTTAACCATACTTTTGCTATTTCGCCACTTTCGGCACCTACCTTTCGACTAGGTACTTCCGCTTCCAACCAGTTCGAAACCAGTATCAAATACTTGGTACGTGGTGGATTGGAGATAGGCGAAAGGTATAGAGTCGAAATAGGGGTTCCGAAGGGGTCGAAGCCTTGTTTTGCTTTTAAAAGGAAATGCGCCTGCTTTGCTTTCGAAAAGAATGCTTTCGACTTAGATAGCTTTCAACTTGGTCAAATGGTTTTAAAGAATGGTTTCGAAAGAGGTTGCGCCTTCTGTTTTATAAAGAAGCTTTCGTAGGGGTCGAAACCCCTTGCTGTCGCATCCTACCTTTCGAAGCAATGCCTTCGAAAGGGTTTCTTTGTTTTAAAACCTAAGCTACTTCTCCAATGCTTTCGAAGGGATTGGTTTCGACACCATCCACTTCTTTTATTTAGGAAATTGCTTTCGAAAGAGTGCTTTCGACTTAGTTGTTTTAAGACCCTTTGTTCTATTGAAAGTTAAACCCAAAGGTTTCGAAAGGACTGGTTTTAAATGGTTTTGAAAAGTTGTTCCACATGTTCTACTTGAACCCAAATGCTTTCGAAAGGTTTGATTTATGTAAACGACTTAATGCTTTCGAAAGGTTTGATTTATGTAAAGCACTTAATGCTTTCGAAAGGTTTAAGATAAAGGTTTCGAAGGGGTGGTTCCCCAATGTTTTCGTAAGGTTT
The DNA here is from genome assembly GCA_030737815.1 of Allium fistulosum. Lineage (NCBI taxonomy): Eukaryota > Viridiplantae > Streptophyta > Magnoliopsida > Asparagales > Amaryllidaceae > Allium > Allium fistulosum. The sequence goes on from CM060903.1 coordinate 423,853,903, forward strand.
TAAATGGAAGGTTTCCAATGTTTCGAAAGGCATATTTAAAGTGTTTCAGAAGGAGGACGTCTATGGTTTTATAAAGCTTTCGAAAGAAATGATTTCAAGTTTTTGAAAGGTTTAATGTAAATGGTTTCGAAAGGTATGTTTTGGCCTTCGGCCTAGGTTATAAAGTAAAGTAGTTTACTTGTATCGAAAGGGGTACTTTCAAAGGTTTCGAATGTTTTCATCAAGAATGTTTTGTGTAAAGTATATATAACATGGCAAAGTGATTTGAGTAAAGCATAGAGTATATTTTCCTTGTTTAAGTATGATTTAAAGGGTTAAATCAATTTGAAAGAAATGTTTTCAAGGAAAATTTTAAGGGTAGATGACCCTAAGTAAAATGACTCAGATATTAAAATAACAGATGCAACTGGTATGGGGTCGCACCCTATACTTTGGCTAGTAGCCCCTAGCTAATATAAGTCCAAAATTCCAGTGTGTAGGGCTTTGTCACAGGTAAGGCTAAAATGATGTTACACACAGAAAGGAATATACCGAGTGAGGATAGGTTATTGGTGAGCCTGCAAAACCATTAGGATCAGTTGACGCTGGAAGAAGTTAGTTAGGGAAAGACCGTCCTGGAGAGTATCTAACAGAAGTTTGGTGGCAGGATTTAGATTTGCAATAGATATGTATTTAAAAGGATATTAGTGGGGGGAAATCCGTTCCGCTAAGCGGCGTGTTCTTACTTAATATCAGATAACTGTGATGTATAGTATTATTCATACCAGGCTTTAAGTCTGACTCGAAGTTTATGTTTTTCCCTTAAACTCTTGGGTGCTCAAAATTGATTTGAGTAGGTTGAGAGTTGAGGATTTACAAGTTTTAGTAGGTGGATGAATAAAGCTTCTGGAGACAAGCAGGAGGCTGATGTTAGTTATGTTTAGGAGTTATTTTTTTTTTATTTCTGTTGTGTTGTATTAAGTCTGTTATGATTATTTAGTACTCTGATCAACCAAGGCGGCATCTACATATGTCGCTCTTGGCGTATTTATGTAATAATTAAATTTGATTTGAACCTGGGAAACGATTAGGATTTTGTAATTAGGTATGAAACATGTTTTGTGAAATGTAATCAGAAAAGTTGTTTTTGAATCTGTGATTTTGTTTTATATTCATGTGCTTTTGATATATGGATACCATTAGCATTACCGTATTTTGTCGCCGGAAGTTAATACTGCAGATGACTGCAGCATCCGTAGTGCTTAGCTTTGGGCCTCAAGATAGAGGATGTTACACTGGTGACAGTTATGTAGGCCCATGCAAGGCGCCTGTGGTCGAATCATTACAAGGCACACAATCCCAAAACCAACTAAGAGAAAGAAGAAACTGGCATATAAACTTCGCATAAGAAAAACTGCTAAGGATCCAGAATTTGCTATCACTATTATTGACGAAGAGTCATCTTCCCAACACTTAGAAAGTTTAATGAAAGGATTTTCGAAACTCTATTCCCGATGACATTATGACCTATGACTTCCCAAACATCAATATCGAGGGGCTCAATTCTCCTGCTAGGAGTGGTGAAGGCATTCTTCCTACCGACGGAGGAGAGAAAACACCTATAAGCAAGGCTACAACTACTGGTTTGTCAAGGGGGAACACTAGGACACTCACAATCACGTGCACTCCACTACATGCACTTCATTAATCTTTTGCATAATGGTTACTTACATATTCTCATTTGTCTTTGCAGGTGCAATGACTCAGTATCGGGCTTTTGATTTCCTAAGGGGCTCTTCGACGCATTATGGATCTAGCTGCAGCTCAGAATCTAGCAGGCGTAGGGAAAGAGACGATGAACGGGAAAAAAGCTATCGTTCAAGGGGATCTTCTTCTTCCAAGCATAACTCCCAGTCTCAGTCATTCCACCAGGGAGACCAACCCAATCTTCCTGTTTATAGTGGATATCGGACTTCCTTCTGCGGACCTTAAATTGCCATATCACACGAGCAGCACTCTGGTTCTTCTAGCTCTAGGCAATCTCGCGACCGCAGATCGAGCAAGCATCCAATTGCCACTTCTGATCCATCCTTGTCGACCATTGCTCCTGATACTTCAACTGCGGAGAAATTAGCCGAACTTAAGGCCACTTTCCTAAAAAATCTATTTTGACGGGCTTAAATTTCTTCCCACAATTCATATGATCCCAGGGCATGCCAAAGCAAGCGCTCTTGCATGTGTTAATGACTTTTCGTGCAACATGAGTCATTCCAGCACTTAGCGGAAAAAATCTCCAAGGTGTCAATCGAGCGACAATATAAAATAGATCGTTTCAAGCTAGAGACGATCTACGATAAAGATATAATCAAGCACCAAGATAGTGAGATATCGGAGTTGACAACCAAACTTGCTGACGCAGAAAAAGCACTAAGGAAACATCAGAGGTAGTGAATCATTTGGAAGCTACCCATAAGAAAGAACTCGATGCTGCCCTCAATCGCAGCAGCACACTCGATCTGGAAAAAGATTCCTTGCAAAAGGAGAAAGAAATCTTGGCTCACCGCATTGAGGAGCCTGAAGAGCTTCTTAGGAAAGAAAGGGTAGAGAAGATTGAGGCTTGGGAAGAATCAAAGAGGTATTGCGAGGAGGCTGTTGAAGCCAGGAGTATGAAAATCAAACTTGAGGAGCAACTTGCCAAAATAGAAGCCCTCAAAGAAGTGGCAAGAGAGGAAGGCCGCAAGGAGATGATGGAACAAATTGAAGCCCAGGTGAATGATGCTAAAAAGTCCGGTCGAAATGAAATTAAGGACATGTTTGATCCACTGATCATCGAATACAACACTAAAGTCCTCATCCACCGCGATATGAGTATTCTTAGCGAAGGTTATCTTGAGTCACTCGCCGAAGCCTGGAAGTATATCGTCGAGATGAAAAAGCGGAAGCTGGGCGAAGCTGAGTTGGATGAAGAGAAATTGGTTGGGGAGATCCTTCGTGGAAATGAACCCCTAGACCTTGCCTCTGCGAGACTCCAATATTTCGGCATTTTAGCGCCTCCTGGTAAAGGGAAAAATATTGCTGAATCCTCGGAATCTGATCCTAAGGGCCCCTCTTCTTTCCAAGCGGTTGGAGCGTCGGTTTCTTTTGGCTCGGGGCAAGACTTGAGCTACAATCCGAATAAACCTAGTTACCAATCTAAAGTGCTGAACCCTATTCTGGAAGAGGGCATTGCGGCGACAACCGAGAGCCAGTCAGATGCAAGTATTCCACTTTACTCTCCACTCTTCGAGAGGTTTCATTCTTCATGCCTAATGGTTTTAGGCTTATCTACTTGTTTTGACAAATCTGCAGGTATTCAAAGTCCTGGCCAAATTCCTAAAGTGACGCTGCCATGGAGCAATAAAGGAAATCAACAGAGATTCCGGTGGCCACCAATGTTCCGGGGCCCGATGCTCAAGTCATCGGAGCACTCAACGATGATAAGGCTGAAGATCCGCTGCCGGTGGATGAATATGATGATGTTGTGATTACCGGCACCTCTGAACACACTGATGAGATCAGCCTGAAGGAGCGTGTTGAGAAGGAGGAGTTGCTAAAGAGGAAGGCCAAAGTTGAGCCCACCGAGGTGGACATTGATGATCCACACCTTGTCCCACTACAAGTCATTCCGCCCGGTGGGTCGATTCCCAGAGAACTTCCTCCAAGCTTCGAACACTCTCCCACCAAAGGCATTAAAGGATCAAGGAAGAGAACAAGCGGAAGTTCAGAAAGCGCCACTTCAGAAAAAATCCAAAAAGGAGAGAAGATCGAAGAAGTAGCCGTCGCTTCGGCTCAGTGTGTACATAGTTTGCATAGTTGTTTATTTGTCATGGTTGTTCGGGTATGACCCCCGGTCTTTTGAAAAAACTTGCACCATAGTTTTGAAACTTATCATGTGAATAAAAGTTTTGGTTTTCTGTTGAGCTCTCGTGTGAAATATTATTTAAGTAGTTGAACTAATACTTTCCATTCAATGTACTTGTAATTCATTGTTCGTTAATTCTTATAACAATCCACTAGCTCTATCCCAAGGCATCCATGTGGTTGTGGCCTTGAGTCGCATCAAACGCTAGGCTCGAGCCTTAGTATTACGCCATCGAATTTAGCGGTTTGAGTAATTATACTCTTGCCCCCAGTCTTGGATTAGCGGGGTTAGACGTTGGATGGTCAAACTCCATCCTTCGTGAGTTTATACTCCTCCTGTCGGTTTCAGGCCGGAGCTCATGGAATAGTGAATGGTCGAATTGCACTCATCTATCTGTTTATACTCATATCCGCACTCTGGGGATAAGAGTTAGTTGATGGGTGGTTGAATCGCACTCGATTTATGTTTATACTCTAGTCCGCGCTTTGGGGACTTAGAGTTATTTCGTGGGTGGTCGATTCACACCCTATTTATGTTTAAACTCTAGTCCGCACTCTGGGGACTTAGAGTTATTTCATGGGTGGTCAATTCACACCCGATTTATGTTTATACTCTAGTCCACACTCTGGGAACTTAGAGTTATTTTGAAGAGTAGTTGGATCGAACATTCCTTAATTGATTGATTTGCCCCCCAAGGTCCGGGGTTTGATTTCGTGAGCGATCAGTCGTGTCATGATTATGCTTATTTTATTTCAGTCCCATCATTCGGCGAGATTTATTCGATCATCAGACGAGTCATATCCATTCCTCATTGTGTACCCCATCCATTGGATTATGAACGAGAGTTACCAAATGGACAATCAGACCACGCTCATCTTGTTTAGTCCCATTGGGAACTAGCATAACTGATTAATTCCAAACTTTGGGAACCTGTTCGGACATATCGACATCAATCAGTTTCATCATGTAACTAATACATAATGCTACAGTAAACATAAATATAAAGGAAGTTCAAAACTTTATTTGCTAATTGGAAAGGAATGTCATAATCTGTCTTATTACATATCTGGAAAGTCAAAATGCTAAAGCAAATTCTGAAAGCAAATACAATCGAATGAAAAAGAAATAAACTAAGTGAAATAGCATCGTAAATGCTCGCTATTCTACGCCCTTGGGAGTGTGATGTCATCAACAGTCACTAGCTTGAAAGTTCCCTCTCTAAGCCTCTGTTCAATGACATATGGTCCTTGCTAGATTGGATTCATGTGCGACGGAGTAGGAAAAAAATCCGTTTCAAGACAAGATTGCAGATTTCAAAGGTTCTAGGTCGGACTTTACTGTTGTAGTATCGGGCGACTCGGTGTCGACGCACAGCTGCCCTTAAATCGACTTCCTCAAGCTTCTCATCTATAAAGTCGAGAGATTCCAAGAGGAGATATTTATTCGTTTTGGGATCGTAGTAAGTCTCTCAATGAGAAGGAACTTCGAGCTAAATAGGAATGACGACTTCAGAACCATAAGCAAAGGCGAATGGAGTATGGCCACTCATGGACTTGTGGGTAATCCTATAAGCCCACAGCGTTGTCGGGAGTTCATCCACCCACTTACCTCTAGCCTTTTCCAAATTCTTCTTCGGAATGGACTTTATAATTTTGTTCACAGCTTCAACGTGTCCATTTGCTTAAGGGTGAGCGACTGCGCAAACCTCTTTTTAATATGATACCTCCGCCAAAAGCCTTTGAATTCAGCACTGTCGAATTAAGTCCCATTATCTATTATAGTAGTTCATGGAAGACCAAAATGACAGATGATGTTTCAGACAATGAAGTTTATTACTTTCTTGGTTGTGATCGTGGCTAAAGGTTCTGCTTCGACCCACTTGGTGAAGTAATCAACTACGATGATTACGTACTTTGCACCATCTTTAGAGATCGGTAAGGAACCGATAATATCTATACCCACATGGTAAATGGCCATGGGCTGACCATTTGCATGATTTCTGTCGGTGGAGCTCTTGGAACTTTTGCATATATCTGGCACTTGTCACATCGTCTTACATAATCAGCAGCATCTCAATTGACGGTTGGCCAATAATACACGTAACAGAGTATTTTCTTTGCTAGAGTTTGCTCCCCAATGTGATCCCATTCCCCTTCATGAGCGATACACCAGAGTAAGGGAACAAAAAAACCCTTTTTGTTCATAATTCCTTCTTGCATGATATATCGCGAAGCTTTACGAAGGACTCGTCGCTTTTCATTCCTTTGTTCAGGTAGGACTCCCTGTAGCAAATAGTTTTTAATTGGAGTCATCCGCAATTCCTTATGAGGCTCCACCTCTAGTACCAGGTCGATTTCTATCAGGTTTATAATCGGGGCATTTAATACTTTGACCGGAACCAAGCCCATCTGCTATGCGTCACCTGTGATAGCAAATATTGCCAATAAATCAGCCACTCTGTTTTGATCTCGTGGAATATGCAAAATGTCATAGTACTCAAATTTAGTCATTAACTCTTGGACTTGGGTAAGATATGGAGCAAGTCGTTGCCCTTTAGCTTGATAATCTCCCCTGACTTGGTATACTACCAACTGTGAATCGCAAAAGATTCCAAGAGACTTTATTCCCAGTTCTCTAGCGAGATTAAGTCCAGCAATCAAGGCCTCATACTCAGCTTCGTTGTTTTTCGCTGGAAAATCAAGCTTTAAAGCATAATAGATTGACCGATCTTCGACAGTTACAAGCACAATTCCAGCTCCAGAACAATGATCATTGGATGCTCCATCAGTATACAATTTCCATCGTGTGGTAGGGATTTCGCTGCTCTCTGAGGAATCATCCTACGCAATGAATTCTGTTATAAAATCTGCCAGTGCCTGACCCTGGATAGCCTTCCGAGGGAGATAAGTGATATTGAATTGACTAAGCTCGATATTCAACTTGAGTAATCTTCCAAATGTCTCAGGTCACCGCAGGACCTGTCGTAACGGCTGGTCGATGTAAACATTGATCGGGTAAGCCTAGGAGTACATGCAGAGCTTTCGCGATGCAATCAGCAAGCAATATGCCAGTTTTTCTATTTTCGGATAGTTCTTTTCTGCTCCCGTCAATTGCTTGCTGACATAATAACCCGGTCTCCGAATTCGATTCTCCTCATGAAGTAATGTGACACTTATAGCATGTACCGACACGGCCAAATAGATGTATAAATCTTCATGATCCCCCAGCTTTGACAAGATTGGGGGGTCTCTCCAAAGGATTCACCAAAGCTTAAATGCGTCATTACAATCGTGTGTCCATTCGAAGTTTCTTTTCCCTTTCCCAATTAAGTGAAAGAAAGGAATGCATTTGTCGATAGCTTTGGAAATGAATCGGCTTAAGGCGGCAACTTTCCCATTCAGACTATGTACATGTTTAATAGTCTTTAGCACTTGGATATCATGGATAGCCTAAATCTTCTTGGGATTAGCTTCAATTCCACAGGTGTTAACAATAAACCCAAGAACTTCCCTGATGCTACGCCAAAAGAACACTTCAAAGAATTAATTTTCATCTTGTAATATCGAAGGATGCCGAACATTTTTGCCAAGTCTTTAATGTGGTCGCTTGATCGTCGTGATTTCACGAGCATATCATCCACATATACTTCCATCTTTTTTTCAATCTAACCTTTGAACATCCTATTGACTAGCACTGGTAAGTCGCTGCTGCATTTTTTAGTCCAAACGGCATAGCAATATAATCCAACATCGGTAATGAAACTGGTGTGCTCTTGATCGGGAATGTGCATCGGGATTTGGTTATATCCCGAGTACACATCCATGAAAGATAGAAATTCATGTTCCACAGTTGAGTCCACCAGCTGGTCGATCCTTGGAAGAGGAAAACTGTCTTTTTGACATGCCTTGCTCAAGTCTGAGTAATCAATGCATGTTCTCCATTTCCCATTCGCTTTTTTCACAAGTACAGGATTAGATACCTACTTAGGGTAGAGGGCATCACGGATAAACCCGTTCTCTTTGATTCTATACCTCCTCTTTGAGAGCGGCAGATCTCTTCGGACCCATGCCACGTCTTTTTTGTTTCACCGGGACATGCCTTTGGTCGATATTCAATGCATGGCTCGCAATGGCAGGCGAGATTCCACACATGTCAGAGTGAGTCCAAGCAAACACGTCTAGATTCGCTCGGAGAAATCCAGCAAGTTCTTTCATCATCGGAGGGCTGAGCTGTGATCCGAACTTTAGGACCCATGATGGGTTGTTGTGGCTAACGATAATGTCAATCGTCAGCTCAGCTGGTGCGGCCTTGGTCTCTTTGGGCTCCTCCTCATCATCTCTCGGATCTACATCTCTATAGAACCAACTGTGGCGCTCGAGACAAGGCTCCGGTGCTAGTTGTCAACCTTTGGTAGCTTGGATGCAGACAGTCTTGTCCACACCTTACCTTTCTCTTTGCATTGAGCATTCCTCAGCTTAGCTATATAACAGGCATGTCCAGTCGCCTGATCACCGTGAACAACTCCAGCACCATTATCTGTCGGAAACTTCAAAGTCAAATACCATGGGGCAAGGGCTCCCCGGATTCGATCGGCCTAGAAAAATGTTGTAAGGAGAGTAAACATACAACAAAAAACAATAAGATTCACGCTCTCCTACGGTCACCTTCTCCCCACTCTATAGGTAATTCAACCTAATCAATGGCTTCGGTTGCAACACTATTAAAACCGTGTATGCGGGCTTTAGACGGCTTTAAGTCCTTGGCTTCCATCCTCATCTGATCATAGGCCTTTTTGAAAATTATATTTACTGAACTTTCAATCAATATCCTTCTCACCAGAGCAGGTCCGATCATAGCCGAAATGACCATTAGGTCGATCGTCAGAGCCTTCACCTTGTTCGCATCTTTGTTTCTAAACATGATATCATCTGTCATTGTACATTGCTATTTTTCAGAGCTCCTTCTTCTGTATTCGAATAATATTCAAAATCCATATTCTTAATCGTGCTAGCATAGCGCTCCATCTCATGCCAACTCTTATTTGCTGGGTGCGGTCCTCCGACTATTGTATTTATTACCAATCTTCCACCAGTTCGTGCAGGCTCCTCAGTCCTGCGCAGTACTTGTCCTCGGTTGGGGTCAGATGTCCCATGTCCGCCATCCTGTGGGGTTTCTACAAATTGCTGCAACTTCCTTTCTCGAATCAGCTTTTCGATAATACCCTGTAGATGCCTACATTCGTTCGTGCCATGTCCATAGCAATCGTGGAACCGATAATATTTTTCGGTTTGTTTCTGCTTCTCAGTTGATTCTTTTAGAGGCGGCTTCCTGTATTGCATGGTATTGCAGGTAGACAAATAGATATTCTCCAAGGACATATTGAACGGTGTGTAAGTATCGTACATCGGTTCCCTCTTCCAGAATCCCTCTTTCGTTCTCGGCCTCTACCTTCGCCTTTCTTTTGCTGATTCGGCTTGTTTTGGACATTCACTTGAAATTTTCTAGAGCTATCATCAGATTGCTTTACTGCAATATTACTTTGTACCCCCTCTCCCCTCGATCCCATAACATTCTTCTTCCTAGAAGACCTGGCTTCCTCCTTTCTCAAATACCAAGCCGCCTTTGCATAAATGCGCTCCAACGTTGTGGGCGGCTTGCTAGCTAACCAATTGCTAAAATTAGATTCTGGATCTATCCCTCTTGCTATGGCTATCAATATCGCATGGTCATTCGAATTACTGATCTCTATAATAGCTATATGAAATCTCTCCAAATAATCTATCAACGATTCTCCTGGAACCTGAATCACACTGGACATGGACATTATGTCCTTGGGATGAGTTGCGTGCATTCGGAACTGCTCCCCAAACTTTGTTACCGAGCAGCAATAAATTTTGGACCTCAAATTGCCATATCACATGAGCAGCACTTTGGTTCTTCTAGCTCTAGGAAATTTCATGACCACAGATCGAGCAAGCATCCAATTGCCACTTCTGATCCATCATTGCCAACCGTTGCTCCTGATAATTCAACAGCGGAGAAATTGGCCGAACTTAAGGCCACTTTCCCAAAAACCTGTTTTGACGATGTTTTAACGGGCTTAAATTTCTTCCCACAATTCATATAATCCTGGGGCACGCAAAAGCAAGCACTCTCGCATGTGTTAATGACGTTTTCGTGCAGCATGAGTCATTCCAGAACTTGGCGGAAAAAATCACCGAGGTGTCAATCGAGCGACAATATGACATAGATCGTCTCAAACTAGAGGCGATCTACGATTAAGATATAATCAAGCACTAAGATAGTGAGATATCGGAGTTGGCAACCAAACTTGTTGAGCAAGAAAAAAGTGCCAAGGAAATGTCAGAGGCAGTGAATCATTTGGAAGTTGCCATAAGAAAGAACTCAATGCTGCCCTCAATCGTAGCGGCGCACTCGTTTTGGAAAAGGTTTCCTTGCAAAAGGAGAAAGATATCATAGCTCGTCGCATGTAGGAGCTTGAAGAGCTTTTTAGGAAAGAAAGGGAAGAGAAGATTGAGGCTCAGGAAGAATCAAAGAGGTATTACGAGGAGGCTGTTGAAGCCAGGAGTCTGAAAATAAAACATGACGAGCAACTTGCCAAAATAGAAGCCCACAAAGATGAGGCAAGAAATGAAGGCCGCAAGGAGATGATGGAACAAATTGAAGTCTAGGTGGATGATGCTAAAGAGTTTGGTCAAAATGAAATTAAGGACATGTTTGATCCACTGATCATCGAATACAATGCTAAAGAACTCATCCACCACGACTTGAGTTATCTTGGCGAAGGTTACCTTGAGTCACTTGCCGAAGCCTGGGAGTATATCGTCGAGATGATAAAGATTGAGCTGGACGAAACCAAGTTAGATGAAGAGAAATTGGTGCGGGAGATCCTTCGTAGAAAGGAACCCTTAAACCTTGCCACCGCGAGACTCCGATATTTCAACATTTTAGCGCCTTTCGGTAAAGGGAAAAATATTGCTGAATCCTCAGAATCTGATTCTAAGGGCCCCTCTTCTTTCCAAGTGGCTAGAGCGTCGATTTCGTTTGTCCTAGGGCAAGACTTGAGCTACGATCCGAATAAACCCGGTTACTAATCTAAAGTGCTGACCATATTTTGAAGGGGCAGTCCGGCGATAACCGAGAGCCAACCGGATGCAGGTATTCCACTTTACTCTCCCCTCTTCGAGAGGTTTCGTTCTTCATGCCCAATGGTTTTAGTCTTATCTCCTTGTTTTGAAAAATCTGCAGGTCTTCCGGATCCTGGCCAAACTCCTAAAAGTGACGTTGCCGTGGAGCAACAAAAGAAATCAATAGAGATTTCGGAAGCACCGATGTTCCGAGGATCGATGCTCAAGCCATCGTAGCACTCGACGATGATAAGGCAAAAGATCCATGTCGATGGATGAATATGATCATGTTGTGATTACCGGCACCTCCGAATGCACAGATGAGATCAGCCTGAAGGAGCGTGTAACGACCCGCTATTTTGGACCATTCAAATCGACAATAAATCCACACATGTCTGACTTGAATAATTCAAAATAATAGATTGTTAATTTAAATTTGGTAAAACTCAGCATATGCAGTAAATAAATCAATCACAGAATCACAGACACAGAGTAATACAATAATACGCAGCGGAATAGATAAAATAGTAGTTCATGAAGCTACTATATAAACATCAGAGTAAAAAAAAAATACAACAGAATATCTCAAATACAGTGAAGTCTTTAGTACAACAAATGACTTCTCTGGACAAATCAACTAGAAGAGCTGAAACTGAGGCGATAGTTGGATCTCCAAAGGAAGCTCCAAACTCCAAGGGTGAGTCTCAAATGCTGTATCACTCGGTCTGACCCGAGCGTAAAGCAAAACACAAAACACTCGAGTCAGGATTAACATTTCTTATATCAATAAATCCAACTCAAGTGAAATATCAACTGAAATACAAGTAACTTAAAGGATGTTTGGGATAACCATCCTCTAAGGATCTGCGGAACTATCTACAAGGTGGAAATATACACTATGACACCGTGGTCATTTTAAATTTATTTACTTAAAAATCGAAATATCATTTTCATTTCAAATATATCTATTTTTCCAAAATAGTGTATGTTCAGTAAATAATTTATAAAGTAAAGTATTTTAATTTTCTCAAGTCTCGCAAATCGATTCAAACCAACTTCAGATTCCAAATTCAAATTTATTCAAGCTCCATTCATCAATTCAATTCAGTTCTAAATATAACATTTAATATTTCAATATATTTTAAGGCTTTAAAATTCAACATTCCCAAAGTTAAATTTAACCGTTTCATATAGCTCTTGATTTAATTTCATTATTATTTAATCAGGAATATTCACTAAATAAATTCAATGTCATTTAACTAGCCTTAAATTTCATTTTTACTAAATATTTCCTTAAATTTATTTAAACAAGAAATATTCATTAAATTACCTAAATCAAACCCAAGTTATAAATCATATCTTAATCTCAATTTCAATGAGTTTCAAATCGGTTTAATTAGATAAAATTCTTTAATGAATCCAATTTCAACTAAATTCAAATTATCTTTCTAACCTTAACTTATTCAAATTATTTCCAAAATCTATTTTGAAATATATTTTAAATACTCAATAGATTTTATGTATTTAAATCAATCATTCCCATTTATATATAATAATTTAAGGCTCAACATTTATTAAAACCATATATTTCTTTCCAAACCATAGAATTCATTTTTTTTAAAATATTTAAATATATGGACCAACGGTGTCTGTATATATATATTTATCATATGGTTAAGTGATACGGATATTTATCATTTCAATCCGAAATTTAAATATATACGGGTAGATATCATTTCGACCCGTAATCCCAATTACAATTCAAATGAAAATCGCTTGGGTTTATCATTTCAACCCATAACGATTTTCTCCTATTCTAAAGTCCGTTCGGGTATGTATCATTTCAACCCATAGTGAATTCTATACTAACAGGGAACTTGCAGAGTGATAACAGATACTAAAAAAAAAATATAACAACAGGCATATATCATCAGTATAAATAACAGATACGGGTGTCAGATGTCACAGGTGAACAGATACAAATAATAGTAATAACAGGCATATAATACTAGATACTGGTGTCTGATGTCATAGGTGAACAGTTATAGATAATAGCATATATAACAACTTAAATAACTACAGCAGCATATTTCAATTGCTATTTCAATTGAAATCAAATTTAAATAATAAAAGAACGTTAATCGTGAGTGATTGCTCACCTTCCGAGGCTAGATAGATTTGATAAAGAGTTGAGCTATGAATAGGGTCACAATCTAGAAAATCGAACAACTCCAACAACAATCTCAAAGCGAAGTAAGCTGAAAGTGGATTTGACGGGCAAAGCTGAAAGATAGGGATTGGTGGAAACGAATCAGAATCGTCTTGATATGATCAAAACCAAATATATGTTATAATTTTTCTCTAAAACAAATTTTCTTTTAAAACATATATTTTGAATAAGAGGTGTATATATATATATGTTATACTTATTTTCAAATCAAAAATTAATTTAAACCCAAATTAAATTAACATATATTTCAATAAAACATGTACTGTAAACTCTTACTTTTAAAACTATATATATATATATATTAGAGCTTACTCATAAAAATGGAATCCCAATACATTTTTTTTTTATGCACATAAATTAACCATAGTATCTACTTTGAGACTCAATGTATATATCATAACCATCCTGTAATCTATACATATACATAAACATGGAAAACCAGACTGTAACTTTGAGATCAAACACATATACGAGGACTATATACAAACGTACATATATAAATAGTGGTAGACTTATGTAAGTTAATATAACATATATAACAAAACTAGCAAGGCTTTTTCATATACAACAGACCTTGCACATAAGTAAAACTATTATAGACATATACAACAAACCCAACAGCCCCAACATATAATACTTATAATATAACCATATAACTTGACTGTATGGATAAGTATAAAACAACCAGTACCTTATATTTTTACTAACAAATAATATAACTTTTATAAACTGATATCTCTGTTAAAATAAATACATAACTATATAAAACTGTACCTATTTTATAACATGCGAATGCTTCAACCCTTTATATGCAAACAATGCAAATTCTTATGCTAAGTTATATGTGGGTATGCGACAATACTATATACTTAAAAGTAAACTTGATAAAATGGTCTACAGCTTTGTAATACAATATATATGGGTGCAGACTTCATTTAACCAAGTATATGCGAACCAACTATAACAAATTTACATGCAAAACAATATGTATACCGACATGTAACTATAACAATGTATAAAAACTCATGTAAACTTATAAAACAATACACATATTAGTCCAGATCTTGTATACTACCCATATTTTACATACTTTATACTTTGAAATCAATATATAACCGTTACAAACTAATTTGTCATCTTACTTATATATATATATATATAGAAATCTTGTATGCTAAAATATATAAACAAATAGTTTAGAAATTTATTAACAGCATATACTATACTCACATCAAATATATATTGTAATATGCAAAACGTTGAAACCCATTAAAAAGATAACACTTACAAATTCCATATGCCAGCGGAAGGCCGAGCACTAAGTGAAGAGATGGAAGGCAAGGGGGAGCTGCGCGCGACGAGATGATGCAAAGGAAGAGGTTGAGGCGGTGAAGTTTTGGCATCGGGTGACTGTCGTGCGTGGTGGAAGGTAGGGAAGAATATAGGCTCGGTTAGCCTGGGTTGTAGGCGAACGGAGATGGGATCTCGCGTGCGGCAGTGGCTGAGTTGGTGAGAAGGAGGAGAGGAGGGGAGCAGAGCAGCTGCGTGTAGGAGTGGAGGCCGGAGGAAGGTCGTGGAGGCTGGTTCGGTGATGGTTTGTCACGGGCGGAGGACGTGAGGAAGTGGAGGCTGACGTCAGGTGGTTGAGCGAGGCGGAGTGCTCTCGGTTGGAAGGATGGTGAAGGCCGCGTGGGTGGTTGGCTGTGGCCTTAGGCGCGGACGTGGAGCATGGAGGTGGTGGAACGAAATGATGGGCGGCTGTCAGAGGCAGAGACTTGACGAGGGGGAGGAGGTGCGGTGGTGTGATTTGACACTGCGAGGTGGGTTGAAGTTGGCTTCAGGGAGAAGAATGGTGGAGAGGAAAAATAATATTGGAAGAAGAAAGAGATCTGGATGAATGAAATTGTCACAGGCAAAATATAAAGTAGAAGAGGAGGGGACGGTTCACAGTGGATCTGGGAAAATGAAGATAGAAGGGGAAAGATAAAAGGAACCGTGATGTGTACACTAATTGAAATGAAACGTACACAAATAAATGAAATGGTAACAGCCCCCATAGATTCAGCTGACAAATATTAAAGCAAATTATTATTGTGGTCCCACTGCACGTTTCAAATTTTGAAACCAAAGGAAATAGTAAAGCCACAATTTAGGGTACCGTTACAACGAACCGTTTATTGTTTCCGTCGCGTACCGGATCTCGAAATACAGGAATAAATATACCGTGGAGATCAGCACGACGAGAGGATCAAAACGGTATACAGATATCAGTGGTACAGTCATCCGATCAAAAGTCGATGACCGGTACCAGAAATGCTGCTATTTTGCCAGAATTAAGATAAACGGAGCAGTAGAAGTCCAAATTTGGAAAAACGAATTTCGCAGTCTGATTCAGAATGATCTGAATAATTTTTCTCCTGTTGACATATTTTGGTTTCGGAAAACTTTTAAATTCACTGTTATTAACCGGTTTGATTTGAAATGAAATTTCACAGGAAAATAAACTTCAATATTATCAGATGAAAATTTACCGGTTGCTATATTAAAATAGACATATTCCAAATAATAAATTTTTAATTTCAAATTTTATTGTTTAAAATTTCACAAATTTCCAGTTAAATGTACTTTTAAAACCATTAAACTTTGCGGGTCGTTACACTCTCCCCCACTCAAAACTTTTCGTCCTCGAAAAGGAAGGAGGTAGAAGAATAGAAACAACCAGACAGAAAAGATAGATTGAAAGTCAAGATTTAACAATAAATTTGAACTATATAAATTTTACTAAAAATTTTAAAACTTCATTTGCAATTCAATTATTTTATATACTTTAAAACCTTTCAAAAATCCATTTATAAAATTTCTTTCTTCCTTTATACTACCATTTATGTGTTTAAATAACACCTTTATAAATATATGAAAACTATTTGAAAACAATTATTTACATTAATACTTATATTTACAAAGAAGCTATTTGAAAACATTAAATCCATAATTCATAAATTTATAAATTTTTATCTCTAGAAATTTTCAAATATTATTAATAAGTCAATGAAAAGGATATAGTCAACAAGGAAAAAGAGGAGGATTTGGTAAAACAAAATATAGGTGAATAAATAAAGCTGAGCAGATAAGGTGGATTCAAAAGAATAGCATCGGGCACGAACAATTAATTCAAACCATAAGGGTTTTGATTCCAAATATTTGACACAAAATTTTCTTTGTTGGAAATACTTTTATTATAAAATATCTTTATAAAGAAACAAATTTTCTTTCGAAAATATCTTTATAACTTGATGTTTCAACAAGTTTATCCTTGTTCCTGTAGACTCTGGCAGTGCGTTGATCAGGCGCAAAGCTAGAATTCTCCAGGTACTTAGTAGACTTGTTTCAACACCCAGTGAAAATACTGGAAAAACTTTTAAAAACAGATATGGAAAGTACAATCCAATCAAAACGAACAAAACCTTTGTCTAACCATGGTTCGCAGATACACAATGGTTACGCCTGGATCCCCCAGGAAACAATCCATATCCGTAAGCTTTCTCAGCCCTGCGAGTTACGCCATGATGACTAGTAGAATGCAGGATACACAATGGTTACGCCTGGATCCCCCAGGAAACAATCCGTACCCCCAGGCAAGACTCAGCCAAGCATTTGCGCTACTATTCGCGACCTACATAGATTGCAGGATACACAATGATTACGCCTGGATCCCCCAGGAAACAATCCGTACCCCTAGGCAAGACTCAGCCAGGCAGTTGCGCTATGCAGTCACGAGAGAAACATAAGACCATGGGTAACGCCATGGAATTCGAAGGACACTCGAGTATCATATCCGGAAAACCAAAATCAGAGAGAATAATATCGATAGAATGAATCCAAGATGTGGCCACAAATCGGATATCAAGCAGAAGGCACTTTCCATATCTTTACTTCGAAAATATGTATCATATAGTACCTTTTTAAATCACTTTCAAATATCGTACTTATATAAAATCCATTATATATAAGATTAAATTTTCAAATCAAATACTTTCCAAAATCAATAGTATATCAAATCATACTTATATAGACTTCAATTATATAAGATTTCACTTTCAAATTGAGTACCTTTCAAATCTATAGTTTTCGAATCAATTTCATACTCATACAAATCAATTTTATATAAGTTCGACAACTCCCAAACCAAGTTTTTAGTAACATAAGGATCTCAAATTTCAATTTGTTTCAATATCAGTTCAATTTCAAAATCATATATAATTTCACCAAATTATTTCTTCTCAAATTATACATCTTTAGTCTCAAAGTTTCCAAAATAATAGATTTTAGAAAATAAATCCAAATTTCCAAATCAATATAATTTAAGTGATCAATCCAATTCATTTCCAAAATCAAATGTTTTCAAAATCATCTTATACTTACGTAAGGTCTATCTTATATAAGGATCAAATTTTCCAAATAAATTTCACTGTATGAAGAGTCATATGGAATTTGAATGTCTATGCTTTTATGGGTTATATATCTTTGTATTTTATATTGGAAATTTTCTTTTAGTAAGCAAAGATATTCTAACCCAACAGCTTTCAATTTCAGCATCAAAATATATCACCGATATTAGAATATAAGATGTACATACGTCATCATTTCGCAAAATCACATTTGATCGCTCGCTCGATCACACAAGTTCGCTTTCAAACTAGTATTGTCCATTCGACTTCCCTAATGCGGATTTCGATATGGTTTCTCGACTAGAAGCCATCAGTCTCCTTGCATAGCCATATACTATGATAGAGAATTCTAGAATCAAGCCCAAAATCCATATCAAATATTCGCCATCAAGAATCGAATGAAAAATCCTAACACGAAATGGTGTAATCCACCTTGAACTTGTGTACTCAAACTTGGATCAAATTAATTATGCGAATAAAACAGCATTCGTACAACTTATATATTTATTCCAACTTATTAAATATATAGTTTCATAAAGATGTTACTAAGTTAAAACATTTAACTAAATTTTATTCGAAATATTTTGAAGATCAAATTCTTTTCAAAACCTTTCAAATCAAAATGTCATATTAGAAAAATTTAAAATTGCCTTATTCAAAACAGTTTCAACTTATTTAAATCATATTACTACATACTTTAACATACATACCAAACTTATATACTTTATCAAATAATTCATACCTTTCAAAAATTTTAGCTTTGAAAAGTTATCCTTGATTTGGAAGTGCTCGAACCTTCAAAATAGTTGAAGAAATCATTTTCTAATTCAGGAGTTGGAAATCAACAACAAATCAGTAAGTCAATTTCAAAAGATAGGTTTATATCAAATTCGAAACACGAGGACTGAACACCGGCTTACTTCAAATCATTTCAAGTATATATATACATATATCTTTCGAATATCAAATCATACATCAACCTTTTTGAAATCAAAATTGGTTTCGCAAAATCACTCGCGTAGCAATGCTACTAAAGTGGCCTCTCCCCCACTATGAAACTCGAAAATCAATGTCGATGATGCGTGCACTCATCACCGAAATTATTTTCCAGCGACATAAGTGAGTTCTGGACTTCTATTTACTCAAACTTCTTTTGAAATTTCTTTGAAATCATTCGAAACTTATTAAAATCATTTAAAACATTTCTTATTCGGAAAATACTTTTAAATCATATTATTATTATATATTTCAAAATCTTAAAACCAATTTCAAAATACCAGAGTTCAATTCTCGAATTTCAAATTTAAAATCCTTCAGTTATAAATAAAATTTCTTATATAGTTTTTCAAAATTACAAATCCTTTCGAAACCTCAAATTCTTATTTTAAAAGGGTTTATAATCTTTATCGAAAACATTACACTTTTATATATAGAATATAATAATTTCGATATATAAAACAATTTCTAGAATATAACAAGCCTGATTTTCAATGGATGGTTCAAGAATGGATTTCAAAACAAAGATAGAAATTAAAATTAGAGGGACTCTAATCAAATAGAATTCAGATTCGAATATAGGCTCGAACGAAGATGAGATAATTAAATTTCAAAATAGAAGATGAATATACTTATATAAATCGCGGGCGACCTTAACCGGATCAACCGTGACTTCAAGAACAGATCGATGCAGTATTCCAAGAAAAATCAACATTTGATCGCAAGAGATAGCTGCATCTAAACCAAAGATATAGAAATCTCCGGTGAATCAATGCCAATTGTGAAAGAGTTTCACCCCTTCACAAATCATTCAAATATCGGCGGGATCGCCTATTCTTATAGTGATTATTCGAAGTGGAGTTATGGGATATTCCAGAATCAAAAGAATACCAATAGAGAGAGACAAGAATGAATTTTGGAACCGTAGGGAACATTCCAAAGTTCAAAGGAAATCGAGTCAAAAGGAAGAGATTAAACTCAAACGAAAGTGATTCTGTAAATAAATTTACAATATATGCTAAGTTTCGCCTAGAGCCAAAGCTCTGATACCAACTGTAACGACCCGCTATTTTGGACCATTCAAATCGACAATAAATCCACACATGTCTGACTTGAATAATTCAAAATAATAGATTGTTAATTTAAATTTGGTAAAACTCAGCATATGCAGTAAATAAATCAATCACAGAATCACAGACACAGAGTAATACAATAATACGCAGCGGAATAGATAAAATAGTAGTTCATGAAGCTACTATATAAACATCAGAGTAAAAAAAAATACAACAGAATATCTCAAATACAGTGAAGTCTTTAGTACAACAAATGACTTCTCTGGACAAATCAACTAGAAGAGCTGAAACTGAGGCGATAGTTGGATCTCCAAAGGAAGCTCCAAACTCCAAGGGTGAGTCTCAAATGCTGTATCACTCGGTCTGACCCGAGCGTAAAGCAAAACACAAAACACTCGAGTCAGGATTAACATTTCTTATATCAATAAATCCAACTCAAGTGAAATATCAACTGAAATACAAGTAACTTAAAGGATGTTTGGGATAACCATCCTCTAAGGATCTGCGGAACTATCTACAAGGTGGAAATATACACTATGACACCGTGGTCATTTTAAATTTATTTACTTAAAAATCGAAATATCATTTTCATTTCAAATATATCTATTTTTCCAAAATAGTGTATGTTCAGTAAATAATTTATAAAGTAAAGTATTTTAATTTTCTCAAGTCTCGCAAATCGATTCAAACCAACTTCAGATTCCAAATTCAAATTTATTCAAGCTCCATTCATCAATTCAATTCAGTTCTAAATATAACATTTAATATTTCAATATATTTTAAGGCTTTAAAATTCAACATTCCCAAAGTTAAATTTAACCGTTTCATATAGCTCTTGATTTAATTTCATTATTATTTAATCAGGAATATTCACTAAATAAATTCAATGTCATTTAACTAGCCTTAAATTTCATTTTTACTAAATATTTCCTTAAATTTATTTAAACAAGAAATATTCATTAAATTACCTAAATCAAACCCAAGTTATAAATCATATCTTAATCTCAATTTCAATGAGTTTCAAATCGGTTTAATTAGATAAAATTCTTTAATGAATCCAATTTCAACTAAATTCAAATTATCTTTCTAACCTTAACTTATTCAAATTATTTCCAAAATCTATTTTGAAATATATTTTAAATACTCAATAGATTTTATGTATTTAAATCAATCATTCCCATTTATATATAATAATTTAAGGCTCAACATTTATTAAAACCATATATTTCTTTCCAAACCATAGAATTCATTTTTTTTAAAATATTTAAATATATGGACCAACGGTGTCTGTATATATATATTTATCATATGGTTAAGTGATACGGATATTTATCATTTCAATCCGAAATTTAAATATATACGGGTAGATATCATTTCGACCCGTAATCCCAATTACAATTCAAATGAAAATCGCTTGGGTTTATCATTTCAACCCATAACGATTTTCTCCTATTCTAAAGTCCGTTCGGGTATGTATCATTTCAACCCATAGTGAATTCTATACTAACAGGGAACTTGCAGAGTGATAACAGATACTAAAAAAAAAATATAACAACAGGCATATATCATCAGTATAAATAACAGATACGGGTGTCAGATGTCACAGGTGAACAGATACAAATAATAGTAATAACAGGCATATAATACTAGATACTGGTGTCTGATGTCATAGGTGAACAGTTATAGATAATAGCATATATAACAACTTAAATAACTACAGCAGCATATTTCAATTGCTATTTCAATTGAAATCAAATTTAAATAATAAAAGAACGTTAATCGTGAGTGATTGCTCACCTTCCGAGGCTAGATAGATTTGATAAAGAGTTGAGCTATGAATAGGGTCACAATCTAGAAAATCGAACAACTCCAACAACAATCTCAAAGCGAAGTAAGCTGAAAGTGGATTTGACGGGCAAAGCTGAAAGATAGGGATTGGTGGAAACGAATCAGAATCGTCTTGATATGATCAAAACCAAATATATGTTATAATTTTTCTCTAAAACAAATTTTCTTTTAAAACATATATTTTGAATAAGAGGTGTATATATATATATATGTTATACTTATTTTCAAATCAAAAATTAATTTAAACCCAAATTAAATTAACATATATTTCAATAAAACATGTACTGTAAACTCTTACTTTTAAAACTATATATATATATTAGAGCTTACTCATAAAAATGGAATCCCAATACATTTTTTTTTTATGCACATAAATTAACCATAGTATCTACTTTGAGACTCAATGTATATATCATAACCATCCTGTAATCTATACATATACATAAACATGGAAAACCAGACTGTAACTTTGAGATCAAACACATATACGAGGACTATATACAAACGTACATATATAAATAGTGGTAGACTTATGTAAGTTAATATAACATATATAACAAAACTAGCAAGGCTTTTTCATATACAACAGACCTTGCACATAAGTAAAACTATTATAGACATATACAACAAACCCAACAGCCCCAACATATAATACTTATAATATAACCATATAACTTGACTGTATGGATAAGTATAAAACAACCAGTACCTTATATTTTTACTAACAAATAATATAACTTTTATAAACTGATATCTCTGTTAAAATAAATACATAACTATATAAAACTGTACCTATTTTATAACATGCGAATGCTTCAACCCTTTATATGCAAACAATGCAAATTCTTATGCTAAGTTATATGTGGGTATGCGACAATACTATATACTTAAAAGTAAACTTGATAAAATGGTCTACAGCTTTGTAATACAATATATATGGGTGCAGACTTCATTTAACCAAGTATATGCGAACCAACTATAACAAATTTACATGCAAAACAATATGTATACCGACATGTAACTATAACAATGTATAAAAACTCATGTAAACTTATAAAACAATACACATATTAGTCCAGATCTTGTATACTACCCATATTTTACATACTTTATACTTTGAAATCAATATATAACCGTTACAAACTAATTTGTCATCTTACTTATATATATATATATATAGAAATCTTGTATGCTAAAATATATAAACAAATAGTTTAGAAATTTATTAACAGCATATACTATACTCACATCAAATATATATTGTAATATGCAAAACGTTGAAACCCATTAAAAAGATAACACTTACAAATTCCATATGCCAGCGGAAGGCCGAGCACTAAGTGAAGAGATGGAAGGCAAGGGGGAGCTGCGCGCGACGAGATGATGCAAAGGAAGAGGTTGAGGCGGTGAAGTTTTGGCATCGGGTGACTGTCGTGCGTGGTGGAAGGTAGGGAAGAATATAGGCTCGGTTAGCCTGGGTTGTAGGCGAACGGAGATGGGATCTCGCGTGCGGCAGTGGCTGAGTTGGTGAGAAGGAGGAGAGGAGGGGAGCAGAGCAGCTGCGTGTAGGAGTGGAGGCCGGAGGAAGGTCGTGGAGGCTGGTTCGGTGATGGTTTGTCACGGGCGGAGGACGTGAGGAAGTGGAGGCTGACGTCAGGTGGTTGAGCGAGGCGGAGTGCTCTCGGTTGGAAGGATGGTGAAGGCCGCGTGGGTGGTTGGCTGTGGCCTTAGGCGCGGACGTGGAGCATGGAGGTGGTGGAACGAAATGATGGGCGGCTGTCAGAGGCAGAGACTTGACGAGGGGGAGGAGGTGCGGTGGTGTGATTTGACACTGCGAGGTGGGTTGAAGTTGGCTTCAGGGAGAAGAATGGTGGAGAGGAAAAATAATATTGGAAGAAGAAAGAGATCTGGATGAATGAAATTGTCACAGGCAAAATATAAAGTAGAAGAGGAGGGGACGGTTCACAGTGGATCTGGGAAAATGAAGATAGAAGGGGAAAGATAAAAGGAACCGTGATGTGTACACTAATTGAAATGAAACGTACACAAATAAATGAAATGGTAACAGCCCCCATAGATTCAGCTGACAAATATTAAAGCAAATTATTATTGTGGTCCCACTGCACGTTTCAAATTTTGAAACCAAAGGAAATAGTAAAGCCACAATTTAGGGTACCGTTACAACGAACCGTTTATTGTTTCCGTCGCGTACCGGATCTCGAAATACAGGAATAAATATACCGTGGAGATCAGCACGACGAGAGGATCAAAACGGTATACAGATATCAGTGGTACAGTCATCCGATCAAAAGTCGATGACCGGTACCAGAAATGCTGCTATTTTGCCAGAATTAAGATAAACGGAGCAGTAGAAGTCCAAATTTGGAAAAACGAATTTCGCAGTCTGATTCAGAATGATCTGAATAATTTTTCTCCTGTTGACATATTTTGGTTTCGGAAAACTTTTAAATTCACTGTTATTAACCGGTTTGATTTGAAATGAAATTTCACAGGAAAATAAACTTCAATATTATCAGATGAAAATTTACCAGTTGCTATATTAAAATAGACATATTCCAAATAATAAATTTTTAATTTCAAATTTTATTGTTTAAAATTTCACAAATTTCCAGTTAAATGTACTTTTAAAACCATTAAACTTTGCGGGTCGTTACAGAGCGCATTGAGAAGGAGGAGTTGCTGAAGAGAAAGGCCAAAGCTGAGCCCACCGAGGTGGACATTGATGATCCACACCTTGTCTCACTACAAGTCATTTCGCCTGGTGGGTCGATTCCCAGAGAACTCCCTCCAAACTTCGAACAATCTCTCGCCAAAGGCTTTAAAGGATCAAGGAAGAGAACAAGCGGAAGTTCAGACAGCGCCACTCTCGAAAAATCCAATAAAGAGAAAAGATCGAAGAAGTAGTCGTCGCTTCGAGTCGGTGTGTACATAGTTTGCATAGTTGTTTGTTTGTTGTTTGTTTTCTATTTGTTGTGGTTGTATGGGTACGACCCCCGGTTTTTTGAATAAACTTGTACCACAATTTTGAAACATACCATGTGAATAAAAGTTTTTGTTTTCTGTTGAGCTCTCGTGTGAACTGTTATTTAAGTAGTTGAACTATTACTTTCTATTCAATGTACTTGTAATTCGTTGTTCGTTAATTCTAATAACAATCCACTAGCTTTATCACAAGGCCTCCATGTGGTCGTGGCCTTAAGTCACATCAACCGCTAGGCTCGAGCCTTAGTGTTACGCCATCGAATTCAGCGGTTTGAGTAATTATACTCCTCCTGTCAGTTTCAGGCCGGAGCTCATGGAATAGTGAATGGTCGAACTTCACTCATCTATCTGTTCATACTCAAATCCGCACTCTGGGTTTAAGAGTTAGTTGATGGGTGGTCGAATCGCACCCAATTTATGTTATACTCTAGTCAGCACTCTAGGGACTTAGTGTTATTTCACAGGTGGTCGATTCACACCCGATTTATGTTTATGGTAGCTTTAATTTCATCAACCTTAGTATTCCTCCGTTATTGTCTTGATTTGCTTCATTGAAACCTATTAGTTCTCAATTTGCAAAAAATCAAAATAAAGAAATATCTTCATAAATTGGTGTTAACTTGTATAGCTCTCGTAAGGTTCTCATGCTTGGTGGCCTTTCACTTAAGCTTATTTACAATGGAGATTATGCATGAAATGTTCATAGAAATGATGATGTTGGATTAGTAGGTTCTTCTTGCACATCATTGTTTTCTTCGTCTTTATAAAATAGAAGGAAATTATAATCATCTTCTGGTTTGCTCATGTTCCATGTGCTTTCTTCATCAAACTCCACCCATCGACAAACAACAAATATCCCATTAATTGGGTTATATGACTTATATCCCTTCAAACTTGATCCATAACCAATGCAAATATATTTTTCACTTTTATTATCCAATTTGCATTTTTGATTCGGTACATGGGCATATGTTATGCTTCCAAATACTATCAAATGAGATATGCACTGCTTTTTGCGCTCAATGCCTATTAAGAGGTCACATTCCATACACATCGAGTTGTAGAACGATCAAATAAATACCTACACATTCAACAGTTTCGGCCCAAAACTCTTTTGGGACATTTTTGCATTATAACATTTCTACGAGCCATTTCTAGTAGAGATATATTCATCTTTTCTACAATGTTATTTTGTTGTGGGGTGCTCGGGGCTATTAAAGGGCAAAAAATTTCACTTTCTTCAAAAAAATTCTTTAGCTCTTTTAAGGTAAATTTTCAATTTTGGTCAAATCTTATAGCCTTCATATTATATCCACTTTCATTTTTTATAAAAGCTTTAAATTTCTAGATCATATTTTTATTTAAGGAAATTAGCCCATGTTTTTCTACTAAATTCATTAACTAATTACTTTTCCTGAGTGAGCACAATTTTATTAGGTCACATATATCTGTATGAATTAGTTTTGGTAGCTTTTTAGATCTTGCAGTGGATTCTTTTGGAAAGCTTTTTCTTGGTCACTGTCGAAAGAAACATCCTTCATATAACTGATTCATATGATTAATGGATGTTACCTTTTACCATATTTTTAATTTTTAATAATTTTTAGCCTAAAAATTTGAAATGTCCAAATCTAAGATAAGTCTTTATTACATGCTTTTAAACATTTAGGATCATTATATGGAATATTCAATGGAAACATTCTATTTTTGGCATTTCTACTTTAGCAATCAATTTCTCTTGACCATCTTTCATGCAAATATCATAGCCCTTTTCAAGAAATTGCCTAATACTTAAGATATCTATTCTAATATTTTGCACATAATATACATTAGATATGAAATCATGTTTTTCATTTTTAAATGAACTAGTACTTTTCCTTAGATTGTAATTCTATATTCATCACCAAAATGAATATTTCCCCTTACGACTCATAAAGTTCTGTAAACATGTTTCTATGTCTACGTGTATGGTTACTATATCCAAATACTATTTTCATATCTATTATGTGGTTATAAAAATGTACAATGTTCTTCCTCTTCTTAGCATAATTAGATCTTTGTTGAACTTTATTGCAAATACAGCTACACTCAGAAGTAAAATGACCAAATTTATCACAATTATAACATATAATTTATGATTTATCATACCTTGGCTTTCCATTTTAATTCTTATATCCTTCTCTTCCATGACCTCTTGTAGCATATGTGTTTTATATTATCTTTTCTTTATTGATAAATTTATTGACACCACTTCCATGTTTTGGCCATGATCTCTTCCTCTTTGGCTATAAATTCTTCCAAGTTGAAATGCATCATTCTCACGTATGGTGAGTTTTAGGCCTATCAACGGATGCATTCGGATGCAGATAGTGCCATATCCGCATCCGAAATCATTTTCGGATATCGGATATCCGCATCCGCGGATACAGACGGATATCGGATAATTATCCTATCCGCCAACGATCGATAAATCAAGATTTATAAAAAGAAAATTTTAGTTTAACATAAATATTTTTCAATCACATTAATTATAGAAGTGTTAAAAATTAACAAATATGATGGTAATAAATAGTTTCGAGCAGTTAATAAGCAATAAATGCATATAATATAAATTACTAACTTAATAAAATAATAAACGAATATCATTTACTGTATTAAAATACACATAATTTGAACTATAATCTTGACATAAAACGGGCGGATAATTTTCGAATGCTGATGTCTTCGTATCCGCATCCGCATCCGTTTTTCGAATATTGGATATTTATTCGCTTTTCGGATGCGGATGCGGACGGATTTCAGATTTTTGGGATATCCCTTGACAGCCCTAGTGAGTTTGGTTCGAAGAGCTGTCTCTAATAGCTCGACTTTGATTCTCATTCTTTAATTTTTCTTCATGGGCTTGAAGTAATCACAAGGTTAGATCAACTATCATGGTTTTTAGATCTTTAGGTTTTTTAATTACTACGATTGTGTAGTCAAATATGGAATCCAAAGACCATTGAGTTTTCTTAGTTATTGTAGAATCTTCCACTTTTCCTCCACGTCCTTTCATTAAACCTATATAAACCAGAAAAAATTAATCATCAATTAATTCTGATGGTTCCATATATGTGGATTCAAACTCACTTGGTATAGTTTGTAGTCAAATTTTCTTCACTTTAATTTCTTTGAAAGCATTCTTCAAAGTCCTTCATGCTTCCTTCTTACATTGCTTATTTGAAAAAATTTCAAACTAAACTTCATCCAATGATGATGTGGCTAAGAGCATGTTGATCCTTCTCCAATTCCTTCAAAATTTTCCCTTTGGATATTGGATAAAGAGGTGATATTAGTAGAGTTTTTTATAACAATTTTTACGATATCACACACATCTTGTGATCTAGGAAATGCCTTCATTCAAATGCTCTACTCAACGGATTACTCCTTCTTAAGCAAGGAAACTTTAATTATATTCATTCTACTTACCATCCAACTTTAATTATGAACCTAGCACTCTGATACCATTATTGGGAATTCTAGAAGAAGAAGAAGAAGAGGAAGATCGACTGGAATTGCAAGAAAATGGGAGAAAATTTTTATAAGGAGAAAAATTGAAACTTTATCACAATTTGCTCCTTTTTTACTTGGTTATACAATAAGATAACACATCCCTTTTATACTATTACATGTATCAAATAAATGGTAGATATATGTTTAATCATATGGTTGGAAAATAGTTTCTAGAACTCTCCACAACATTCATACTTTCTTCGTATAATTCTTGAGATAACTATACATTATAACTTCAAAAAAATAATAACACGTATTAATTAAATATTTATCTTGCCAATTTTATCATTCCAAATAGGTAATTAATCAAAGCTTAACATATTTGGTGGGCAAAATCAAGATTAATTCTAACAACACTATTTTTGTCCAACAACTTTTGAGGTATGGATCTATAGCAAGAACATTTACAAAGAAACCCAATTTTAAAAGATTGAGGATCACTAAAAGTTGATGGATAGTTAGTATCATCCCTACTACCATAATTAATCAAGTCCACTCTCAATATATAAAATATAAGTGGAACACGTGATTTAAATATAAAGTAAAGAACAGGTAAGTAGAAACAATTTGCTTTTACGTTATCAAATTTTATAATAAAGTTAAGGTAAAAACTCTTAAATTGCCAACATCTTTTCCTTAAGTTCAAAACACAAACATTGTTATATTATGATTCACAAACCTAAAGTTATGCTTATGCATATGGCACTATAACAAAGAATAATTGAAGAACATGCCATTAGCAGCTCCTAAATTATGCTTCTTCATCTCTAATCTCAAAATAAATCATAAGAAAATGTAATGGAAGAAATGAGACACTTTTCAAGGAAAGCATAGAAACAAATCGAGTTCTAACAATAATAAGAAAATCAGATCATAAAAGCGCTGAAACATTAATTCTATTCTGATTTGATTCGTGTTTTCCTCAATATAAAAATTGAACAACTTAATGGACTTTCATCATCCACGTTAGTTATGACATAGTTCAAAAATGTACTCTTTTGATAATATTGCATTGGTTTAATAAGTAAGCATATAGATCTCATACAATATATTCTCATTTCTAGTAACAAAATGAACAACTAAGAAATGAAAATATAAGCTTTATTTATTGAACAACTAAAAAGGTAAGCTTTGAAAAATTAAATGGAAGATACCATAAAAGTTAAAGATGTTTAAACAATTTTATTACCAAAGTCTGAATATAACATGACAAAAGGATCTTCAAATGAATCGGTTTGTAACGAAATAGAAGCATCTGTTGTTTTTTAGAATTAGATAACGAATAAATTATATGGTAGGAAGAAGATGGATGAAAATATTCATGGCTGTTTGAACCAAAATAATGGAAGTAATGAGTGGTAAAAAGTACTGGATCAAGTGCATTTGTAGTAGGGGTAAACAGGTGAATTTCAAAAGAAATCCTTTTATTAATTTGCCAAAGACCGTATTTTGTGTTTATATGAATAATAAATTTTATACTATTTAGTATTTATTAATAAAAGAGTTTGGAAAATATTTTTTGATTTATTTAATTTATTTAAAATATTTATTCATTAGTTATTGTTTAATAGTATTATTTTATTATTAATTTAATTTATTAGTTTAGTTTTAATTTAAGTTTATATTTTAATATTTAATTTGTTTGTATTCATAATACAAACATTATAACTATATTAAAAGGAATTATCTAACCTAGGGGTAATATGGGAACATGAGCGATATATGTACACTTAATTATTGTGGCTAACTTTAGTGAATATAAAGATTATGGTCATATTTGTTAAGGACCTCTGGCTCAAGTGGTTAGAGGTATGATGCTTTAGCAATGTCTTAGAGGTCATGGGTTCAAATCCTTGAGATAACATAATGAGTGCCCTACTCAAATAAAGTAACACTCTTGTTATACAAAAAAGATTATGGTCATATTTCAATGATGATCCCAAGGGGATATACATAAATTAATTAAATATACGTACACTAATATAAATTATTTTTTTAATCAACTATTAGATTAATATTATATTTATATATATACATATAATATAGTATTTTAAAAACATATATTATATATATTTTAAAATAATTTTAGTAAGTATATATATAAACATACATATATATATAATAATTTATTTAAATAAATGAAACATACATACATAATACGTACATAGATATATATGTATGTATGTATGTATGTTTGAATTAAAAAGAGGGTTAGACATTCTAATGATTTAAAATTTAAAGTAGTTTGAATAATTCAAATAATTTTTTAATTAGCAAACCAAATTGTTTATATATATACCCACTCTTATTTAAAATATATGTATACATAAAAATCTTGTTTTGAATTTCTAAAATATTTGAATTTTAAAATTCATTTAACTCTTCAAAATGTTTTCCGTTGGAAGCCTAAAGCTTCACAAAAACTTATTCATTCATTTTCTAATTTAAATTTCCATGTAGAAATTTTTATGTGAGTATATACAAAAAAATATAATATTTTTAATCTGAAACCGAAAGCTAAATATATTTTTTATTTATAATTTTAAAACCAAATGCTAGGTTTAATATTTTAAAAGTATAAAATAAATATATTAATATATATATATATATATATATATATTTTAAATCTAAAGTAATTTTTTAAAATCAAAAGTGATTTTATGGCTTATATTATATTAAGTATGTGTGTGTGTATTAAATGTTTTTGTATATAAAAAATAAAAATAAACTAATTTTCGATTTTTTGTTAAAATCATAGTTGAATGTGAATTTCATAACTACCATTTATGTATGAGTACAAATATTTATAAATTTTATATATTTAAAATAGAAGAATACCTCCTCCTTGTAATCTTGTCGATTGTCAAACACCTCGATTATTGGTTGTTTTCTCGGTCTCCTAAGCTACAGTTTAAAAATCCATCTTCTTGGATTCATCAATGTTTGCTAGAGGCCAGGGTTTGGGTTTCTTCTTTTCTCTTGTGTAAAGAGAATGAGAACGAGGTGGCTATTTATAACCAACTAAATCACAAATATCTAGCCCCTTTCTCTCCAGATCTCAAGACCTAGTCACCCTTGCACTCTCCATCTATTGCCGACGATGATATGGCATGCTTGGGCTTCCAAACAATGGGCTAAAATTATTTAACACATTAAATCATTTATTTAATTAATTTATCCAAAGTCATTCATTATTTAAATTAACGTAAAACTTTGATGATCATATTAAATAATTTTTCAAGCTTTAAATAAATAATTAAATTGCCACTAAAATTTAATAAAACATTTGCATTAAATTTATTATCAATAAATTAATTTTACATTGGTCAAAATTAGAAATAACTAACAACTCGATTGTGTTGACTCTCTGGTTTAAATTCGACCTTCGGTCAATATTTAAACATTTTAAGTATTGAAACATGTATGGACTTTGATAAAGTATGGTGTAGGGCATAATTCAATGTTTATAGATTATTTAGGCGAAATTTCATTTCTAATCTATAATAAGCTCACCTGGCAATGACATTTTGTACATGTGTTCTTTTTTCGATTACAGTATCACATAGATGTCTAGAGTTTGGTCAAAGATCTAAAAATCTATTATATATGTATTTAATCGCATGGACTATGTTAAAGATCTTCGTTCAATCCAATAACATTTACCAATAAACCTATCTACTATGGCTAAAGATTTTGACTTTAGCTGACTGCCAATTATAGTGATACTAACCTTCTACAAATAAGGAGATGAATCCTCCCTTGGGCAGTGTTTTACTCCAAGTATTTCAATTTATACCCAAGTATGGTCGTAACATGGTCACTGTGCCTTGTGTTTAACTATAATCAAAGCATAACCTATCTACTTAAGATCAATAGTACCCTCAAGTCTGAAGCTATTATACATCATTACCATAAGATCTTCTATTTTGACTTAATTGTATTAACCTATAGAAGACTCTCATCGAGCCATTCTTTGAATGTTTCAATCAACCATAAGTACATAAATCTTGGTGCCCCCAACTGTCATGAGTATTTCATCATCCGTTGTATGGAGAGAAATATGTACACTAGTTTTGCAACAACCCATACCTTAAATGGTCTAAATTTCAACAAAAATCAAAACCCAAGTCTATCAAACCACAAATCGTTAGATTTGGTACCTGCAAATAAGCATGAGCATTATTAGAGATTAACAGAAATCTAAACTCTTAGCGGAAATAATAATCGGATAAGAATACTGATTATGATTACTACCTTGGAATTAATTGTATTCCTTGAACAGCAGATTGTCACATCAGCATTGAGCATGAGAGAAAAGGAGACTACTCCACAACTAAACACATCTGGCTCCAATGACCTATTCCTCTAAATCTATCCCGTGGCTTGTAATGAAGAGGGGGTCAGAACAACGTTCTGGTGACTGAAAAATCTATAAACTGTCTATAACATAAATTTATACCGATTGGTTTCCATTTAATTGTTATGTCTATTAAGGTTAGCAATTCTAATCTAACCTTGCACTGCACGCATGATTGCTTACCTACCTATTCCCAAGGTACAAAATACCGATGAAGCCTTACCAACCACCCAATACTTCCAAACCTATTTTCCACTTAATACTTCTAAATATGAAACGGGCTTCTACTATCACCACATAATACTTTTAAAAGAGAAATAGGCAGACTCTGCCATTTAAGACCTCAATCGAGGTAGACCTCGTCATTTAAGACCTATTCCTAAGGTGGACTTCTAGCATCGTTATCATTGGCCTATTGGTCCTAGCTATAGAGACCTTTGACCATTATCTATGGCCATATAATTCATAATAGCTACCACCAATGCATATATCATTATTAAAGTCTTAGCAAGGTGAGAAATTATACCCAAGCCACTTAATACCTTATTACCAAGGACTAGGCAGACCTCTAACCATTTAACACCTATTTATAGGTAGGTCTTTGCCATTTAATACCTAACCCCAAGGCAGACTCCTCATCGGTACTATCTAGCTGACAATTATTGGAAATCTCATTAGCCTACTTAGTACTTCTTTTAGAGGAGAAAGGCGAACTCTAAATCAGTCACTTATTACCTCAAACCTAAATCGAACCCTTTCTGAGATATCCACTTAATGCCTCAACACTGAAGCAAAACTTTTTAGAGATCCTTATTTATTTGGAATCTCACTAGGTTACTTAAAACTTCCTTTTAGGAGAGAGGCGAACCCTACATCCACTTAATACCTCAAACCAGAAGCGAACCCCTGTGGAGATATCATTCATTGCCCTTAATTCCCAATTTGAACCATTTAATACTTTTTAACTGGAAAAGGGGCGGGTCCTCGAACAACCACTTAATACCCCTGACCCTAAAGTAGGTTCTATCTCTCATAAAATTACGGGTCCGAGAATTAGTGATATCTCACATCAATAGTAAGTGCACTCGACTGTTGATAGCTTCAAAGTGAAGGGCGGTCTTCCATTGAGTGACTCTACTGACCTCGCATTACTATCCTACTAAGCCAATTAACTATCCTAAGTATTTACTTATACTTTCTTAGGTTAACATTGGACTTAGCTTACTAATTCCCTTTTTATTTAAGGCAATATGATTTACCTTAAATACTTATCTACCCATAAATGATTTACCTTAAATACTTATCTGCCCATAAATTCCCTTTAATGCTTATAAATGTTAATTTATCCATAAAGTCCTAACAGACATTTCCTAAGACATTTATGTGTGACTACTAGTTTAAAATCAGTAACTTTTTTATATCTATTCCATTTTTATTTGTCCCTTTTTATTCATTTGCCCCTATTAATTGTAACTCCCAAATTCATTTTCATTAATTGCCCATTTATTGGAGTTACAGTCTTTAATTCCCATACTAACCAATTGTAACCTCTAATCTAATCCTATTATTATTTCCCATTAATTGGGGTTACAATCTTTAATTTTCTATTAATTATTGGCATTCCTAATTTATTACCCATTAAATGGAATTACTACATTTCCTAATTCTACCTATTCGCTTCCCTAAATTTAATAATAACTAACGAACACTATGCATAAATAACACATGAATAAGCGTTGTTCTTCTTATTAACAAAATAAACACATATAAACCGCCTAATAATACTACCTATTCGTAACCAAATATATTCTAGTCATAAATATGTAACTAGAATATACTTTCCATATTTAATTTGCTGGAGTTAAATTCCTTCGAAAGATTTTCCGTTATGATTTCGGTTTAACACAAAGAGGAAAGATTGACTCCGTTTGAAATTACAAGGAATGGATAATTTATTTTTAATTGGAATAGACTGTGTAAACTATGAAGAATAAATTTATACTTTACACATCTCTTCCATTTTTGTTTTATTCCTTGTTAAATCAAGCGTCGCCTTTTTGAATCAAAAATTGAAAAAAGTAAACAAATTTATAAAAATCAAACGAATGTTCTTCCCACAAATTAAACTATGGAAAATCTACAACTTAGCACACATTTGGGAAATAATCGAAAAATCCTATTTTGCACCCAAGTACAGATCTAAATTAAAAATATAAAATATTCAAATTCTAAAATCTTTGGGATTGATTTCTAGATCTAGGTGTAAACATATTTCAAATTAGATCGAAGACAAGAAAATGTAGGCAATGGTTATCTAAATTAATATATGCATACAATTCAGAAATAAAATCGATTTAGGCATAAAAATAAAATTTAGCCAACGAAATAGATTTAAAATCATAAACAATATATATAATTTTCCACTCACCTTTTAAAAGCGATCCAGATCTCCAGATCTGAAGTAGAACCTTGAATTCATCTCCAAATCATTTTTAATCCAATAAATATGTATAAAAAGGTATATACATACATTAGAATTACATATGTGAGAAGAGATTTGGGATTGTGAGAGAAAATAGATATAAATATACAAATATGTTTAAATTACCTCAAATACGCGTATAGTTGATTCTCTTCTCTTCTCCTTTTTATTAGATTTCTATTCTTCTCCAATTTGTATGAATATGGGTATAAATATCTTATTTTTATAATTTAGAAAGAAAGTGGAGAGGAAGAAATGGAAAAGCTTTATTATTGCCTCCAAAAAAATATGAGAAGAGAAGAGAGGGTTAGCCTGAATTTGTAGGCGGGAGAATCAACCTCAATCATTAGATCGAAATATATTAAATCCGGGTTGTTGGGCCTAGGCTAACCTAGCCACCACACAGGGAGCGATCGATCGCCCCTACCTATGGGTCGACCGCCCCTGGTTGACCGTCCATCATGGTGGGTCGATCTGTTAGCCTGGGTTAATTAATATAAAATGTTAATTTATCTAATCGAATTAATTCCGTTCCGAATTCGTTTTTCGTCCATAACTTCTTCATTTGGACTCCGATAACAAAACTCCAAATATAAAAGTTGCTCAGAATTTCACCACAAACGCAATTGTGCAAGTTTCTTTGTCAAATTCCATCATTTGCACAAATCCTATTTTTGGAGCTTAATTAATTAACTAACTAACTAATTAAATACTAACGTCAAATTACAGGGTGTTACATTCTTCCTCCCTTAAAAAGAATTTCATCCCCGAAATTTCACCAATGACTAAGTCATGGTTTTGGCTCCAAATTATACCAAACTACACAACCAATGAGTGTACAACCAATTTTGCAACCAAATGTGCACATGTGCATAGTGTATTACTATATCACCACATATAAAATATGTATGCAAAATGATTCTAAATCAGATCCACCTATATGAATGAATTTCTTTGAAAACATTTTTGAAAAATATGATGCAAACAACCTATATATATACTAGCAATTCTATATGTATGCAGCTTTTGAAAAATCTTTTCAACCAAAACCCCCATATTCCTACGAATAGAAGTATGAAGCAACTAATTTTTGCATCCACTTCCTACCATCCAATAATCTAACGCATCGAAAAATCGCTTCCTAAACTTTACTCCTATGCCAAAAAGGAATTTAGGTGGAGAATTTATCATTCTTACCACCCTAAACATTTCCCATTTCCGTAGTACAGTGGAAATTTCCCCGTTGCCTCGGATTTACTCCAAATTTTTCCACGTAGAAAACACAAAAGGAGACTTATTTACAAGCTCTAAAACAGAATTGAGTCTAAAAATAGACTCGCATGCATTGTCGACAAGGTATGGTAGAAATTCCAAGGCTAAAAAGCTTTTTCCTTGTTATTGCTTGCATTTATCGCATTATCGATCCTAATGCACCACTAAATTCGCAAATTCTAACTCTATTTGCCTTCCCTACACCTAACATGTGGCCTTTAAAATCAAAGGTTTCATATAAACCTTTTCCATTTTTCAAATTCGTACGTCAAAATAAAATCCCAAAATATATAGACGCACATTTTTCCTTGAAATCAAATTTTTGGACAAAAATTATAAAAATAATTTAAGAGCCAAAAATAACTAAAACCTAAAACTTTTTTTTCGAAAGAGAAACTTTTCAAATCAAGGGGAAACTTTTCAAAATATTTTCCTTCTTAAAATTTTTGATAAATCAAGCCACAATTTAAGAGTAGTCAGAAGTCGGTTATGCGCTAAACGCATAACCCAAAGTCTAAAATTCTACAACTAACGTTTACCCATAAAACTTGACATTTTGTTTAAAAATGTCATCATGCTCAATTACCCAAAAAATTTAGCTTTTAAGGAACAAGAGCAATGACCCGTGATACCAAAATTACTTTACCATGTCCTTCGCTAAAAATTTCCAACTATTCTAAACTTCTAGTCTTGTAGTGCATTTACTGTTAGTTAAATGTCTTTATGAAATTCCCATATTTATACTGCTTCTTTACTACGCGTATATTAGAGCGGTTTACATTTCCAGAAACAATAACATTGTACATAAATAGGAACTCATAATATCATGCATACCTTTTACAAGAGACAACTAACAGTTACAACCCAAACAACCTAAAAGAAAAGAACAAATGTTGAAAGGGAAAAGACAAAAACACCATAGATCCTAACATAATGCTTACAGACTATGAGACT
Source organism: Allium fistulosum (assembly GCA_030737815.1). Lineage (NCBI taxonomy): Eukaryota > Viridiplantae > Streptophyta > Magnoliopsida > Asparagales > Amaryllidaceae > Allium > Allium fistulosum. Next base: position 423,891,146 of record CM060903.1, read on the forward strand.
TCTTGCTTCACGATTGGAGCTCGATCCATTACTGCAACCCTTGAATGGTCATAGCATGGCAGCTAGACATCCAATTTCGTGCCGCTGGTGTTGATGACGGCTTCGAAATTGTCATCTTCCTGAGGAAGGATCTAATGATGGCAGAAGGAACCTTTTACTAAACTGCTTCTTCATGGAGGTTCACCTGTATTACTTGAAGATGATAGTGAATAGGTGAAAATACGAAAAGTGACTCTGTGGACTGCTAATCCTTGGTCAACAAATTGCATCATAAGGGTGCAGGTCCAATTGATAGCGATGCCACCGATATTAGCATAGGTGGTCTTCCGCACCATGGGATAAATTTGGTCCTAACTTCCCGTCTTAGGGTTGACGTTGTGTTAAATGATGAGCATAACCTGACGGGCAGTCAGATGTAGATTATCTGTCTTTCAAACACCGAAATCTTGAAAAGATCCACTGCAAAATCTTTGAGTTGGTCATTTCAAAATCAACCAAGTCCGCGTCCTTCACCGAGGACTCCAAAATCTCGGCGAGATCATCATTAGACAGCTCAATCAAGACACCTTTCACCTCCGAATGAATCAAACTATTGCCTCCATCAAAATTCTATGCCAACAGGACATCGAAAAGGCAGATGCAGCACGGGTAACATTCACGCTCAAAGGTCTCAAAGCGGAGGATCGATGCAAATCCTACCGCGACGAATAGCTCTTCCTGCCCAAAAGTGAGGAAATCTTTAGCTCATTCCGGTCCAGCCAAATGACCACTTGAGGGTTGAGACCATAATAGTGCGAGGAAAAACTGGCAGTGCGGAAAGATGTCTTGCACTAAGAAGTTGTAGGAGGGAGGAATTGAGTAAGATCTAATATGCAAAACCAACATGAGAGGGAAAATGCGGGGCTGCTGCTCTAAGGGAAAAACAACGTCGCCTAGGGGAGGAATGGAAGAGAGAGGTTGATAGTTGAATAGGAGGATGGAGATTGGGTTCGACTTATTGAGGATAGAGGAACGATAGAAGTCGACTGGGGGAATTCAGATGCAACTTTTACAGTCCCGTTTCAGGTTCAAGTTGTGTTAAAACTCGTTAACCGGTAGACCACTCTGGGTTTACCGCTAGGTGGTCAACTGCTAGACGGGCTTCGGGCATTAATTGAACCGAGGCCCAATTAAGATTGGATTAAATAATAATAATCGTTTCACGCCGTCTCATACGATTCGACACGATCCGAAAAATTCCTGTCCTCATCATGACGGTGTCAAAGCCTACCACCTAGTTTCGAACCATGCTCTAGCAATTTCATAGTAGACCCAACAAAACTGCTGCGACCAACAACAATTTCAAAACCCAAAAATGTTCCAATTGCTATTTCTTGCCTACTTCGCACGGAAATATTTCTTTCAATGGTTGGTAGGTACAATAAAAATTCAAACTACACACCTCAATAAAATTGAATGTCATTCTTATTTTGTTTGTATCTTAAAGAGAGAAGATTTTAAAAACCTTGATTTATAAATCAAAAAATCATTGAGCTAAATATATGCTCCTTTATACTTGTTTCTAAATAATAGAAACTATTTCATACCAAAATTTCCCTTAAAAAACATAATTATATATATATATATTTGGGTTTCCAAAAACCCTTTTAAAACACAAATTTCCCAAATTGAAAAACTATTTCCATGCTAAAAATCAAAATCAAGCCTTTATTGATATATACATATAAATATTTAAGGATTTCAAAAATTAATCTTTTATAAACTAAAAATTTCTTAACCCGACCAATCTAGTGGTATACGTGTTTCTTTGAAAATTAAAATTTCAAAACTTTCCCAAAATAGAATTTCCAAAATAAATCCTTGGGAAAAGAAATCCTTTGAAAACCCTTTTCCAAAATCTAATGCATTTCCAAAATATACTTTATAAAAATTCTCTCACAGGGTTTAGACTAAGGAATTGACATTAATTATCCAAATAAAAATCCGGTTTGCCATCAAAGAGGTGATCAATGAATGCACCATAACAAAAACTTGCCTCCGGATAATTGCGACATACAGACTAATTTCTCGTCCATCTGGAATAAATGTATATCCCTGACTGGAACTCATCCTCAAAATCCAAAATCATAAGGTAGCTAGAATCTCAACCATCAAGTTGAACATCTCCAGTCTCTAGGATTCTACCATATGTTGTACTCATGCTCTTCCTCATCAGCGCTTATGCATCGCCAGCACTTCGTTGGGTACTTCAGAGTTGGCGTGGAAATTTTAACTCTAAGATATTTCCAGCCCATAGTTGCTTTGTCCATTCCTTCAGAGTGGAATTACAAATACTTCTATAGTTGGAATTCTTAGAATCTAACGTAAAAAGATAATAATACTAGATAGGAAAGTACGAATACGTTTTCTCAATTTATCCTAATTTCCCTAATCTACTAACCTAAGCTCTGATACCAAATGTAATAACCTATACCTTAATGGGCCTAAATTTTGACAAAAATCGAAACCCAAGTCCATCAAAGCATAGATCGTTGGATTTGGTACCTGCGAATAAGCATGAGCGTTATCAGGGATTGGTAGAAATCTAAACTCATGGCAGAAATAATAATAAGATAAGAATAATGATTATGATTACTATCTTGGAATTAATGGTATTCCTTGGATAGCAGATTGTTACATCAGCATCAAGCATGAGAGAAAAGGAGACTTCTCCACAACTAAACACATCTAGCTCCAAGGAACTCTTCCTCTACATCTATACTATGGGTTGTAATGAGTAGGGGGTTAGAACAACGTTCTGGTGATTGGAAAATCTATAAACTGTCCATGACATAAATTTATACCGATTGGTTTCCATTTAATTGTGATGTCTATTAAGGTTAGCAATTCTAATCTAACCTTGCACTGCACGCACGATTACTTACCTACATATTCCGAAGGTACAAAATACCAACGAAGCCTTATCAACCACCCAATACTTCCAAACCTATTTGCCACTTAATACTTCTAAATATGAAGCGGGCTTCTACTATCACCACATAATACTTTTAAAAGAGAAATAGACAGACTCTGCCATTTAAGACCTCAATTGAGGTAGACCTCGTCATTTAAGAACTATTCCTAAGGTGGACTTCTAGCATCATCATAATTGGCCTATTGGTCCTAGCTATAGAGACCTTTGACAACTATCTATGGCCTTATAATTCATAATATCTACCACTAATGCATATATCATTATTTAAGTCTTAGCAATGGAAGAAACTATACCCAAGCCATTTAATACATTATTAACAAAGACTAGGCAGGACTTTGACAATTTAACACTTATTTATAGGTGGGGTCTTTGCCACTTAATACCTAACCCCAAGGCGGACTCCTAACTGGTACTATCTTGCTCACATTACTTGGAAATCTCATTAGACTACTTAGCACTTCTTTTATAGGAGAGAGGCGAACCCTAAATCAGTCACTTAGTACCTCAAACTCGAAGTGAACCTTCTCGAGATATCCATCATCACTCTTAATTATAAATATGGAATCTCATTAGGTTACTTCTTTCGATAGGGAGGTGGGCCCTAAGAAAGCCACATAATACCTCCACTACAACATTCAGGGCTTTTAACAGCGTTCAAAAAACACTATAAAAGGCTTTAACAGCGTTTTTCATGACGTTGTATATCAACATGCAATTAAAAGTCAGGGATTTAACATAGCATTAGATAAAACGCTATAAAAGCATAGCTTTCATTGCGTTTATGATATGCTGTTAAACACTTTTTCATAGCGTTTTTTCAGAGCTAAGAGTACTTTTTATAGCATTTTGATCGATGCTGAGAATACTTTTTATAGCATTTACTGTCCATTTTTAACAACATTTGAAGAATGTTGTTAAAGGATCTAACAGCGTTTTTATGTATGCCGTATAACTACACGTCATGGTAGATTCATGGCCTATTATAGCATAAAGAAACACAATTGTATATTTTCTACAACACAACAGAAACACTGTTGTAGGTTTTCTATAGCATATAAAAAATGCCATTATAAATTTCTATACTATTCCAAAACGCTATTTTCTTTACCCCGCTTTGAGTTTACAATAGTCTATCTATACATTAGAACATCTAACAACAAGATATACCTCAATTAATGAACATTCAATCAACTCAAACAACAATAATATAAAACTTTTGATAATCAAAGCATATTATATATTATACACAAACAGAATTACACCAAATTCAATATTTTATACAATATTTCATAATCGATATTTTTAAACATACATGATAATAGTACCATTAGGACTCTTTAAAAGAAAGTACCCAAATATCATGATCGTAAAATGTTCATGTTTGTCATCTTCAAACATCCAATTCCCTAAAAGAAAAGGAGAGAGCATTTAAAGCATATGTACGAAAACATATATAAAAGGATATATGAGTAAGGCATAAACAGAAACATACATATTAAACATATTGACATGCTTAATGTCGATACACATTCTACATACTCTTATGTTAGATATATAATGCTATCACAGTTAAGGATTGTTTATATTACTTATTACTCACAATTCAAACTCAAATTAGAATAAATACATGTTGACCTTATATATCTATAAGTCACGTTTTATGGTTGAACTTAATTAATTTTTATGAATTTATTTAGTTATTATAAAACTTAGTTAACTTAGTTGATTTTTACGACTTAGTTAACATTTATAAACTTATTAGTTATTATAAAAATAAATTAACTTAGTTAATTTTTATAAACTTATTTAATTATTATAAAATTTAGTTAACTTGGTTAATTTTATAGATAGGTTAATTTTTATAAACTTATTTAATTATTATAAAATTTAGTTAACTTGATTAATTTTATAGATAGGTTAATTTTTATAAGATTTAGTTAATTTTTACAAAAAATATTTAATTTTTGTAAACTAGATTAATGTTTATAAAATTTAGTTAAATTAATTAAATTTTTATAAAACTTAGTTAAACTATAAAAAAAATTAATTTTTATTAACATGGTTATTTTTTACAAAATTTAGTTAATTTTTATAAACTAGGTTAATTTCTGTAAAATTTAGTCTACTTAGTACATTTTTATAACATTTAGTTAAATTTTGTAAAACTTGGTTAATTTAGTTAAAATGTTATAAAACTTAATTAATTTTTATAAAACTAAGTTGACTTAGTTAATATTTTAATGCTAATTTAATTTTTATAGATCTTATTTAATTTTTTATAAATCTTAGTTGTTTTTCATAAGACTTATTTAATTTTTATTAACTTTATAAAATCTAGTTAATTTATAAAACTTCGTTAACTTGGTCAAATTTTATATAATTTAAATGATTTTTATAAACTTAATTAATTTTTATAAAACTTAGTTAATTTTTATAAACATGGTTAAATTATATAAACTTAGCTAACATAGTTATCTTTTATTAAACTTAGTTAACTTGGCTAATTTTTTATAAAAAATAGTTAACTTTTAAAAACTTAGTTATTTTTAAAATTTTAATTACTATTTATGAAACTTATTTACGTAGTTAATTTTTATACATTTAATTAATTTTTTATAAAACATAATTAAGCCTTCCAATTAATGTAAGTAATTTCTTTTATAGCATGTGGTGTTAAAAGAAGGTTAGTAAGCACCGTGCATTATGAAAATTTGAAAGGAAGTGGGAAAAGTATATATCAATGTAAGTAGTTAAAGAATGATGGTCATTAAATGAGAATGAAATTGCAAGCAAGTTAAAAATACATGCACGATTGATAAATTAATCATTTTTATTTACATCGATTGATAAGGTAAGGGGAAGTTTCCTTCATGTACTTTTACAATAAATAAGGTATTTTGTTTCCACGGCTATTTTAGTGTTCTTACTGGGGGTACCAAGGCTAGGATTTCCACAACATATTAGCTATTTACAAATATTTATAGCCATTACAAATATTAGAAATATTTATAGCTATTTCCACAACATATCATCTCGTGAGCTTCCAAATTATAGCCATTACAAATATTTATATGAGAAACTTAGAATGCATAATTTGTCTATTAGAGTTTGTTTCAGGAGACAAACTTACAATGTCAGCTTATAGAAAATAGTGCAAACTTTAACATGATGTTGGCAGTTAGCAGTTCTTTAAGATAGTGCAAACTTATTGTTTGGGGAGATGTTTAAATTGATAATACTCACTATTAACAAAGATAAAATTCAATTAAATTCCTTGAATAACCTTTGAAAATCGATAGGTGTTGTCCCACAAAGAAAAGCAAAAAACTTACTGTAACTTAGTATATCAAAGCACATAGTCCAGTACATGTTAGAATCCTTGCATTATTTAAATGTTTTTGATAAACATCAAAGATGGTTGACTTACTGTTTTGTTGAATCTATGATATCAACAGCTTTGTTTGCTCTGCTCTGACATCATAGGGTCAAATAGCTTATGAACTCATGTACCTGCTTGGTTAAAACAATTTAAATGTAGTTATATATGGCCTCTTAAAAAAGTAATGTGCATATGAAAACTGTTTGACCAATTGACAGAAACTTGGATCCTAATTGTCAACTTACCTAAAGCCACAAGGTAAAAAAAGCTAGCTGACATCTTTACTATATTGTGGTTTCTTGGATGTTTCAATCATAGCACAACAACTATTAGGTCTACTTCATATCCAACTTGTTAGTAAAACGATTTTGATTACCAAGTTATAGACTACCATATATTATATTGTAAAAAGCATTAATTGAAATCACAACTAGCTGTGTGTTCTTTATTGCCAGAATTTCTTAAGGTGTGTTCTTTGTTGCCAGAATTTCTTGACGTGAGTTCCTTGGGAAAAAACTGCCATTGCATAGAAGTATACAATTGGAAGCTAATGATATGTACGAAAAAGTAAGGTAGCATTTGGTTCGTTGTTTTTAATTTTGGGTTTTCGTCCATACAAAAATGTACATACGTATATAGAATCCAGATTCATCCAACCATTATTTGGATAGACCAAGTAATGGAGGATTTGGTCCAAATTCATCCAACCATTGGTATAATCATACCTATATAAAATCTAGATTTTATATTTTATTCGATTTTGTGTATTTAACTTTACAGATATGTGATCAAATCCTAGGCCCAAAACCTAATTTTTAATAGATAAATCATCTGATCCAAAGAACAGAGACATCTGATCGGAACAATTACTCACAGCGTAGTGCAATATATATAGTAACCTCATCTCATCATCATTACTCATCAAATATCAATAACAGTAAGTATTATGGGTATATAGAACTTACTAGTTTCTTCACTCACGGTATTGATCATACTAATTAGCTTGACCAATGGCCAAGCAATTCCAAACATGACAGCTAGTAGCAGCTCAGAAATTGCAGCAACACAAGATGAAACTGGTGGTCGCAGTGTAGTTGAAGCAGCTCAGCTGTTGACATGATGGAAGCATACCAAGACATGTAAACTTAAAAGTAAGTTTCATACCTAGTGAGAGAGTGTGTAAGCTAATGCTCTTTCCCTCCATACATCAGCTTCATGCTTTTGTAACAGTCGTGCTTCAACTTATTCTTTTGATTGAAACTGTCATTCCATTCCACTATCACCTGTTAACATACTTATGCTTGTTATTTGTAACTGCAATTAAAATCATGCCATATCCCATAAATTCTTGATGTAAAACCCATTTAAAGCTAAAATTTTATGATGGTACTAATAGTAAGTTCACTATGTACAAGAAGTTTTCTCATAGTTTATAAATTCGTTGCTTCTTTATGACTACTTGTAGAAAGAAAAAAGACAGTGATTAATTACCTAACATCAATTTCTACTATATAAAATGAACTTGAGAAATGCAAGATGACCATCATCGATCTTAGGTGCTTCGCCTGCATACTTATACAAGTCAGCCAAGTTCATGTTTCATAAGGTACCAAAGCTATAAAGACTTTTTTTAAAGATATATAACATCGGTCATTATGCTTTCATTTACCATGCTAAATGCATACTTAAATGCATATTAGTATGGCATCAATCGTTATAGTGCTTTTTGTAATGGAATATCGGGTAAAGTGAAGTGAACAACAATTGTTATGTGTTGTATGTTAAAAAAATAGTTAATAAAACTTGGGTATACCAGTAATAACATTGAAGCACCATTTACTTTCCAAAGCAATGGTGTACTAATTTGACCCGTTATCTTCACTTATTAAATTTTGAAGTGAACTCCAATTTCATCTGAACATATAGTTAATAGTTTGCTTTATGATTTGAACGTAAAATGGGTATCAATAAAGGGAATTAGCTAACTACCGTATTGTTTTCTTTCCATCCTTAGGCCGCTTTACATTTTTATCAAAGGGACACACATAGCGTTTTCTTTTTCTTTAACCTTTACAACTTTAACAACTTAGACATCTTTTCCTTTTAAAATGAAACATGGGTAGATAGCTGAATAATTTTTATAGTAACGTTATCTTGCAATGTTTTAAAATAAGACCGCTTTGCATTTAGAAATATGAGAAAATCACCAACTACTTCAAAAGAAACATTAATAAAGCCAACAGGGAGTACATGTATGTGGTAAAGGGGTAGACAAAACGAATAGAGAAAGCATATCTCACCTGCTCATGACTTTAGTAGCACAGTTCAAAGCAAATAAAAGAAAAGCTGAAGTGTTGAATATATTTTCTAAATGTCTGGGTAGTTAAGCGCTTACATGTATTACGAATCCACTTGCGAAGAAAATTGGTTAAAGCAGGTATTACGCGAAATTGTTCAGTTCATATCTAGAAGTTTGACTGTTGATTATTGAATAATAACCAAATAGTGCATATACTATTGAGCATTATCTTACTATGGAGCATTTTTATCTGTCTTGCCTTTATAAATAAATAAATAAAACTAATGCACATGTTATTTCAGATAGGATTTAAATGAATATTTAAACTTTCCCTCGCTTTCTCTCTGCTGCATACAACCGTCACATGAAGCGGTCTATCTACAAATCAAGAAAGTAGATTGTTGATGTTGTCAATTAATCTCAAATAAGTACTTTTTTGGAAAATTTTACTTTATTTGTTAAAGAGGTAAAAACAACAAGGTTGGACGTTCAATTCAAATTTTCCTCTGTATGGTTGTCCTGGGTATGGGTTGCCTGAGTAGTGACACATGTGCTGACTGAAAAGATGGTGCATAGAAACTAAGTGAGCACCAAGCTGAACTCCAAATAGACCAGTGGTGAATCAACATGAGGCTTGAGACAGCGCAACTCAAAACAGAGAGATAATGCGATAGGAGCTATGGCTTTTAATGCAATTACGCTATTTTGCATGACCCAAATAAAACTTAGCATTACAAATTACTATTTATTTGGAAATAGTCTCGATTATACTTTAATTCACTCTTCTATCGAATCTTATATCCATTATTCATTCATTCACATTTTGATACTAAATTATATTTACTAAAGACTAATAGATTTAATCTTTATTCCATTTCACATTATTATTATTATTATTATTTTGTGACAACAATATTTCTTATATACACGAGCAATGCATGTGCCAATATACTGGTGCTTGAAAAGAAATTAAGCTCATTACCAATGATTCGTATTTATTTCCTTTAGTTCATTCTTATATTCAGACTAGCATACTGGAGCGAAGGTGAAGATCAGAAGACCTACATACAGAAATCAAAAGAATACTTAAGCATTATAGAAAAAGAGATCAAAGGGAAGAAAATTTTCCAAAGTGAAAACATTAGCTATCTTGACATTGTGGCAAGTTACATTGCTCTATGGCTTAAAGTTATACAAGAAGTTGCTCAAGTTAATGTATTTATCCAAGATGAACACCCAGTTTTATGGAAATGGTCTCAAGAACTTTTGAACTCTAACGTTAGGTGAAAATGCTTGCCAGAAAAAGAAAAGTTATTTAACTTTTTTCAGGTAGGAAAGAAAGCATGAGTCATTTATATGCTTGTATTGCTAAAATAATCTTTTACATGGGTAATTTTAATAGTTAATTATAAATAATTTTTTATATGCTTGTATTGTTAATTACCTATTGAATTAAAGCATTGCTAAAAATAATCTTTTATCATTGCTAAAATAATCTTTTATATGCTTGTATTGTAAATAATTTTTTTTAACTATGTAACTATTTTTATAGTAATTTTTTTAACTATTTTTACATTGCTAAAATAATCTTTTAGCGATGATAAAAGCATATAGTTAACTATGTAACTATTTACCAACTATGAATTACCCATGGGTTATTTATCATTTATCATAGATGGGTAATTACCCATCTTTTATATGCTTGTATTGTTAATTACCTGTTGAATTGTTAATAGTTACCCATCTATGGTAAATAAATTACCCATCTATTTTAAATATTTTTACCCATCTATGATAAAAGATTATTTAAACATTAAAAGAGATGACAATGTTGATCATATCTTTGCTCATAGGGGTTCTCCTTCAACAAGGAGCATGAAAAATGTAGTTCATCAATCATTGAAGTATACCAAATGATGTAGTCCTATGCAATATGGAATATAAGAGGAGCACATTCCCTAACTAAGTTAGATCAAGTAAAGTATCTCATCAACCATCACAAAATATCACTATTTGCTATTCTGGAAACAAAACTGAATGAAACCCTAACAAATAAAGCTGTTAGGCACATTAACCCTACATGGACTCTCAACCATAATATGACTCAAGCTTCTTATGGTCGAATCATGGTTATTCATGACCCATCTGTGTTGTCTCTAACCTCTGTGCTATGTACTGATCAAGTAATGCACTTCCACGCCAAACTGATTGATTCTTCTTCCTTCTACCTTTCTATTACTTATGCTCACAATTCTATGAGCTCAAGGCAAGCTCTTCTTGATCTACTTCCAGCCTTTAGGCAAAATTCCCATCCCTGGCTTGTCTTTGGGGATTTCAACTGCTGTTTTTCCTTACATGACAAACTTGGAGGCCCCCCTTCTCCCAAAAGACATTTATCCTCTCAATAAAGCTATTGAGGATTCCAGTTTGCTTCCTATTCCCACTTCTGGTGCTGAGTTCACTTGGAATAACAGGAGTCGAACTGGAGTCAGAACATTTACCAGCATTGATCACTCTTTTGCTAACCTCCAAGCCTTAACCTATTGGCCAACTATGTCATCATTTATCCCCCAACCAGTCTTGTCTGACCACTCTCCTATAATTTTCTCCTCGGGTCAGAAGTTGTTAAAAGAAAAAAAAAGCTTCAAATTTTATAATACTTGGGTCCTTGAACCTGAGTATACTAGTATAATAAATAATGCTTGGTCTGAATTTTTTTATGGAAATCCTATGTTTATATTTTGTAAGAAATTAAGAGCTACAAAAAATGCTTTAAGAGATTGGGCTAGGAACAAATTTGGTGATGGGACTTTGAAATCAATTATGCTAAGGAAGAAGCTTTTGGAAGCTCAAGAAATAATGATGAACAATCCAGCTAATTCAGCAGCTGCTGAATCTGAGAGAAAATACTTTGATGAGTTAAATGAAGCTTTGGGAACTGAGGGGAATATGAAGAGGCAGCAATTGAGGCAAAAATGGGCAGCTGAAGGGGACAACAATACTGCATATTTTCATGCAGCCATTAAGGTTAAACAGTCAAAGGACCATATCTCAACTATTTATGATGAGTTTGGGGTCCTCCACTCTAACCCATCAGAAGTTGACAAAGCTCTTCTTAACTATTTTAAGAATATGTTAGGAAACAATGATGATTTCAATCCCCAAATTGAAGAACTAAACCAATTGTAGTTACCACAAGTGTAGCCTGAGGAAGCTAACAATCTTGTTATTAAGGTAACAGATAAAGAAATAAAAGAAACTCTTTTTTCCATGAATAGACAATCAAGTGGAGGTCCAAATGGGTTCAATGTTCAATTCTTCATTCACAGTTGGGATATAATCAAGAAAGATTTTTTAAAAGCAGTTCATAATGTTTTCACCAAATTCAAACTGTTAAAGGAAGTGAATGCTACAAATCTGGTATTTATTCCTAAAGTCCAACCTCCCTCTTCTGTTGCATCCTTTAGGCCATTTTCTTGTTGTAATGTAATGTATAAGTGTATATCAAAAATCTTAGCTTTTAGACTTGTTGTGGTACTTAGTAGATTAATTTCCAGGAATCAGTCTGCTTTTCTTCCCAGGAGGAATATCCTTGACAACATCTTGATTTCTCATGAATTATTAAAGGGGTATGGTCGTGCTCAAGCTACCCATAATGCCATGTTAAAATTGGACTTAATGAAGGCATATGATAGCATACACTGGACATCTATTGTGAGAATAATGGCTCTGATGAGATTTCCCAAAGTTTATGTGGCTTGGATATACGCCTGTCTCTCAACTCCTACCTTCTCAATAAATTATAATGGCTTCACTTCTGGATTTTTCAAAAGTAAGCAGGGAATCAGGCACGGTGATCCTATCTCATCTTATATATTCATTCTTGTTATGGAAGTTTTAACTACTATGTTGTCAAAGAGTTATGTGCAGAAGGAAATTTTGTTTCATTCTAAATGTAAGTCCCCACAAATAACATCCCTTCTATTTGCTGATGATATCATGATATTCACAAAGCCTGATCAGAGCTCCTTGGAGAATATTATAACTATGCTTCACAAATTCTATTATATGATTGGTTTGAAGCTGAATGCAAATAAATCTCATATTCTCACTTCTGGTATATCTTCTGAAGAAGCTAATCGATTAATTGCCATAACTGGATTGCAATCTATGAATAATAACATGAATTACTTGGGCCTTCCTCTTTGCTCTTCAAGAATAACTACAGTAAACTGCCTGCCTCTGTATTCCAAAATATGTGGCTTAATGTCCTATTGGGCAAATAGATTTCTCTCACAAGCTGGTAGACTTGTGCTCATCAAGTCTGTTATTTCATCTATGATGGTGTATTGGTCTAGGGTGTATATTCTTCCCATTAAGCTGGTGAAAATGATTAGAAATGCAATGTTGAGATTTTTCTAGACTGGCTCAATTCTTTCTAAGAAAATCATTCCGTGCTCCTTTGCCAAAATGGAGTTGCCTAAAAAGAAAGGTGGACTTGGAATTTTTAATTTGCAAACATGGAATAAAGCAGCCTTTAGTGCTCATTTTAATGCCTTGCTAAGTGGTGTTGATTCCTTATGGGTTGAATGGACCAAAAAATATAATCTGGGTAGAAGGAACTTCTGGACTATGTCTGAGCCCCAGAATTCTAGCTGGACTTGGAGGAAGATGCTGGACTTAAGAACTACTTACTCTCCATTTATAAAATTTGAGCTCTCTCAATCCAGTACTATCAATTTCTGGAATGATCCGTGGATGGCTGAAGGCTTATTGCTTGGGAAAATCTTTACCCCAAACCAGATTGCTCATACTGGAATAAGTAGGGATGCACATGCTATAGACCACTTGAATGATGGAAAGCTTATTCTGCCATACACCAGTAATCAAGAAATTAGAGCTGTTTGGAATAAATATCAGGGTCAAAACTACCATATAGCAATCAGTGACAAAATGCTTTGGAATGGAAAGCCTCACTCAATCTCTGCTACATATGATCTCCTTGCTAATGTGACTGGAAGCCCTGAATTAGTTTGGCATAAGGTTTTATGGTCAAGAATCTCTCCTGCTAGGGACAACCTGATGATGTGGAAGGTCATCATGAATGCCTTGTTGACCAAGAGTAAATTGATGTATTATGGTATGTTAGTTGATCCACTATGTGTTTTCTGTAAGCTGCAGACTGAAACTGTGGCTCACTTATACTTTGAGTGCACTGACTTAATGGGACTTTGGGGCAGACTGGTGAGAAGAATATATATAGATCATAAGCATGGTTTGTCTTCAGTTGAGTGGGATTTAATAAGCAAATCAACTAAATGGAGGAAGCTTGACAGAACTGTGTATTTCTTCTTCTTTAAGAAGTACTTGAAATTGGTTTGGGAGGAAAGAAATTTAAGATGTTTTGAAAATAAGAGAAGGAGTATGGATCGGCTATGGGAAGCCCTTAAGAATGTTATCATCACTGGTATGAAGGAAAGCATATATGACTTCAGTAGTCAGATGACTGAAGTTTGGATTTAGCTTTTGTATGTGTTTATGTTCCTCTTTCAACTTCTTCTTGTCTTGTTTCATTTGTGTGGTTTTCTTTGTAGCTTGCCTTTGTGTGGTTTTTCTGTTTTATTTCTTTTCTTTTTCTGGTGGTTATGAGCATGTTCATAATCATTTTCTCTTTTATTTTCCCAATAAACTGGTAGGGGACCAGTTAACCCCGCTTGCCTTGCAAAAAAAAATTACCCATCTATTTTAAATATTTATTTTAGCAATGTAAACGGCGATAATGTTTACATCAAATAATAAATCTGTACCGGAGTAATATTATTTAATTTGTATTTTCCTATATTTATTTTCCTATACATGTTGATTCTAAGATTGCGTTATGGTATGAATATTTACCTTTAAAAGATGCTTACGATTTTGAAGGCGATTGCAACCCGAAGAGGTGAATAGGGCCAACTGTGCATGCTCTGTTTGAGCCATCGGATCTGTGTTTCCTTTGCAGACCTCTATTGTACGTACACATAACATCCCTATATCAGTCTCAGCTGCGCTCCAGTTTGAAATCCAGTCATCCCGCTGCAAATGCACATTTGTTTAGTGTCAAAATTCATACTTTTGAAATTCAATGCGGTGTTTATTAAAGAGTACTTACAGCTTGTTTCAGATCGTTATATATTTGTTCATGGTTCCTTTGCAGCTACTGTTGTGCAATCCTCGTTGTTAGGGGATCAATGAGCCGATATATGAGATCTACTAGTTTTCCTGCATATCTGCGTGCATCACTTATTCTTAATTGGAGAATTCTTTACTTGAGTATTCCTATGTTATATTACAACTACTATATCTATCTTTCTTTCTTTTCCAGGCAACTAAATTGTAAAATAACTTATGATCACTACAATTGCAAAGACAACAAGGAGTCAATGATCACTGCTGATATAGTAAAGTCTTAGGAATATATTGCATTTAAATTTACTGGAAGGATTACAGAAATCAAGTAATCTGCTCCTAATAATGCAATAAACTAATATTCAATGCTGGCAGCATGTTAAATAAGTATAGTATTTTCACATTACAATACAAGCATATATAGACACTCAACAGAAGTATAGAACCATATACCATTATTCGCTTTTCACATGTATGCATTTTCAGTCTTAACTCAAAAACTGTCTATACCATGTAATGTAAAATGTAAGTTACCAAGGTTGACACTAATAACATCTATATAACAATAGTATCTTTTTTCACATTAAAAGAAGTGCCAGATATAACAGAGTTAGGCTAATGTTTAGGATATAACAATAGTACTACGATGATATACATAAGAAACTTTTATTTACTTACGCAAGTGCACCAAATGTGCCATTGAATGTTACAAAACCAGAGTTTCTTGCAACTAAAAGTGCCTACAACTAGTTAAAAAAACTGTAAATCCAATATCTTTTTGCTTGATTTCTGATAATATAGAATTAACATCGAATTACGGATGTAATACATATTATTCATATTTTCAGAAAATCTTACTTTCAATACATTTCAACTGATACAATACAATACACAAAAATGTTATATCACATAATAATAATAGAATAAATTGGTTAACTTACTACAATGAAAAAAGTTTTGTCCCCTAGTTTAGAGAAAAATATCAACAAGAATGCCTGCAAATTTAAGATGTTGAAAAATGTCAGAAGAAAATTCACTTGTCCATCTGATTGTTGCCATCAATGAATATAGAAGAAACCTAAGTTAAAAAAATAAATATGTTTAAATACAACTAGAAAATAAAATGTAAGACTTCATAAGGAAGCATTCCTGAAGAAAAACCTGATGAATCATAACAACAAATTGTAGAAAGAGGTAAAGAATAAACCTGATGAATCCTGTTTGTCATCAACATCGATGATGTATGACCCTTCAGCCTCAGCTGCGTCTTCCTCGTCTGCTTCATCTCCAAAGGCATCACTATATTTGTGTCTATCATCTTCTGTTTTTAGGGTATAACCATTATCATCATCATCTACATCACTTGTGGTATCGTGAAGTACTTCATCCTCTTCAGTTTTTTTATGTTCCCCTGTCTAATGAGAAGCTCCAACATGCCCTAACTCCTCTTTAGACTAGCCTGAAGTATCAACAGAATCTACTAGCTCCTACAAATGTGAATTTAATGATAACCCAAATTAGGATGAGAAAAACATTAAACTTCATGTAAATTTGTAAAAATTCATGTTCAGATCGTATCACAAAAACCCTAAAGAATTACCTTCTCGCTCTTGAAACGGGAACGGACATTACCGAGCTCCTTGTCGACCCGGACTCGCTCTTGCTCCTTATTCTGACAATTCTGAACGTCGCTAATGAAGACAGAGAGGCCTCTCATCCCTAAATACACATGTAACAATATTAGCAAATAACTTTAATGAGATGCAATGTAACAACCAACATACTGCTACTTTTCTTCTTATTCCTCAGGAGTTGATACATCTAAAAAAGGAATATTTTAAAGCACATCAAATAAATATATACATATCACTGTTAAGACATGAATAATAAGGGTACCTTCAATTTCATCTCCATCGCCAATTAATAATAGGGTGGCCAAATTACCCAGTTTAGTTAATTTTGACATTAACTAAGAAAAAAGCTACCAAGGTGATTATTAACTTTAATAGATTACTCCTGCTAACTCCAAAAATAGATCCCTTCAAATACACAAGTGCTAATTATTCGATTTTACAAATAGATCCATAAAATTAAACAAATATCTTCTTAGCCTTGCACGATATAATTTTTTTTAATGGAACAACCACAAAAAATCAAAGGAATGCTCACCGATCAATGTTGAAGGTGACCTAGGCGAGAGAGGCACAACGAACAAAGGGGTAGAATTCACTTGTCGAGAGTAGCAATATGATTTTTTGTTAGTGTCATTGGTGATTACAGGACAAGCAAATAGAGAATTTCGTTTCCTAGGGTTCTCGGCGGGGAATGGGAAAGATACGCGGGAGCAAAATAATTGGAAAAGAAGCGGCCTAGAAAATATTTTGTATGTCCGCTTATAAATTTTGATACCTTACTGTTTTATGACGTAGTTCAATGCCATCTATATTTACTTTTGCTTTTGACGGAAGTAATAATTGCAACCAGCACTTACACGCTATTAGACATTGCAGTTAATAACCAATTTTCTTGTAGTGCTCAACACTGAAGTAAACCTTTTTAAAGACATCCTTATTTATTTGGAATCTCACTAGGATACTTAATACTTTCTTTTAGGAGAGAGGCGGATCCTACAGCCACTTAATACACTAAACCAAAAGCGAACCCCTATGAAGATATCCCTCACCGCTCCTAATTCCAAATTTGTACCATTCAATACATTTTAATTGGGAAAGCGGCAAGCCCTCAAACAACCACTTAGTACCTCTGACTCTAAAGCAGGTCCTATCTCTCACAAAGTCATGGGTCCTAGGATTAGTGATATCTCACATCAGTAGTAAGTGCACCTGACTACCAGTAGCCTCAAAGCGAAGGGTAGTCTTCCGTCGAGTGACTCTACTAACTTGCATCACTAACCTACTAAGTCCAATTAACTACCCTAAGTATTTACTTATACTATCTTAGGTTGACATTGGACTTAGCTTACTAATTCTCTTTTTATTCAAGGAAATAGTGTAGGATCGATTTCACCCTAGAGGGGGGTGAATAGGGTGATACTATCAATTATAAAAATTTAATGCGGAAGTTTATAAAATATTTTCAACACAGATCTTAGCAGAATAATAGCAGCACAGATAATAGCAGAATAGTAAATGCAGAAAATAGAACACACAGATTTACCCAGCTTCGGCAAAACCCTGCCTACGTGCTGCCCCCAAGGTTTCTACTAGAAATTAGATAGTCAGACGCTTACACACGTAAACTTGCAACACCCGCTATCGACTAACCTAGCTCTACGCTCAAAACCCTGCCACAACTCAGCCACTGAGTTGTGAATTCTCAAACTACGCCACGTAGTTTGTCCCCTAGTCACACGACTAGAAATTACACAGAAGTTTAAAAAGAAAATACAATTTAAAACAAAAATAAAACAAAACCCTAATTAAAAATTTAAACTTAAATAGGCTGGCCCAAAGTAATAATATCAGTCACTATATGTCGGGCCCCTTTTCTCTTTTATTTCCTTGGTTTGCTTTGCTCTGTAAAAAGAATGTCGGCCTCGTTCGTCCCTCTTTCCAATAATTAGGGCTTTGCAATTGAAGAAGCACCGACTTCAATTTGATCGATCGAATATGTGATTTCGATTTCTTTGCTCTGTGGATTGATCGTCTCTTGATATGCTTTCGGCTGCTTCTATTTGTGTCGAGCGTGTTATACTGGATGAAAAATTTGTAAGTGTTACTCCTTTTTAATTTCGATTGTGCTCGACTTTGATTCGAGTTGAATGATAATTCTTTGTTGCTTGAACTCGAATGATTATTGGCCTATGATGTTACCGGGTTTAAATAGGGTTTATTTCCCTATATTTTCGTTCGAATTGAATTCGTCTGATAATTTGTTTGCCGTTCGATTTTGCTTGAGTGATTGTGATGATTTCTAACTTCTTCAATTTTGTATACTTCGTTGCTTGATTCTCACGGCTTGGGTTTCTTGACAACCACGGCTTGATGATTTTGAATTGGTTCATTTTTGCCTTGGTCATCACGGCGTTGATTTGCTGGTGACTCCGGTTTGATTTCTGACTTGGTTCCGTTCTTTTTGCTGTTGACTCGACATTGCTTTGATTGTGATGATTTTTGGTCGAGACTGTGTTGTATGTATCTTGACCCAAAGTTTTGATTGCACCTATGTTGAATCCAGCTTATAGCTCGGGTTTGACCTTGTGCTCGTGTCGTGACTTTGTTTGTATTTCACTTGCGTTGAACCCGACTTTTAATTTGGGTTTGACCTTGTGCTCACCTGTCCCTGTAAATTTATCAAGTGTATATTGGTGCGCACGGCCTTGTAGCATGTACAGTGATACACTGTGCATGTCACAAGCTGTTCATGTATGATGAATTCAGAGTTAAATGATGACGAACAACCCAAATAACTGAGGCAAATAAAATTTTCAAAATCAAGTTTTATTTTATACTGCAAAAATATTTCTTTTTCAATTTTACCGCGTCTGTGTGTATTATTGCAGATTACTCAGATGCTGGATTCAATCTCGAATAGAGTTGAAGATAAATACGAGTGTGAGTGAAATGTAGTGAGGTGCATTTGTAGATGAGAATTGTGATTTAGTCAAATTTGTATTGAAAATTGTATATATATAGTGAGAGCTTGAATTTGTACTATTCAAAATTGTAATAAATATTTGTTTGAATAAAATATCTGTTTGACTTTAAATTCTGTGTTATTTATTTTATTCAGCAAATATTTATTTAATCTGTGAAAATAAAATAGTACATTAACAAATACATTTAAATATACATATGTTTATTATCATCAAACAAAAATCATATACTCGCATATTCAATAAATAAGATTTACCTTAAATACTTATCTACCCATAAATCTCCTTTTAATGCTCCTAAATGTCAATTTGTCCATAAAATCCTAACGGACATTTCCTAAGACATTTATGTATGACTACTTATTTCAAATTAGTAATCTTTTTATATCTATTCCATGTTTATCTGTCCTTTTTTATCCATTTGTCCCTATTAATTGTAACTCCCAAATTCATTTCATTAATTGCCCATTTATCGGAGTTACAATCTTTAATTCCCATACTAACCAATTGTAACCCCTAATCTAATCTTTTCATTTTTTACCATTAATTGCCCATTAATTGGGTTACAATCTTTTATTTCCTATTAATTATTGGAAATTCCTAATTTATTACCCATTAATAGGAATTACTACATTTCATAATTCTACCTATTCACTTCCCTAAATATAATAATAACTAGCGAACGTTACACATAAATAACGTACGAATAAGCGTTGTTCTTCTTATTAACGCAATAAATACATATAAAATGCCTAATAAAACTACCTATTCATAACCAAATATATTTTAATCATAAATTTATAACTAGAATATACTTTCCATATTTAATTTGCTGGAGTTAAATTCCTTAGGAAGATTTTCCGCTATGATTTCCATTGGTTTAACACAAAAAGGAAAGATTGACTCTGTTTGAAATTACAAGGAATGAATAATTCTTTTTAATTGAAATCTATACTTTACACATCCTTTTCCATTTTATTTTATTCCTTGTTAAATCAAGCGTTGCCTTTTTAAATCAAAAGTGAGGAAAAGCAAACAAATTTATATAAATCAAACGGATGTTCTTTGCACAAATTAAACTACGGAAAATCTACAATTTAGCACACATTTGGGTGATAATCCAAAAATCCTATTTTACACCCAAGTACAAATTTGGAATAAAAATATACAACATTCAAATTCTAAAATCTTTGGAACTGATTTCCAGATCTAGATGTAAACGTATTTCAAATTAGATCTAAAATAAGAATGTGTAGGTAATGGTTTTCTACACTAATTTAAGCCTATAATTCACAAATAAAATCGATTTAGGCATAAAAATCAAACGTATGCCAACGTAATAGATTTAAAATCATAAACAATATATAGAATTTTCCACTCACCTTTTAAAAGCGATCCGAATCTCCAGATCTAAAGTAGAACCTTAAATTCATCTCCAAATCCTTTTTAATGCAAGAAATAT
Source organism: Allium fistulosum (assembly GCA_030737815.1). Classification (NCBI taxonomy): domain Eukaryota; kingdom Viridiplantae; phylum Streptophyta; class Magnoliopsida; order Asparagales; family Amaryllidaceae; genus Allium; species Allium fistulosum. Next base: position 423,912,043 of record CM060903.1, read on the forward strand.
GTATAAAAGGGCATATACACACATTAGAATTACAGATCTAAGAAGAGATTCAGGATTAGGAGAGAAAATAGATACAAATATACAAATTACCTCAAATACGCATATAGTTGATTCTTTTCTTCTCCTTTTTATTAAATTTCTATTCTTCTCCAATTTGTATGAATATAGATATAGTATATCTTATTTTTATAATGTAGAAAGAAAGTGGAGAAGAAGAAATGATAGAGCTTTGCTACTACCTTCAGAAAAATATGAGAAGAGAAGGGAGAGTTAGGCCTGAATTTATAGGCGCAAGAATCAACCTCAACCGTCAGATTGAAATATATTAAATCCGGACCGTTGGGCCTAATCTAAACCTAGCCACCACACAGTGAGCGGTCGACTGCCCTTACCTAGGTGTTGACAACCCATGATGGTGGGTCAACCTATAGGCTCGGGTTAATTAATATAAAACGTTAATTTATCTAATCGAATTATTTCCGTTTCGAATTTGTTTTTCGTCGGTAACTTCTTCTTTTGGACTCCGATCGCAAAACTTCAAATAGAAAGTTGCTTGGAATTTCATCTCTAATGCAATGGTGCAATTTTCGTGGTCAAATTCCATTGTTTGTACAAATTCCATTTTTGGAGCCTAATTAATTAACTAACTAAATAACTAACGCCAAATTACAGTGTGTTACAAGTCTTAACAGACGTATCAATGTCTTTTTCTCGATATGTCTTAACTAGAATCATTTAAAAAGCATTTATATATCGATTCAATATTCATGGTTACAAACGAATTCGTAACTACAATCGATAAAACAATATCATAAGGATTTTCTACTTATATAGGTTTAATATGGTAATTAACATTACTTATACCTCTATATAACAATATATATAAAAAATAATATAATACCAAAAGCCTAGTTCACTTTGAACAAGGTTATTTTCTAAGAGTTAAGTTACGTATAAATCACATAATTGCCCCTATAGCACTCCCAAAACTCTATCAATTTCTCATTTGCAGTTGGGGCCAATTATTGTGCCTCATCTACCTAAATTAGACCGAAAAGGGGCTTTAGTTAATGAATCCATGATATTATTATTTTGTATCTACTTTTCGATTATGCTTCCACATTACTAATAAATTCTTTTATCAATTTATTATGGAGAACATATCTCGACTTCTTGTCAAGCTGTCAATTATTTTTGCAATCTATATTGCATCATTATAATCACAACACATAGTGGATTTTCGATGGTGGGAACCACCTTTAGCTTTCTTATAAATTTGCATATATATATATATATACCGCTTTCATTGCAACGTTATTCAAGGCAATGTACTTAGCCCTTATAGTTGAATTTGCCGCAACCTCTTGTTTGGAGCATTTCCAACTCAAAGCTCCTTAATTAAGATTCAAGATGAATTTAAGACTGACGTACTATTTTCAATATCACTTCTGAAGTTTGAGTCCCAACACTTCTTAGTATGAAGTTCGTTGTTTTTATAAATAATTTCTATTATTTTCCAATACCGAAATACTCTTTACTAATATTTAGTGGCATTGCCTTTAGATTTGACATTCGCTTAATATACCAAGCGTATGAGCGAGATCTAATATACCACACAACATAGCATACTTGATGATTATTATTATCGAAGCATAAGGTTTCTATATCATATGATCCATATTAAATAATTTGATATGAAGTTTATGTTTATGTTTGTGTATTGTGTGTGTATAGTGGGACAATCCCAACATCCATATATAATGAGTATGAGACGTCTCTTTCAAATCCTTTATCGAGATTAAATTACACTAAAACTCATTTTAATATGGGTACATAGTTAACAATCAGTAATATGTTACTTACTTGTAATATTAGAAATGATTAAGTACCTTTGATTTTTCTTTCTTACAGACTCACGCTTCCTCTTCATTTTTACCCAACCAAACTATTTTATTTCTATATCGAAATACTTGCTTAACCTCCAGATGTTTATTTGATGACATTGTTGTATCAGCTTTTGGATCATTTCCAAAAACTATAAACTTGTTATCGGTCCCACCGACATCGAGACAATTTGGTTGTTGTGTACAAACAATTTCTTTTAAATCATAATTTAGAAGTTTTGTTTCAATATCAATGTACCAAACTCAAATTCATATCATGCAATAATTTGCTAGTAAAATTTGAATAGACTTAAGCATGTTGACTAGCAAAATTACTCTACTATTTCAACATTTTAAATTGATGAAGTCATTTCCTATCAACACTTCTTTGTATAACTCCCACTGCATTGGTTTTTCTTCTAGATGACTCACTTTTGGCCAATGAGTCATATCCTTTTAGGTACAATTATCAAAGTTCATATTTTGTTAATGTACTTAGAATCCATTTTGGATTTAAAGCATCGCTTCATGTAGTAGAGTCCAATTCCATCATGGCATGTCGACAACTAAGGAGACTGTTACTATTAATAATTCATTTGTTCTTGACAGTGATAAGAAACTTGTAGTTTTTCTTCAATGTGTGAGAACTTCTATTACACATTGTAATGTAAATGTGTCTATTTTAGGCTTGATTAAATTTACTTCATCTACATAATCAAATACTATGTTAGGATCTTGGATCGTATACAAGTCCATCGCAATGCGACTAATTTCTCTAAAAAGAAATTCCTTTGGTATGAAGGTGGTGTTTTCTTCAAACAACAATTTGTTTCTCAATGCGTGGGAATAGGCATTCAAAATAAATAGGGAATTGCCATTGAAATTACATAAAATAGACCTAGTTTTGAGCTTATGAAACTTACGTTCATGATGTAAATTGGACAACCAAATTTCTTAAATTATCTAAGATTAGGGTTTCATATCTTACATGAAATCACAAACTATGCTTTTAGATGAAATTAAACAAACATACGCACTTACCGTTAAGTACATATCCCTATAGAAAGAAGTAATTCAACTTCACTCATTACCAATCGTACTTTGTCCAATAGAGTCCAATTACTCCTTATTGGTACATCCATATGCAGCATATGGTGGAATGACTTTAAGAGCAAACTATATTCCTTTTAGGTAAGTATTGCAACTCTTATCCAAAATACTCGCATACTCAATCAGATTGGATTGTCTTATTTCCTTTACATGTTATATTTATTACTTTCGTTTTATATTCTATGAATTTATTATAGTTATCCAATTTGTGTGCCAAATACAACATGTTTATATCTTAGATAGTTCATTGTTGAATTTAACGAATTATGCAGATCCACTTTTGGTATCATCAAACCTTAGATTATATACATCTATATGTATCAATCTAATGGGTTAATTAACTCTTTTTTCGCTTCCATCAAATGGCTTATTTTCACTTAAATATTTAAGATACAATGCATAAGTACCAAATGGTTCATAATGATAAGAACAAAGAATTATTTCTTAATGATATGGCTTACTCCATAATCCCAAAAGCAATTGTCCGGTGTTTTAGACATTTCTGTATTTTCTATTGCTAACACACTACTATTGTTATGGAAATAACTACATTTTATAAAGAATATTCACAATATTCTTACTGAAACAAAACTGTATCTATGTTTGGTCAAAACCAAAAATAGCTACTATTTAATAAATAATATTTGGCATAAATGAAAGCAATCTTTCATAATTTGATGCATCCACTATAAAGTGTCATGTGAAATGCTCCTATGATTTCTACTGTTACAACAACGTTTGAAATATGAAGCTCCATTCAGTTACTTTCCATAGCTATTTATTTCTTTTACTATAACTAATTTATAGTTGAGAGTTTCAGATAAAATATGTCGAACTCAAACAAATAAATCTTGCAGAAACCAATTTTCTATAATCAAATTTTAATTATATTAACTTATATTTCTTTGTCAATATTTGATTCAGTTCTTTTAGTATATTTTAATCGATAAACAATTTTAATTATATTAACGATGCAAATTTATTTTAGTAGATGTACAATATCACATATGTTCTTACACTTGTTAGATTGATTTATTATACTTATCTAATAAGACTTCCATTAACTTCTGCATTTCTCAAAAACCCAAAAGGAGGTACATGAATTTCATAAATTCCATTAGAGGGAGTTAGAATCCACTTATCATGTTACTACAACCTTGATGGTGCTCAACATGCTATATTCCCCATAAACAGTAAGTAACTTCTTACTAATTATATCTCGTATATAACTTCTAACCATAATTTTACTATGCTCCTAATAATCTTTATGACCTTGAGGGTGCTCATCAAGTCATAGAGTATATGATATACTCTTGACCCATCATTTTGTGATATCCTAAGAGCAATTACGTAATCTTGAGAATACTAACAAAGTTACATAATATTCTTACTTATTCGGTGATAATATAAACATCGCCTTAGATATTTTATGGCTTGAGGGTGCTCAACAACCATAAGTATGTAAGGTACACTATTTATATTATAAATAATGAACTGTATTTTTTAAAAATCCATAATTCAAAATATTTTTTACAATGTATTAAAAACTATATTATTGACTATTTAAGGGACATGAGTATAACTCATGACATCATATGTCTTTATATACATCCAATTTATATTTACAACTCATGTGTTTTAATTTATTTAACCTCTCATTTTCTTTACACATATATATTATAATATTTATAGTTTATTAAGTTATATGTATGTGTATTTGTATATTCATATGTATCCTTCCATTAATTAAATATTTTAATTAATTATAAATATAACATTATATTTTTGTATATAATTTAAACCTTTATGAATACACTTTAAAAACATTATTAAATATCCATAAACCTTAAAAATTAATTTTAATTCAAAATAATTTTAAATTTGAATTTTGTAACTCTTTATAAATTATATAATATTTTATTTAAATTTAAATAAAAATTCAATTTGTAATATTCAAATACACTTATTTGAATCAACCTAAGACTCAAAACACTTCTAAATCTTCCATAAGTGTGTACTGGAACAGTCCACTTTGGCAAGCCAGATAAAGGCTGGGAGATCAAGGGGTTTTCCATTCATAAGAATGTTCCTTAATTAGAGTAATCTTCTCGTTAGTTTAAGCACATTTTCCTTAAACGCCCATCTAATGGTTTTTTTCCAAAAGATTGCCCTACATGGTGATTAATTATTCACATAAACACAATGCGGCTTCTAATATCATTGTTGGATCATGCGCATTGACATCATAAGTGAAATAGTGAATTTAAAAAAAACTGTTTTATTAATTTGCACAAGGTCGTATTTTGTATTTATATGAATAATATATTTTTACTAAATCATTTATGGTATTTCTTAATAAAAGAGTTTGAGAAATATTTTTAATTTATTTAATTTTATTTAAAATATTTATTTGTTTGTTATTGTTTAATGACAATATTTTATTATTGATTTAAACTAAATTTAATTAATTAATTTTAAAATAATTTTATGTTTTAGTATATTTTAATATGTATGTATTCATAATACAATCATCATGACTATATTAAGAAAAATAAGGGCTTATTATAGGAACATGAGTGATATATGTATAATCAACAGATGTGACTTACGATTAATGGATATAATGATTATGGTCATATTTCAATGTTGATGTCAAAGGGATATATATATACATCAAATAATTAACTATATTTAGATTAGTATAAATTAATTTTTTAGCCATTTTTTTAATTAATATCTATATTAATAAATATATATAATATAATATTGTTATATATATTTATATGTGCGTGTGTGTGTATTATAAAATAAAAATAATATTGGTAAGCATATATGTGTGTGTAATAATTTATTTTAACTAGTGAAACATATATATATATATATATATATATATCTGTGTGTGTACTAATTAAAAGGAGGTTAGGTATTTTAATAATTTAAAATTTGAACTAGTTTGACTAATTCAAATAATATTTTTTTCTATACTCTCCTAACCAAATTTTTAATAAATAAATCCCTTCGGATTTAAAATATATGTATGTATAAAAATATTATTTTAAGTTTTTCAAATATTTGAATTTTACAATTCTTTTGACTTTCTTAAAAAAAATATTGCTAGAAGCCGAAAGCTTAATAATAAAAAATTATTTATTTACTTTTTGTTTAAATTTCCATGCGAAAATTTATGTGTATGTACACATGAATTTTTTAATCAGGAACCTAAGGCTAAATAATTTTTTATATTTATAATATTAAAACCAATGTTAAATTTATTATTTTAAGTACAAAATATTTATATTTATATTTACATAATTTTCAGATTTGTAATGAATTTTTTAACTAAAAGTGCTTATATAAATGTGTGTGTGTGTATTAAATGTTTTTTATTAAATAATAAGAAAAATAATTTTTGAATTTTTTGTCATATCATTGTTTGAATGTAAATTACATAACTAGCATTTATGTGTGAGCATAAATATATGCACATATTTGTATATATTTAAAATAGAATAATACCTCCTTTTTGTGATCTTGCTAATTGTCGAACACCTTAGTTATTGATTGTTTCCTTAATTTCCTTGGTCACAGTTTGCAATGCCATGTTCTTGACTTCACTAATGTTTGCTAAAGGATTGGGTTTCGTTTGTTCTTTCAATACAACAAAAATACCATTTTACACCATTTTTGCTTACAACGTTTTGAAAAAACATTATAAAATATTCTTTTAGCTACGTTTTTAAGGAAATGTTGTAAACCCGTTGTTTTTACAACTTTTTTCACGTAAGTTGTAATAATACTCTCTAACAACGTTTTTTCCTTAAAAGTTTTAAATACAAATTTATAACAACTTTTTTTATTAAGTTGTCTTACTCATAAATTTTTAAAAACCATTTTTTTGAAAAGTTATAAATATATTTAATAATTAATATTTACCGTTAAATAATTACTAATTAACTTATAAAACTTAATAATTAATTATATATATAATAATTACCAATACTGTATACATAATAATTAACATTAATATTTAATACTCAATTATAACTAATAATTAATAAGTAATAAGTGAATAATTAATAATAAATAACTAAGAAGTAATATTTAATTATTAATATTAAGTCATTATTATTAAATAATTAATAATTAAGACTAATATTTATTATTCAGTATCAAATATTTAATAATTGTATTTAATATTTCAAAAAATTAAAATTTTGATGTTCTCGAAAATAAATTTAAAAATATTAATAAAATTTAGATGCAAAATTTTGAAATTTTCACAAAATTTAAAAATGTAAAAATCAAACTTTTAGATAAATATAAAGATTAATAAAATATTTAAAATTTCAGAAAATTTGAAAATGTTAAAAAATTAATTCAAAATTCAAAAGATATCTAATAATTACATTGCAAAATATATTGCAACTTATATATGATACGAAGTATTATTTACATATGCATCTAAAGATTTTCTTTTTTGACTTTCTTCTTTGATATATATAAAAAGTTTTCTTTTGACTGCAAAACCAATTTTTTGGCCCAAACCTAAATTTTTGACTTATGCATGTTTCAAATGCACTCTTATATATTTTTCCCAAATCCGAACCCAAATTCAGTGGATTCAATTCGAACTCACACTTAATATTTTAACGTCGTCGTCGAACCCTAATTCTTTCTAGTGGCACTCACACTTAACTTACCCCTAACTTCTACAATCGAAAAGGAAGTACATACTCAGAGTAACAAGTTCCCGCTATAAACGCAGGAAGGCCCACTTCACAATGCCATCAGGTTTCCGTTGGATCCTGATGAGCTCACGTCTATCAGCTGTGATAGTTCACAACAACTTAGGAAGGTAACAAAATTCTAGAATCAGCATCGATACTCAAACAGTAAGGTAATCACTTCCGCACTCGTGTTCTTAGACTTCGGCAAGGTCGTGACTCAACTAAATAGTGGCGGCGGCTTTAGGCAATGCCATAGCTCCAAGCGGAGAGTATTTCAAAACCCTGGCATCACAATGATAATCCCAAAGGTTTCCAGCTTCAGCGTTATAGGGCTAGGCGATGGAGTTTAGAATAGGTGCAGTAATCATTGGCTAATCCAAATTTGGGAATAATGAAAACAAAATAGGGGGTTAGGAGTATTTGTATTAGGAGATCAAAGTGTTTTAAAGAGCAAGTTGTGAAATTATTTGAGAAGAGCGATTTGGGTTTGGATTCTGGGTTTGAAGTGAGGTTGCAAGTGGTTTTGTGGTCTAGGTGTGTTCGTGATGCAGGTTGAGGAGGAGAAATTGGTGATGGTGATTGATGGAGTGGGCAGCTGGTTGATGAGATATGGGTTGTGGTGGTTTGGCTTTGTCGAGGCTGAAGTGGCAAAGGGAAGAAGAATATTTTGAAAAATGTTTTTTAGGAAGAAATGAAAGGAAAAATATTCATTTTAGAAAGGAATTAATGTGTTAAAGAAAGTGAATTTAAAAATATATTGTATAATATATAATATTGAGGATAAAAAATGTTTCTATAAAAAATGCATTCTTAAAAATGTATTTAGTAATTTAGAAAGGAATTAAATGTATTATAGAAAGTGAGTAAAAAAATGTATTGTATAATAGTATATTGCGATATCTAAAAATAGTTGTAGTTGATTCCATCACAACATCAAAAATTAGTTGTAGCTGATTAAAAAGTTTATGCAACATCTAGGAAACGTTGTGAAAGGTGCCATCCCTATTACAACTTCACCCAAAACGAAGTTTCCAAAAACATTTAAAACACACATTACAACATTTATTAGGTGTTGTAATAAAGTATATTTGTTGTAGTGTTTTTCTCTTTTGTAAAGAGAATGAGAAAAGGGTGGCTATAGCCAACTAGATCGTAAATATCAAGTCCCTTTCTCTCTAGATTTGAAGATCTACCACCCTTGCACTCTCCATCTATGGCAGACCAAGATAAGGAATGTTTTGGCTTCCAAACAACGGGCCAAAATGAGTTAACACGTTAATTCATTCATATATTTATTTTATCCAAAGTTGTTCGTTAAATAAATCAACGTAAAACTTTTACATGTCGTTTTGAATAATTTTTCAAACTTTAATTAGTAATTAAATTACCACTAAGATTTAATATAGCATCTGTATTAAATTTTATTATTAATTTAAAACATTTATAAATTAATTGTATATTGTTCGAATTCGAAAATAACTAACAACTCGGTTGTGTTGACTCTTTGGCGTGAACTCGATCCCCGATCGATATTTAAACAATTGAAATACTGAAGCATGTATGGACTTTGCTAAAAAGCAGTATCTAGCATAAGTACAATGCTTATAGACCACTTAGGAGAATTCCAACTTCTAACCTATAACAATGTCACAGACCGAAATTTTCGACTTTCGAAAATTCAACATCGATACTCACTTTATCGACTGTCGAGCAATCGAGTGCCGGAAACTCCAATAGTGAGGGTTTTAAGAAGAAGAAAAAGGCAGAAGAAGAAGAAGATAGAAGAACAACAAAACAACAACAGATACAGAACAGAGACAATATCAGAATCTCACATATCGCAGCGGAATAATATATAATAGATGAATCAATATTCTTTAAAACAAAGAACTATATCATTTTATACATACATCAATCATCAGAGTCAATATAAAACAATGGACAGTTATATAAACTTGTCCTCATACAGAATACACAGCGGAATAAATATATCAGATACAAATACTACGTCTCGTCCTCCAGCTTATCTCCAAAGCTCCAGAATATCCAGAATATCCTGATAACATAACTCTAGGCTGCCCGTGTGGAAATTGGTGGGCACCCAGAGTTTAGAAAGGAACAATAAACTCCGAGTCAGTCATGGTGACTGGTGTGAGATCGTAAAACAGTTTATCTTTAAAATAAACAACAGGAAAACTTTTAATGTCAATTCGCAATGCTTTTGGAAAATGAAACTACCATAAGACCTCCCACCACACACACAATGCAAATGCAGACTTGGAGGAGATTTCTTCTTATGATAGTCAAAGATGCTTACTACGCAAAATCAAATCATTTTTGATATTATTATTAGTGCATAGTGGAAAACATTTCGAAAGTATAATATAAATCTTAGCCAGCATAGGTACCATTATATTATGCCTGCTATAGCTGCCTCCTGAGGAGACAGGTTATACAATTGAAATCGTAAAGGCTCGTATTGTTTCTTTGGATTTCCAACAAATGGTCAGGCTAAGGAACTTCCTTTTCCACGATGGGTACGTCCCTGGAATAGACGACCCGAGAACCTAACCGGATCTCTGCCAACACAAGGCCGGGTTACCTCTGCAAAAATAGGTAACTACTGACACGCGTATGCCATCCCCCGATCGTCACCGATCTTCCCGAGGATCCCCGATTTCCAACAAACCACATAGATAATAATGCAGCAACCACATAGGTTAAGTATCTGGGCTCCATACCATGATACCACCTCTATCCAGAAGGAATGACATACACTAAGGGGCGCTACTCCCTAGAACCTTGCCGCATCCTTCCTGTTTCGACCATTTCCGGGGTGTGAGGCTCGACGAAGTCTCGTCCACAAAGCTACGCTTTCTCAAAAAGCCCTGCTTCGGGTCAAACAAAATGATCAACCTATGATCACAAAGATATAAGATCAAACAAATGATCATATCACAAATGATCAAACACTGATCATTTCACAGCAACACTCAGTATGTCACGTTACCAAATTGGGATATATCGCTGATAAATTTCAACTACATAACCTCTGAGCTCGTACGTCTCAGAGAAGGGTGTTAAGCTAAGAGAATAAATTCTCCGCCACCAACAGAAATGTATTTGAAAGAAATCAGCTTTATATCTCAAATTGTAACGTCAGACACACCATCCATACAAGTCTGTTCCGGGATCGAACAGAACCGAAGGCACTTCTCACGAAGCCCTTGCATTTCCGGATAATTTTCTAATCACGTCCGGACTTCCCGTCACTAAGGTGATAAAACCTCTAAATCGGAGATCAGCCGATGTAGAGTAACTCGACGGTAATCCTTCCGTTTTCAAAAATATCCGGTCTTCAACACCGGTCTTCAAATGCAATTCATAACGACGTATCACATATTCGGAATGGGTTATACGACCCCATGGTCCTTTCCCGGCTAACCCGAATAGTGAGCAATTATTTAAAAATAAGTGTGGCATTCAATTTCATCCAATTCACAACAAATACCTACTCAAGGTAATTATTGATAGTCGGTTATTTAACTATCAATAAAGATGCGCAACATCATCAGATTCCAAATAATTTTCCCAATTATTTATTTTCCAAAATATCTTTACTAGATATAAAATTTCCACACTTTCAAAAATAAATCAATATTTATTTTTAAACAACTTCCCTTTCTTTTTATAAATTCCATAGTGAATTTATATTTTTCAAAATATCTACTGATATACGATTTTCAATCGTTTTCAAATATTCAATTTCAATTTATCTTTAAGAAGGTAAATTCTCAAAAACGTTTCATTTCATTCTGGAAATGCATTTCCCTACTTATTTAATAATAAGTATTTCACAAATCTATTTATTTTCAACACTTGGGAAATATTCGATATACTTAAATCAAATTAAGTATAATTTCATTCTTTAAGGAAAATATTCTTTTAACACCTTTATTTGAGTCAAAACGAATGTTACGTAAAACATCGTTACGACGACTCGAAATCACTAGTATAGGGATTCGGAATTAAGATAGATATATAAATCCCAATACTATATAAAACATTTCCTTTTGGAAATCATTTACTATAACAACAGTGTTATAGTCCACCATTTCCTTCTTCCTCGAAAACGTCTATTTCAACAATGAACGTTGAAATCTATGCTCTCGATTCATAATACATTTTAAAACATCTTTAAAATGTTTAACTTTATTTTTAATATCCCTTCTTCGAAAATAAGTCCATTTTCCTTAACAATATATTCACTGTCCCAAAATCGTGAATATAATTCACTTAACCCAATTTCAATCATTTCTACACATTTATTTCAAAGATAATTCGCTATCCAAAATCGCGAATATATCTTCTTTAATAATCTCCTATATTTACTTTATCAAATCCAATTGATTTCGAATTTATAAAACAACGTTTATAAATCCTATTTCTATTTTCTAACAACTTTGATTTATAAATCTTCTTTATAATTCAATTCATTTTATAACTCAACTTTATCTACCAAAAGTCCATATTAGAGGTTAAGTACTTATACTTCATGGATTTATAACATTCGTTCCTTTAAGGCTTCACAAATTTTAAATCTTATTCCTTATAAGATTCCATTTAAAATCTTATTTTTAACAACAACCGAACTACGTTTAAAATTCCATTGTTTGGATTTATAAAATATATATTTTATAAATCTCGTCTAGAAACCATTCATACTTATTCACAACTCTTAATTAAAATGTCGAAACCCAATTTATAAGTAAATCACTCATAAGTCTTTTGTTTTACAAAAATCTATTTATTTTGTAACTTCATAATTTATAAATATAAAATTTCGTTCACTTATACCATCCCTTTATTCTTCATTTTAACACTTATTAAAACTCGTTTTATAATCCCAATATTTTATATTTATAAAAATCAAATTTTATACATCTTTTATATACATCGTTTTAATAATTCAAAAATCTCAATTCAAATCTTTTTATTTATGACTTAACCATTTATTTCAAAAGAAATTTTATCTTTCGGTTATAATTTACAAACATTATAATTCCCATAACTTTAAATTTATAACGTTTATTTATTTAAAGTAAATCAATTCAAAAATTCAAATAAACGTATACTTTCAAATAATCACTTTTAAAAATCTCTTTTAAAGTTAAAGATCGTTATTTTTAAACTTCAAAATTTTGAATCCAATGATGCAACGCATCAATTAGTCCATCACAACAGTCAATATCATATATCAATATGATAACAGATCTATATCAATATATCTGTAAATAAATAAATACAGTTGAGGAATCCAGTTGGATCCCTCCAACCTGTTTCCCTGCATCCAAAGACGTTAGCACAATACCAATTCCACTTCGAGGTGGAATATCGCGGTATATAGGTTTTTATAAAAATCCGCTTACTAACGGCGCAATAGGGTCTCATCCGCTATACGAGGCGGGAAATCATCAATCCAATATATACATATGCCAATATGTATATACTGCTATATATATAGATATATCCTATCATATCTAATAGCACATTCCAACAAATCAATCAATAACTGCAATTCAATTATAAATCTGAGTGAGAAGATCTCACCTTAGCATTTATTTTGCAATCCATTTCCATTTTTTTGATCATTTCTTCACGGTTTAACCTTGTATAAATATTTATACAATTCATTAATATTCGAATAAATTGCCAATAAATTATCGTCTGTTAATTTTCTTCAAACCAATTCTTTAATTTTTTATCAAATGATATATTTTAAATAAATTCTCTATTAACTATTTAAATATACTGAACACTTCTTACTATTTCCTTTTAATAAATTGATTTCATAAGAAAATTTAAATTCAAAATTTATTCTCCTTTAACCAAATTTATTCTAACAAATTATTTTATTCCAACAAATTTTCCTTTCACCTAAATAAATTAAATTTAAACTGAATTTCTATAAATTTTAAACAGATTACTTTTAACAATTTTATCTAAGTAGAATTAAATTTTAAAACTAAATTTACTTTAAAATAAATTTCCTACAACTACTTAGCCTACTGTAAAAATTTAAATACTGGGTTCACACATTTTTTTTTCTATATGCATGAATAAATCAAATAAAGAAAATACCTTACTGTGAAAATCGAATCCAGATCGAAATCCAGACAAACCCTAGCCTCACCACTGCTCGCGTCGCCATCGCGACTTCGTCGCTCACCCTACAGGCAAATGCCGATCATAATCGATCTCCCCTTCGACGACGACGCCATCGAGTTCGAGTTCGAGCGAGACACCCAACACACTACGCTGCCCTCTTCACTAGAGGCTCTTCTTCGATCGAACAATCGATTTGATCTGAGATGTAAGAAAGCTCGATCGAACTGTTGCATCGACGCACTCCAAGTCGTCTCGTGCATCCTCCTTCCACCGAGTTCCCATTACCTCGCGACTCACCAATCAACACCGCTGCCCCCCATGCCCTAGCTCGCGATTACCAGAACTCCCCTCGTCGACGCCGCTTCCGACCTCTGCCTTGCGCACGCGAGAAGCCTCGCGTCGCCCTTCCATCATCCTCTTCGATTACCACCCCGCGAGCTCCCTTCCTTCGAACGCGATTCGAAAAGAAGAAAAAAACGAAGTTTCGATTTTTATTTTAAATCTGAAGAGGATTGCGTGATTTTCGAACTGAGAATGAGGGGTGGAGGAATACGTGATTTTAGATTGAGGGAGAAGGCTCGGCATATTTTTCTTTCGATTTGAACTTGAATGAGAGTTTCATTTTGATTTCGAACGAGAATTTTTTCTTCTTAACAGGGAATGAGGGTATGGGTTGCACGATCTCTGGCGAGAATTTAGGCATGATTTTAGGGACGCAGTCGTTGTTTTTAATTTTAAATTTAAATTTTTAACTTAGTTTGTTTCAATACAACTTTCAACGCGTTTACGTGTCGTATTCGCACATAACAACTCCGAACGATACGAAATTTGAAATCCGGTAATAATACAATATTCCGGACCCAATGGAACTGGTTTCGTCGAATTCCGAGACTGTTTGAAAAATGACTATTTTTAAATATCGGTTCAAACAATTAAATTTCAAAACTGAACGAAACAGTTTAAATTTCAATTCTGAAAGTTCGATTATCTTCGGTATTATCAATACGAATTTTAAAAGCTTTCGAAATATTTTTCTTCGGCTTAAAACTGAAGATTCACATTTTTATTCAGCATTCAATCGATTAAATTTCAAAGTTTAATCGCAAATTTCAAAGTTATATCGGGGATTCAAATTAAATCATCGTTCAAATATTTAAAATTAATTAAATATTCTCAATTTAATTTGGTCAAAATTCTGGGTCGTTACAAACAAGCTCACCTAGTAACTACATTTTGTGTATGTATTATCTTCATCATTATTATATTACTTAGATATATAGATTTTGGTCTAAGTTTAAAAACTCTACTAAAACTTGTATGTAGTTATGTAGACTGCAATAAAGTTCGTGGTTCAATTCGATAATATTTATCGATCAACTGATTTACCCTGGCCGAAGAGTTTTACTTTAAATTGACTACTAATTACGGTGATACAAACCATCTACAAGGAAGGAGACGAATCCTCTTTTGGACAGTATTTCACTTCAAGTAGTTTAATGTATGCTCAACCCTGGCCGTAACATGGTTGTCATGCCAACCATACTCAAATATAGCCTAGCTACTTAAGATTGAAAGTATCCTCAAGTCCAAAGACTATTGTACATCGTTACCATGAGATCTTCTATTTTAACTTAGTTGTACCGACCTATAGAAGATTCTCGTCGAGTCGTTCTGTGATTGTTCCAAACAACCACAAGTTTAACCCATAGTGCCCTTAACGATTATGAGCAATTCACCATCCATCGTACCGAGAGAGTTACGTACACTAGTCCCAATGAATTTATTGATATCCTTTTCCCGATACGTCTTTGCTAGGAACATTTAAAAAGTATTTATTCATCGATTCAATACTCATGGAACATATTCGTAACTGACTTGATAAAATACTTCTCATAATAATTTTCTACTTGTATATGTTTAGTGTGTTAATTAACATTACATATATCTTTATATAACAGTATATATAAAAGAAAATAAAACCAATAGCCTACTTCATTTCAAACAAGATTCTTTTATAAGAGTTAAGTAACGTAATAAATTACACACATTCCTCTAGAGCACACCTTTAACTCTACCAAAAAGCAGTAAGACATTTATTAGGGAAAAAATAATGTCCTACATGAACTCATAATTTTTTGTTTTACTAATTCAATGGGAAGTTTTCAACATGAAAATTTGTAGAATTAAGGAAATAAGATTAACGGATAGAACTAATTAGTATATGTTACATTCTTTCGCTCTAATCATATTTAATATATTGATAAATTGATTAATAGATTAATAGATATTATATGGACTCGGCCAATTCTATAGTCTGGACGAGGGTAACATAAAGGGACTCGTATTCAGCTTAATAATACTAGGTCCTACCGAGTGAGCTAGATCCCTCTATGTAACTCTAGAAGTGCTACTGCTTTTGGAGCACTGGATCACATACAAATATAAAGGGTGAAAGATAAATAAAATGAAGCTAACTAGGTTTGAATTGTTAATCAATATCATACGCAAAATTAAATTGAAAGAGGAACAAGAGATAAACAGGAAAAAATGAAAGCTATATTTTTATTAGATCGTTAAGAATACAACTAAATAACCTTAGTCATAAAGATTCATTTATAAGGCTAAAAATAAAGAACAATAAAAGACTAATTTTCCCTTTTATTATATATGGAAGCAACATAATAGTAAAAATAATAGGAAATCCATAACTATTCTCTAACATCCACCATCAAACTCATGATGTGATAGCTATGAGCACTAACAGTTTGTCTACCAAAAAAGAAAAAAGAAAACGGAGTGTGACTTGGTAAATAAATATGAAATTTGCAAGGAAGAAGGTAAGAAAGGTAAGGATGTAACGACTGGCTATTTCGAACCATTCAAATCGAAAATAAACCACACATGTCTGACTTGAATTATTCCAAACAATAGATTGTTATATAAATTTGGGGTAAATTAGAATCAATCACGGAATCACAGACACAAAATATTACAACATCACACAGCGGAATAGATAAACATAGTAGTTCATGAAGCTACTACATAAACATCAGAGTCTAAAGTAAATATAACAGAAATCCTAAATACATAGAAGTTTGCTAATACATAAGCAAATAACAAAGTCTGAAATGGAAATAACTGAAATAGAGAATAGCTAAGAAGATATATAGATAGATCTGCAACTAGTCTCCAGCTTCAAAGATGAATCTCAAATGCTGTGACTCTTACGCTGACCCGAGCATAAAGCAAAAACAAAACACTCGAGTCAGGATTAACATTCTTATGCAAGTAAATCAACTCAAGTGAAATGCAATAGTAACTCAAAGGATGTTTGGGATTCCCATCCTTTAAGGATCCGTTAAACTATCTACATATAAAATAGAATACGCTACATAAATAATGTCTATCATAAAGTAAAGTATTAAAGTAGCGTTAAGGCGTTACCCATCTCCCTCTTAACACATTTTATAAAAATATCGTAGTTTATACAAATATTGTAAGCTCCACCAAACCGGTGGTTTACCCAGTGAGCACTCCATATGTACAATACAAACCAAAGTCGTAGTGGGCTCGATCAAGATAAATATGACAAGGCATGCAAGGCAATGCCCAGGGTATGATACTACCGTTTTGCGGATCCGGACTGGTGGTAACGCATAGCAGCTACTACCGCCCACCTTGAGACACACTCCTATAACCAAAGGTGCACCCAATCAAATCACGAGGTAATAGATATGGTTTCGAAGGAACATGCTCGATAGGGGGAGCCACCCCACTTGGCCCGGCGTGGCTCCTGGTTAGTCATTTTAATTATGACCCGAAAGTCAAGGCTATCCATCATCGTTCTCTTACCTCATTCCAGTAGCATTCGCCAAACCATCATACTTCATTCTGGATTCTCCACCACGTGCATAGTTGTTAAAGTGGTTTCCGGTATTGGCAGAGAGTATGACAATATCCGATCCCGGTCTCTTTAACAACCAAACGCTTATTTCACACCATGGTCATTTTTATAAAATATTTTAAATAATAAAATATTAAGTTACAATTTAAATCAAGTACTAAAATATCTAACTTCAATTATATTTTAGCTTTGAACATTTAACTTACAACTTCTATCACCTTGAATTATCTACATTTCAAAATCATATCTTTGGAAAATCCATAACCAAATAGATTAAATAATCCTATTTGATCTAATTCATTTAGTTAAATTAAATTTACAATTTAATCTTAATTTCTCTTCCCTTATTTTTTTTAAAGTGGCTAAAAATAAATAAAATTAATTATATTAAATTAAATTTTAAACAAATCCTTTAAAACTATATTAATTATTTTATTAAATTATATTTTTAAAATATTTTATTTTATATTTTACTAATCAAATATCAAATTATATATTTTAAAGATTAAATTAAATTATAAGTCAAAAATTTGAAATTTTACTTTTAAAAACCCTAACTTATAAATTAACTTTTAAAAAATTATATTTTATTTTCTTTCCAAAAATAAAGTTTTAAAATAAATCTTTTTAAAAAAAATCAATTTATTTAATCAAAACGTACTTTAAAATTTATAAAACACTTTAAAATAGACCAACGGTGTCCGTATATAGTTTTTTACCCTCTGCTCAAGTGATTAGGGTATATATCATTTCAACCTGAATTTATAAATTTTCGGGTATATATCATTTCAACCCGTATCCCAAATTATAGTTTCAAATCGATAAAATCGTTTGGGTCTATCATTTCAACCCATAACGATTTTTTCTAATCTATAAGATCGTTCGGGTATATATCATTTCAACCCACAGGGATTTCCTAACTAACATACAAAAAGGAACTTGCAGTGTGATTTGCATAAATAAATAAATAACATGACATATCACTTGCATACATATCATAACATATATCGTGTGACATATCATAACATGTATCATAACATAACACATATGTGACTAACATTTTATATAACATAATATATATGTGACTAACATTTTCATAGCATAACATATATGTGACTAACATTTTATATAACATAACATATATGTGACTAGCATTAATATAACATATGTGACAATAAATTAATATAACATATGTTACAATAAATTTCATAATATATGCGACAATTAATTTCATAACATATGTGATAATAAATTACATAACATATGTGACAATTAATTACATAACATATGTGACAATAAATTTCATAATATATGTGACAGTGGTAATTAATTTCATAACATATGTGACAATTAATTACATAACATATGTGACAATAAATTTCATAACGCATGTGACAATAAATTACATAACATGTATAACATTTAAATTTCATAATATATGTGACAATTAATTTCATAACATATGTGACAATTAATTACATAACATATGTGGCAATTGGTTACATAACATATGTGACAATAAATCACATAACATATGTGACAATTAATTTCATAACGCATGTGACAATAAATTTCATAATATATGTGACAATTAATTTCATAACATATGTCACATTAACATAACATGCATAACATGTAAACTAAAATAACATGCATAATATATAAATTAACATAACATGCATAATATATAAATTAATCATAACATATAAAACATATAAATTAACATAACATGTAAAACATACAAATAAACATAACATGAATAACATACAAATTAACATAACATCAGTAACATATAAATTAACAAACATAACATGTATAATATATTTCTAACTAAAGCAACAATTCACATGTCATTTCATATGATTCCATTTACTTATACATAAGAATATTAATCGGGAGTGACGTGCTCACCTTTCATGGTAAATGAAGGTGTTAAACACAACACAACGGAGATAGGGACTAAAGCAACAAAGGCCAATCCAAAGCTATACAAACTTGAATACGACAATCACCAAAATATTTTCTTTTTTTTTTGAAGAGAGGAGGAAGAGAAGAGGGAGCATAGGGTTTGGTCTATGCTTGCAAAGAGGTGTAGTGCTCGGTCAAAGTGGATAGGTGGTAGTGGTCGACTTCGAATGATCGTCGATTTCACCAAAACCATACATGAAAATAGGTCGTCTTTAAGAAAATATTTGGACTAGAATATTACTGAATCTGTAAAAGTGACTAACTAGAAAGTTGTTGCAAATTCTTTTCTCTCCACTTTCAAAAAAAAATCACTCAAATAGCTTCTGTCTTGAGGAAGTTATGGTCAAAATAAACAGATGTGTTTTCTAAGTTGAAAATCTAAGTACAAAAACACTTTGAAAAGATTTGAGATTTTGGGATAGAAACTTAAGGAATTTGAAGAACTGATCTAAAAGAAAGATAAAGCCACTGGAAAAATAAACGGTTTGAGAAAAAAAAGAATGACATTTTCGGCCAGAAATGAAGAAGTTCTGTTGTAATGAAAATGGGGAAGAATGAGAGAGGAAGGAGAGTAGAGAAGAGGCAAATTGGAGGCAAAGGAGAAAGGAAGGAAGAGGGAAAATGGTTTGGAGATTGGATTTTTATTGACTTTGATTTAGGTATTTAGGAAGAGGAGAGAAGGAAGAAGAAGATACAGAAGTTCGGAAAGAAGAAATGAGAAAGAATAGTTTCTATACGTACTTTTCTTTCTGAGTAGTGACTGTTCGGTGAATAGGAAGTCTATTGGGGTATTGAGGAGTCATTTAAAGCCCAAAAGTCAAAACGAACCCAAAAGACCATATACCATCCAAATACACAATATATACTGTGTAAATACTATAGGAAATACATATGAAAATATACAGATAATTTATGCAAGTTTTTGACAGTAAATTGAAAATTTAAAGCAATTGGAATCCGATTTTGACAAAACGAAAAGTGGGGTGGAGATCAGAATTCAGTCTAGTATCATATAAAAAGAATAAAACTCAAAATTTCAAACTTAAAATTTTCTACCAAAAGTCAAACTTTGACTAAATTTGACCAAAATTTGAATTTTCAGAAAATTTTATATTTTATTGAATTTGGAAAAATATACTGCTCAATAATACAAAATTTTTGTTATTTAAATTCAAATTTATTTAAATTTGAAAGTATTTAATTCAAATAAATTTCCTTTAAAATTTGACTTAATTTACTGGTCGTTACAAAGGAGATGGTGCTTTTCTCAAGATGACGACATGTAATGTGACAATTAATCTCAATATAATTGGTTTGCTCATGAAGACAACGTTATGGGAAATTTAAATTGCATTTTTATTATCACAATACAATACGTACGAGTAGGGGATGCATAAATACTCTCATGTCCTTTGGTAATAATCATAACCAAATAATCTATTCGGTAGTAGATGACATAGCACTTCCGCTTCAGTCGAAGAGTGAGAAACAATAAAATGTTCTTACTCATCCAAAAAGGTATAGTAATCGGTAACCGACTTATGATTACTGGGCTCACTACAAAATTCAGTATCAGAGTAGGCAAACAGCTCTAAAGAAGATGTGGAAGAAAGTATAAGACTATGAAAAGTTGAACCTCTCAGATATCTTAATGCATAAAGAACACCAATCCAATGAATTGTAGTAGGAGAAGCTATAAACCGACTAACAATATGAATAACATATGAAATATTCGGACAAGTAACAGTAAGATATATCCAATTTCCAATGATAGTATACTAAAAAGTAGGATCTGGCAATGATTCACCACGAGACGAAGAATACTTTGCATTAACCTTAATGGGAATGCCAACTGTCTTATTATCTATAAGTCCAGTTTGCTTATAATTAAATATCTACAGTATATTTCAATTAAAAATGAAGATAACCTTTGGGTGAATAAGTCACCCCAATACCCAAGAAATATCTTAGTGGACTAAATCCTTCATTTCAAACCATCTAGCTGACTTAGCCTATAAAACTAAAATACCATAAAAATCATTACGGTAATAATCATGTTATCAATGAACAAAGATAAAATGGTGCTTCTTCCATTAGTGCACTTAACAAAGAGTGCAAGACCAGGACTACTAGAAGCACATCCAAGAGAAGATATGACAACATAAAATTTCTCAAACCAAGCTCAAGGATCTTGTTTTAGACCATATAGTGCCTTATTAAGTGTACAAATATATCCAAAATCATGTCGAACACCAAGAGGGAGCTCCATATAAAATTTTCCTTGAAGATCTTCATTTAGGAAAGAATTTTTGACATCAAGTTGAGGGATAGACCACTAGCGAACTGAAGTTACTACAATAAGAGTGTAACAATTTCCATTTTTGCAATAGAAGCAAAAAAATCCTATAATCCATGCCATAATATTAAGAATACACATTTGCAACCAATCTAGCTTTATATGTCTACATAGATCCATTAAAATTAGCCTTGATCTTATATATCCTATGGCAACTAACAACATTCTTACTAGGAGGCAATGGAAAATCCCAAGTACATGCCTTAAGTATAGCAAAAAGTTCCTCATTCATTGTCTTCTACCAATATGGACCAAAAATTTCCTCTTTGTAGGAAGTAGGCTAAAAAAAACTATAAATCGAAGCTACAAAAGAGGTAAAAGATGAAGAATAATAAGAACAAGAAAAATCCGGTACTTTATGGACTTATGAGTGTGTGTGGATTTACGTAGATGTGGATTCACAGTCTCAGACCATGCTTGAGGGATAATAGGGCAAAAAGGAGCTTCAATTGTGCTGTTATCTACATGTGTCATTATCTGCAATGGTACTTGAATCAGAATCCTTTGAAAATAGATCAGTGCGAATAAGATCGGCTTCAGTCAAATCTTAAGTACGAGATGGAATGGATAAGAAAGATATATGTTTAAGAAATAGCGTGATAAGGCACATAATTTTGTTTATGTAATTGGATCATAGCACCTATAGCCTTCCCATCACCATAACCAAGAAAGACATAGGGCTGAATGAGAGGACAACTTCTTGTGTTTTACACAAGGATGAAGAACAAAGCAAGTGCATCCAAAACTCTAAAGAATGAATAATTATAGGGAGATTCATATAATATTTGAAATATGAGAAGATGGTATTGTATTAATCAATACATCCATAAGAACTGCCTCGCCCCAATACTCATCAGTGACAAAATCATGTAACACCATAGATCCTGCAATTTCAAGAATATGTCAATGCTTTCTTTCTGTCATACCATTTTGCTGAGGAGTATTTGTACATAAAGTATGGTGAATGGTTACATCTAAGGCAAGAAATTCACGAAATTGCTAAAATGTGTGTTCCCTGCCCTTAATAACATCTAAAACATTTTATACAACAAAATGTTGAGTTTTAACAAAATCTCGGAATGTAGTGTGTATATCAAAAATTCAGAACATCGTTTCATTAAATATATCCAATAATAATGAGTATGATCATCAATAAAAGAACCATAATAAAGGGTGCCTCTAATGGGAATGGGAGATAGTCCCATTATATCAGAATGGATTAAATCAATAGTAGCAAAAGGAACAAGATTACTATTATTAAAAGGTAAAGTAGAATTTTTTTCATATTTACATCCACACAATCAGAACTACCATGAGTTTGCAAATTTTCTAATGCCCCTGTGGATGCTAAAAATATCAAAGGGGAACAAAATACAATCAAGATGAGAATGCTGTAAATAAAAACTAAGAAGGGAAAACGAAAAGAAGATAAATCGACACTAGTGGTAACAATAGTAAATGGTAGTTTCAATTCATCCAAAGCATAAGTCCCCCATTTTCTATGGCTTATTACAATTATCTTTTGAGACATCAAACATGCAAATAACAAGAAGAAGAAGTAAAGGTGACTACATTACCAGAATCACATAATTGATAGACAAATGCAAAATTTAATGTGTGTTGCAATATGATAAACATTAGAAAGAGACAAATTAGAATGAATGAAAGAACCAACATTTGCTGAAGGCATAGGAGTACCATTAGCAGCCATAACATGAATTAACGGAGTCATGGTAACAAAATATGAAGAATTTAGTGACATATGATATGAAGCATCAGAATTCAAATCCCATAAAGAAGATGATATACTTAAAGATTTCTAAGGAAACATATAAAAGAAGAGGCCGACATAGATTGGGGCTATAAGGAGAGAAACATCTGAATTTGCTTAGCTAGAGTATAGGAATTATGAAAGGAGCTGATGTTGGCATGACTGCATTATTGGATTGCGATTGTTGATAGATCAAGAAGTTTGAGGCTGCTACTCTACCTAATTCTTAAATATGGGATATTGAGCCTTTTAATAACCTTTTTGCTTATAGTATCAGCACTCATCAACTTTTTTACAAGGCTTGGTAGAGGTGGAAAGAAGGTACCGCTAGCATAAAAGAAACTTCTTTTTCAAAGCAATGCTTTGGTAATTCTTCAACCAATAATTCACTAATAATTGAATCAATTGGTGGAAGTGGAGAGCAATGCAAAATTGAACCTCTAAGTCTTTCAAAATCACTGTAGAGAGCCAAAAAAATGACACCAATCGATGTTGCTCTATGTAAGCAATATATGTACTATATGCCTTCAAATCACACGTATAATAAAATTCTTATATACATGTATTATTCTGTTGAAGAGCTCACATGTTGTTATCCAGTTAATAATACTTTACAAAATTTGATTGAGTGAATTCCTAACTTGTTTCGTTGTCCCGTACTTTACCAACCGGATACTTATGGAGTGCTCAACAGAATTATTGGTCAATGTGATAATTTCTGCATTATTTATTTCCAAGCATTTAAGCTTTGACGCGTATTCTACATCTGTATTTTTAGGTTGCATAGAGGTTTCTTCAATATATCCCCACATTTTTTCCTTCTAATTTTTTTCCACCATATAAATACAACAAGAACAATTCTTCATATCAAAGCTCGCACTTATAGCATGAAGCAGATTGTCAACTGCACAACCCCTGATCGGACAAAAACTAATCAAACCTGAAGCAAATTCCAAAATCAACAAGATCCAAAATCACTTATCTAATAAACAAAACACCAATCTAAAATCTAAAATCCAAAATCCAAGATCCAAAATAATTTAAACAAATCAGCGAAGTCGTATCTACTCTGATGCCATGTTAATCGATATCATATACAGAATTAAGTTAAAAGAAGAATAAAAGATAAACAGAAAAAACAAGTTTATGTTTTTATTAGATAGCAAATAATACAATTACATAACCCTAACCATAAAGACTAATTTATAGGTCTAAAAATAAAACAATAAAATATTAATATGTTCTTATTATATTATAATAGGAACATAACATATAGATAATAAAATAATAGGAAATCAAAAATTAGTCTCGAATATGAACTTCTATTACAGTGCAAACCTATAACCGCTAAACCACTAGTTGCTTCATTAAATTTTATACATAAAAAGTTAATATATTAGATTTAAGAATGAGATCTGTCAGATTCCTTAGTCGATTGACTTTCTTGTCTTATACCCTATGGCTTACTATGAATGTGGAATCATTTGGGATAAATTATTTTTATTTAGTTTACTTAGTTATGCCTTGTTTTGAGTGGAGATGGTCTTTAGGTTTAATAATGTATCCCTTTATTTTCAGTGGTATTATATTGATGTCCTTCATGCCTTGTAGAAATAATATGCTTGCTCTTCTTAAAGCATTTATATCGATGTCCTTCGTGCCTTGTAGAAATAATATGCTTGCTCTTCTTAAAGCATATACAATATGGGGTGGACAATCAATGACCCCCCTCCCCAAAAAAAAACCCCCCTAAGAAGGAGTCATGGAAAAAAGAGGACGAATCTATTGACATGTGATGTGAAGCATTATAATTCAAATCCCATAAAGAAGATAACATGCCTAAAGATTTCTAAAGAAACCTATAGAAGAAGAGGCAGACATAGCTTGAGGTTGTAAGGAGAGAAACATCTGAAATGACTCAGCTAAAGTACTGGAATTATGAAAGGAGATGATGTTGGCATGACTGCATTATTAGACAGTGATTGGTTATCAGATCAAGAAGTTTGAGACTGCTACTTTGGCCAATTCTTCAACATAGGCACCAAGTCTTTCAATGACCTTGTTGCTTATGATATTAGCATGCATCAAACTTTTTATAAGGCTTGGCAAAGGTGGATAGAAGGTACTTCTAGCATAAAAGAAACTTCTTTTTCTAAGTAAGACTTAACATGTAACATTTGAATCAACTGGTGGAAGTGGAGAGCAATGCAAAATTGAACCTCTAAGTCCTTCAAAATCACTACAGAGAGCCACAAAAAGGGCAACAATCATCGTTGCTCTATGTGACCAATATATGCATTACATGCCTTCAACTCATCTGATTATGTGATTCATCCCAAATATTCAAAATAGTATGATAAAATTCTTGTATACGCATATTGTTCTACTGAAGAGCCCATATGTTGTTTTACAATTAATATTGTTTTAAAAAATTTGATTAAGTGAATTCCCAACTTGTTTCGTTGTCTCGTACTTTCTAACTGTATACTTATAGAGTGCCCAAAAGAATTATTAATAAATGTGATAATTTCTGCATTATTTGTTTCCAAGCATTTAAGCATAGAAGCATAATCTACATTTGTACTTTTAGGTTGCATAGAGGTTTCATCAATATATCCCATATCTTTTTCCTTCCAAATTTTTTCACCACATAACTCCAATAAGAACGATTCTTTCTATCCAACCTCACACATATAGCCTAAAGCAGATTGTCTCTTTCACTACCCTTGATGGGACAAAACAAATCAAATCTGAAGCAATTTCAAAAATCAACAAGACCCAAAGTCTCTTATCCAACAAAATAAACACCAATCTAAAATCTAAAATCTAAAATCCAAGATACAAAATCACTTAAACAACTCAGCAAAGTCGTATCTGCTCTAATACCATGTTAATCAATATCATATACAGAATTAAGTTAAAAGAAGAAAATAAGAGGTTATGTTTTGATTTAATAGAAAAGAGTACAACTAGATAACCTTAATCATAAAGAGTTATTTATAGGTCTATAAATAAAGAAAAATAAAAGTTTAATATGTTCTTATTATATTATAATAGGAATGCAACATATAGATAATAAAATAATAGGAAATCAAAAATTAATCTCGAATATGAACTTTTATTACAGTGCGAACCTATAATCGCTAAACTTTTAGTTGCTTCATTAAACTTTTATATAAAAAATTAATATATTAGATTTAAGAATGAGAAACTGTCACGTTCCTTAGTCGATTGACGTTCTTGTCATATACGCTATGGTTACTGTGAATGTGGATTCGTCTATGACAAATTATTTTTATTTAGTTTACTTAGCTATGCCTTGTTTTAAGCGAAGGTGGTATAGTGGTTTAATAATGTGTCCCTTGGTTTTCAAAGGTATTATATTGATGTCCTTTGTGCCTTGTAGAAATACTATGCTTGCTCTTCTTAAAGCATATCCAATATAGAGTGAATCAATCAATGACCCCCTCCTCTAAACACCTTAAGAAGGAGCCATGGAAACAAAAAATGATGAGTCTAGTGACATTTTGTTTGAAGCATCAGAATTCAAATCATATAAAGAAGATAACATACCTAAAGATTTCTAAGGCAACCTTTAGAAGAAAAGGCAGACATAGCTTGGTGTTGTAAGGAGAGAAAAAACAGAAATCGCTCTGCCTAAGTACTAGAATTGTGAAAGGAGATGATGTTAGCATGAATGCAATATTGGACTGTGATTGGTCATCAGATCAAGAAGTTTGAGACTGCTACTTTGGCCAATTCTTCAACATGGGACACCAAGTCTTTCAATGACCTTTTTGCTTATAGTATTAACACTCATCAACTATTTTTTATAGGGCTTGGCAGAGGTGGATAAAAGGTACTAGTAGCATAAAAGAAACTTCTTCTTCTAAGTAAGACTTAATAGTTACTTCTTCAACCAATAATTTACTAATAATTGAATCAACCGGTGGAAGTGGGAAATGATGCAAAATTAAACCTCTAAGTCCTTCAAAATCACCATAGAGAGAGCCACAAAAAATTGCACTAATCGCCATTGTTCTATGCGAGCAATACATGCACTATATGCCTTCAAATCATTCGATTGTGTTATTTATCCCAAATATTCAACATAGTATAATAGAATTCTTGTATACACATATTATTCTGTTGAAGAGCCCATATGATGTTTTCCAATTAATACTATTCTACAAAATTAAGTTAAGTGAATTCCTAACTTGTTTCGTTATCTCCTACTTTGCCAACTATATACTTATGGAGTGCTCAATGGAATTAGTAATAAATGTGATAATTTCTGCATTATTTATTTCTAAGCATTTAAGCATAGACGCATAATCTACATCTATACTTTTAGGATGCACAGAGGTTTCATCAATATATCACCACATTTTTTTTGTTCTAAATTTTTTTCACCATAGAACTCCAGTAAGAACGATTCTTCCTATCTAACCATACATTTATAGCCTAAAGCAGATTGTCTCTTTCACTGCCCCTGATCGGACAAAACAAATCAAATCTGAAGTAAATTCGAAAATCAACAAGATCAAAATCTCTTATCCAACAAACAAAACACTAATCTAAAATCCAAGATCCAAAATCACTAAAACTACTCAGCAAAGTATCTGTTCTTATACCTTGTTAATCAATATCATATACATAATTAAGTTAAAAGAAGAATACAAGATAAACTAAAAAATGAGGTTATGTTTCGATTCGATTGCAAAGAATACAACAAGATAACCTTAATCATAAAGAGTTATTTATAGGTCTAAAAATAAAGAACAATAAAAGATTAATACGTTCTTAATGTTATAATAATCGAAACACAATAATAAAATAGTATGAAATCAAAAATTAGTCTCGAATATTAACTTCTACTATAGTGCAAACCTATAACCATTAAACCATTAGTTTCTTCATTAAAATTTTATATATAAAAAATTAATATATTATATTTAAGAATGAGTTTCTGTCGAGTTCCTTAGTCGATTGACTTATCTTTTCTTATACCAAATGGCTCACCGTAAATGTGGATTCATTTGGGATAAATAATTTTTTTTAGTTTACTTAATTATGCCTTATTTTGATTGGAGATGGTCTTGAGGTTTAATAATGTATCCCTTTGTTTTCAGTGGTATTATATTGATGTCCTTCGCACCTTGTAGAAATAATATGCTTTCTCTTCTTAAAACATATCCATTATGGGGTGGATCAATTAGTGAACCACCTCCTGCCCCCTCCCCTGAAAAAAAACACCCCAAGAAGGAGTCATGGAGATAAAAGTTGAATAATATAGTGAAATATGATGTGAAGCATCAGAATTCAAATCCCATAAAGAAGATGACATACCTAAATATTTCAATGGCGACCTATGGAAGAGGAGACAGACTTATCTTGGGCCTGTAAGGAGAGAAACATATGAAATCGCTTGACCAGAGTACTAGAATCATAAAAGGAGTTGAAGTTGGCATGTTGCATTATTGGACTGCGATTGGTTTCCAGATCAAGATGTTTATGGCTATAACTTTGGCCAACCTTCATCATGAGGCACTAAGTCTTTGAGTGACCTTTTTGCTTATAGTATTAGCACCCATTATCTTTTTTATAAGGCTTGGAAAAGCTGGATAGAAGGTACTGCTAGCATAAAAGAAACTTCTTTTTCTGAGTAAGACTAAATAGGTATTTCTTTAATCAATAATTCACTAACAATTGAACCAACTCGTGGAAGTAGAGAGCGATGCAAAATTGAACCTCTAAGTCCTTCAAAATCACTATAGAGAGCCATAAAAAATGGCACCAATCATTGTTGCTCTAAGCGAGTAATATATGCACTACATGCCTTCAACTCATCTGATTGTGTGATTTATCCCAAATATTAGATATAGTATAATAAAATTCTTGTATACATGTATTGTTTTGTTGAAGTGCCATATGTTATTTTCCAACTAATACTATTTTACAAAAGTTGATTAAGTGAATTCTCAACTTGTTTCGTTGTCTCATACATTGCCAACTGTATACTTATGGTGTAATGACCCTAATTTTGACTAACATTATCCAGAACATTTAATTAGATAAATTAAATAAAATAATGTAAAGGGATAAGAAAATTGAGATTTGGTAACTGAGTTCAGGCCGTGCCTTAGTTCATAAAACAATTAGAGAAATAAAAGGTTGGGATAAGAAGGAGAGAAATGATAAGGGCAAAATGGGAATAGCCTTCATTCCTATCCCTTAAACCCTTCTATCTTCATTTCCTTCATTCATTATAAACACAAACTAAACGTAGAGAGTTGTCGGCCATAGCATAGGTAAAACAAGAAGGAAACTAAAAGATTAAGGAATCAAAGTTAAAAGAAATCAAATCTACACCAAATCTCATCTTTCTCATCCAAACCAAGGTGAATAATTAATATACATCTCAATTTTTTGATTATGTTCTAGTTTTAAGTGTAAATCCATTTATTTTGCAAGTATTATGCCATGTTTTTGTAGTTTGAGTGATTATATGCTTGTTGGTGATTTATAGAATTTAAATATGGAATTTATTGATATGTTTGAGTCGGAAATCCTATCATATAAGACCCAAATGACTTGAGATTTTGATATGATGTTATAAATATCATTTTAGAAGTGGGATTTTAATTTGATAATTTTCCAAGCAAGTATGGATTTTATATAATTTTTATAAGTGAAGTAATTTTGAATTTTGGGTTTTAATTATTAAAAATAATTAAAATAAGTTTTTGGCACTGAATTTATATATGTCGAAGAGTATGATTAACTCGATTTATTTTGATTTTTAGGGATTTTTCCTAAGTGTTTTGGAATGATAAATAAATTGTTTAAGTCTAAAGGGCTTATTTGTTTAAGTAAAATATCTATAATAAGGGTTAAATTGTAAAAATATTTAGCATTTAAAATTATGGCATGTGGTATTTTTCCTTAGTAAAGAATTTGATAAAGTTTTGATAGCCAATATGTTTTTGACAAATTATAGAGGTTTGGTGAAAAGAAAACACTTTTTATAGTAATTTTTCAGTTTTCCAAATATTTACAACTTTGCCATGTCGATATTAGCTATGTCGAGCCTATCTCACCACATCCCAGTGTCAATGACGCGAAACAAAGCAATGCCGTATGATGTCAACGAGTGTAGCATGAAGCAGATTGGTTTGGAACCTCATCGCGGTTTAAAAGGCAGAGAGGGGTCTTCGATATGGGAATGTCGAGGCGCATGCATGCCGCAATTTTACTAAGAAGCATGATGCCGCATACACTTCTTAATGTTTTTGCCTCACCAACCCAGATGGTCATCAAGCCTACACTATGTCGCATTTAACTTGTCATCGAGCCTAACCCTTGCCGCTTTTTAACTAGTCATCAAGTTTACTCTATGTAGCTTTTTAATATTGTTATCGAGCCTTGTCAATGCCGCTTTTAACTAGTCTTTGAGCCTAACCCATGCTTTTTATAGACATCGAGCTTAACCCATAATCTAAATTTTGTACCCTCGATGAGGCATTGATGCCAATGTTTATGAGAGTCGTCGAAGTTTAATTTTTATAGTTTCACATTATGATTTATAAAGTTATGACTTCGACATCATCTATATATATTTTCAAATAAAAGACTTCGACATGCTTTTGAGTGGGCAAATATCTTCAATTGCAATGGCATCACCGAGTTTTATATTTGTAAAGGTTTTACAAAGTTTTGGCCTTGCGGCCTAAGTTTTGAAACGGTCGAAGACCCTAATGATTTCGAGTTTAATCAACAATGTTTTGTAAAGCATATATCATGGCACAAGTATTTTGAGTAAAGGACCAATGTTTTCATTGTTTTAAGTATGATTTCAAGGGTTAAATCATTTACAAAGATTTTTTTTTCAAGGAAATATGGATAGGGTAGTAAAGCCAAAATTTTACTAAAAGAATGAGTAAGAGATTAAAAAACCAGATGGGACTGGCATGGGGTCACGCCCTATACTTTAGCTAGCAGCTCCTAGCTAAAATAGGTCCAAAATTTTAGTGTGTAGGGCTTTGTCACGAGTAAGACTAAAAGAAGGTTACAAATAGAAAGGTATACACAGAGTAGAGATAAGTTATTTGTGAGCCCGTAATACCATTAGGATCAGTTAACCTTAGAAGTAGCAAGTTACGGACAGACCGTCCAGAATTTCTCTAACAGAAAGTTAGAACACTTATTATGTCTGGTAGGCCCGAGTCAGCTATAGGTTTATAGTCAGCCTGATAAAACTTTGATGTTGGGACACATGGTCCACGGATTACCTATTTTATATCAATACATGTTATTGCATATTGTTTAATATAACCAGTTTGGTTGCAGGATTTTAATTGCAAAATATATGCTTTTAAAGGATATTAGTGAGGGGAAACCCGTTTCATCAGGCAGCGTGGTCTCACTTAATATCGATAAATCGAGATGTCATATTATTATTCACAACAGGCTTTATGTCTAACTCGAAGTTTATGTTTTCCCCTTGAACTCTCGGGTGCTTAAAATTTAATTTGAGTGGGCTGAGAGATAAGGTTTTCAGGTTTAGTAGGTTTTGGCAAATAAAGCATCCGATGACTTGCAGGAGGTAGATCAAGCTATATGGGAGATTATCTATTTATCTATTCCATTGTGATTGAATGTTATATGTAATGGCAATTATTATAACTGTCCATTTAGTAACTCTGATCATCCAAGGGGGCACCTTCATACGTCGCTCTTGGCGTATTTGTAATAATTATATTTATCTGAACCTGGGCAATGTTATGGGATTATGTACTGAATATGAAATGTTGATTTGAACTGTAAAGAGAAAAGTTGTTTTGAAATTGTGTTTGAAATATTTCTTATTCTTATGCTTCTAATATTATGGATACCATTAACATTACCATATTTGTCACCAGAAATTAATACTATAGATGACTGCAACATCTGTAGCGGTTAGTTTCGGGTCTCAAAATGGGGGATGTTACAACTTGGTATCAGAGCGAAGGTTTATGTAAAACTTAAAATAAATTTAAACCTAAAAAGATTTTTAAAACATAATCCAAATGAATTAGTGAATAAGATTGGGGTATGGGATAACGCTATAGTAACGTACTTGTATTTGCTATATATAAATATACACTTTATCTCTATTCTCCCGTCTCTCTTAGACCATTCTTCTGTGTCTTACTAAGGTTTGAATGTAGATTTAAAAGTAAAGTAGGATATGGAGGCAGGAAATGGAAGAGTGAATCTCGATACAGGAAGCGCCACAGCTAATGGAAATGCTAGGCCCAATACTATGAGAAACCTGGGTCGGCAAACAGCGGCAAATGTAGATGCTAGAACACCGCAGGTTGATATGCGTGCTATGTATCAGTTCTTTGTCAACATGATGCAAGCAAGAGCTGATGCTGGACTTGTAGGTGGAAATGTTAGAGGAGTGAATCAGGAAGCTCCGGTTGTCAACAACTATGCTGAGCCAAGAAAAGACTTTGCAAGGCTGGGAGGAAAGCCATTTGTTGGAATTGAAAATGCAATTGAAGTGGAGAATTAGTTGCTTCATTGCAAGAGGATTTTTGCTGATCTTAGACTGAATGATAAGTAGAAGAGGAGGTTAGCGTCCAGGCAACTGCAAGGAGCTGTGTTGTATTGGTGAAACAGTGTTACTGTTAGAGTAGTGGAGAAACCCTGAATTGGGCAGAATTTAGGAGAAGGTTTGAAGAAAGGTTTATATCAGAGATTGCTAAGTCTACTCTATTGAGAAAGTTTGTTGAGTTGGTGTAGGGAGATATGACTATGTTGGAGTATGCTGCGAGATTCAAGGGGTTATCGAGGTATGGTTACACTATAGTCGACACAGTAATTAAGAGGAATGAGAAGTTCATTCGTGGACGGAGACCTGAGCTTGCTAAGGCAATTTTTCCACACCTCAGGGATCCATGTGATGTAGTTGTTGAGATAATTTAAAAAATGAAGAGATGCTTGCTTTCTTTGGTAGTAACAAAGCAATGGAGGCTCAAGATGGGTAGAATCAGAGGAGGAAGTTCTTTCACAAGAAAGGAGCTCAGAAGAGTGGAGCTACCATAAAAGGAAAATCTAAGGTTATCTGATATAAGTGTCATAAGAAATGGCATTTTGCAAATGAATGTCGTTATGGAGATGGAAAGAAGGAGATTAGAAGAAAGAACATTAAGTGCTTCTATTGTGATCAGATCGGTCATTATAAGAATCAATGCAAGGAACCGGCTGAAGCTAAGACGGGCAAGGTATTTGCATTTGAACCAGCAACCTCGAGCCCAACAACTGAGGAGAAAGGAAAGGCTGTGATGGGAGGTATGCTTTTGATTCATGGTATACCTATTAGAGTTCTATTTGATACCGGTGCATCCCATTCTTTCATATCTCATTGTTTGGTAGATAAGCTTAACCTAGAACCCTCATACCTAGTTACATCCTTAAGGGTTGCGAATTCGGTAGGAGGGTATGCAACTCTTAGGATGAGATGTGACCAGTTAGAGTTTGAATTGTTAGGCCATATATTTTCTTGCAGTTTGCATGTGTTTGATTTCGTAGGCTTCAGAATTATTTTGGAGATGGACTGGTTAAGTAAATATGATGCTAGGATATTCTGCCACGATAGGAAAATATCACTAAGGCAACATAGTAGTAGTTATCAAATTATATATTTTGTAGAAAACCCTAGTTTTGATGTTTGTGCTTTGTTGGGTGTAATGAAGGAGGAAGACGAGTTGAATCAAGCTTTCGTTGTTAGAGAATTCGTAGACATCTTTGAACCAGTGATAGGAATACCATCGAAAGAAGCTATTGAGTTTCGTATAGATCTTGTACCAGGAGTTGAATCTATTTGTAGAACGCCAAGTAGGATGACGCCTATCGAGATGAGAGGGTTAAAGGTGTAACTAGTGGATTTGGAAGTGAAAAGTTTGACTAGAACAAGCAGTTCGCCTTAGGGAGCAGCCATAATGGTTGTTAAGAAACTAGAAGGATCATTAAGGTTGTGTATCGATTATTATAAGTTAAATGAGAAGACAATAAAGAATCGATATTCGTTGCTGAGGATTAACGATTTGTTTGATCAGTTGAGTGGACCCAAAGTATTCTCTTAGTTAGATTTAACAACAAGGTTCCATCTGCTAAGAGTAGCAGAGGATAGTATTCCCTTGACGACATTTAAGACAAGGTATGGATTGTACAAATAGTTAGTAATGTCGTTCGGACTAACTAATGTGCCAACCTTCTTCGTAGACTTAATGGATCGGATATTTCGAGAACACTTGGACGGATTTGTATTGGTATTCATAAACGACATTTTAATATATTTGAAGGATGAAAGGTACATGAAGTTCATCTTAGGATAGTGCTTGAAACATTGAGGCAGCATCAGTTAAAAGCGAAGTTTTCAAAGTGTCATTTTTGGAAGAAGGATGTGAAGTTTCTTGATCATGTAGTCTCAGAAAAAGGGTTGTTGGTAGATCCTGCTAAGATAGAAGCAGTTAATAATTGGAAGAAACCCGAGACAGTGACTGAGATAAAGAGTTTTCTTGGACTAGCTGGCTATTAGCGGAGATTTATTAAGGATTTCTCATGGACAGCAGCACCGATGACTAAGCTGACAAGGAAAGAAGTAAAGTATGTTTGGACCGATAAATGTAAAGAGGCATTCTAGAAGCTAAAACATTTATTGACCAATGCGCCGGTGTTAGTTGTTCCGGATGGGAATCAAAATTTAGCAGTGTATACAGATGCGTGCAAAACTGGATTAGGAGCCGTGTTAAAGCAGGGGGTAAAATAATTGCCTATGCTTCTCGACAGCTCAGACCACGTGAGGTTAGATATCCGACGTATGACTTAGAGTTAGATGCAGTAATTTTTGCACTAAAGGTTTGGACACGTTACTTTTTGGGAGAGATATTCGAGTTGTTTACGGACCATAAATCATTAAGATACTTATTCTCTCAGAAAGAGTTGAATATGAGATAGCAGAGATGGCTAGAGTTTTTAACCGCTTATGATTTTGGAATTGAGTATACACCGAGGAAAGGAAATAGAGTAGCAGATGCGCCCAGTAGAAGGCATCAAAATGCGGTGTTAGCAATGATAGTTGAGCGGAAAATTTTAGAAGCATTGACTACATGTGGTGTGCAATTAAGATCTACGGCAAGTTCGAGTCAAAAAACCGCTATGTTGTCATGTTTAAAAATTGGACCAGTAATGATCGAAAGGATTGTTTCTAAACAAGAAGATGATCATTACTAGCTGAACGGATTAGAAGGCTAAAGAGTGGAATAGAGATTGATGATTCAAAAGATTTCAGTCTTGACCAAAATGAGTGGTTGAGAAAGAAAGGAAGGTTATGTGTTCCGAATATTGGAAACATAAGAAAGGAAGTTATTAAGGAGTGTCATCAATCAAAGTTCACCATTCATCCGAGAGGAACTAAGATGTATCAGGATATGAAAAGAAGTTTCTTCTGGGAAGATATGAAAAAGAATGTAGGCTTATGGGTAAAGCAGTCTTTGAACTGTCAACAGGTAAAAGTCGAACATCAGAAGTCAAGTGGATTGCTTCAGCCTTTAGATATTCTAGTTTGGAAGTGGGGTTCTATATCTATGGATTTTATAGACGGGTATAGAAATCTTAAAGCTTATTTATAAAAGGATAAATACATTTTTATACATATAGATATTTTTAAATATTCATGTAGGTGATAAATAAATCAAAATAAAAAGGAATTAATACTTGTAAATTAATTAAAAACAAGATTAACACTTGTAAGCTTATTAAGGTGGTTTAGTGACATTTGTAAATTGTAAACATAGGTGTAAGCTAATTAAAGAGGACAAGTGGCTTCATTTTTATTTTCTCTTTGGTAATTAAGTTTAAAAAAGTTTTCAAAACATAGAAAGAGATCTGACATTTATTTTCTTCAGCTCTAAAACTATCTTCACTTCTTTCTCCACTAAAAGAAATCAAAAGTCAGAGGCCACAATTGTTTCAAAATTTTCAAGTATAATCTATCAACAAATAACCTGAAATCAAGCAACTCAAAGATTAAAGATCATCAAAGCAAATTGAAAAGAAGTTCAAACAAATAGCAGTCTGGAATATGCAAGCCTGGAACAAATCTATTTACTGTTCTCTGTCTATGTTCTCTGTTTAAATAACAGGTGAGTAAATTTCTTTTAAAAACAGTTTTAAAAATGTTATTATAATTGGATGAATGTGATGAAATCTTGTAGTAATATGGTAGATAATGTTGCATGAATGTATGGGTATGAATGCATGTATATATATATTGATATGCCTGTGAATGACTGTGAATATGTACATATATAAGCTCTGTTTATATTACAGATGGTGCCAAGGTTGAATAAAGGAAATGAAAGTATCTGGGTTATACTGGACAGATTGACCAAGAGTGCACACTTTATACCCATTAATTCGACTAAAACGACATCATTCTTAGCTAAATTATTCATGAAGAATATAGTTAGGCTGTATGGGATTCCTAATAGTATAGTAAGTGACAGAGATTCCTTGTTCATTAGTGAGTTTTGGAAAAGTCTAAAGGAAGTTTTGGGTACCAATCTCAAGATGAGTACCGCTTACCATCCACAGACCGATGGGCAAACGGAAAGATTTAACAAAGTCTAAGAAGATTTGTTAAGAACTTGTGTGCTAGATTTTGGAGGATCATGGGAAGACCATCTACATTTAGTCAAGTTTTCATATAACAACATTTATCAGACTAGTATAGGAATGACACCATTTAAAGCTTTATATGGAAGGCTATGCAAATCTCCCGTGTGTTGGTTAGAAATCGAAGATAGATTCATTCTTGGTCTAGATTTAGTATAGAGAAGCTGCGGAAAAGATTGAGTTAATTCGGGCTAATGAAGGAGGCTGGTCTAAGCAGGAAAGTTATATAGATAAGAGATGAAAAGACTTAGAGTTCTTAGTCGGAGATCAAGTTTTTGCCAAGATATCACATATGTAATAAGATTTAGGAAGTCAGAGAAATTGGCACCAAGGTTTGTTGGACCATTTCCTATTATAGAAAGGATCGGGAAACTCGCTTATAGGATAGAGTTACCTAATAGTTTGGTAGGAGTCCACAATGTTTTTCATATTTCACATCTAACGAAGTGTGTTCGAGATCTAGAAACTATTATTACTCCGGTTGCGTTAGAAGACCTAGTAGTGGAACCGGACATGACTGAAATTAGATAGCCTGTTCGTATAATGGCTAAGGATGAGAAGAAACTAAGGAACAAGACAGTCGGATTAGTAACGGTCCAGTGAAGTGACGACGAGAGAGACTGTACAAGGGAAACATGGAGTAGGATTAGAGCCACTTATCCTGACTTGTTTGATGGTATGTTTTACCATTATGTTTAATTGATGTATGCACCTTATCGTACTTTCGAGGACGAAATTCTTTGAGGGAAGTCTGCAATGACCCTAATTTTGACTAACATTATTTAGAACATTTAATTAGATAAATTAAATAAAATAATGTAAAGGGATAAGAAAATTGAGATTTGGTAACTAAGTTTAGGCCGTGCCTTAGTTAATAAACCAATTAGAGAAATAAAAGGTTAGGATAAGGAGGAAAATGATAAGGGCAAAATGGGAATAGCCTTTATTCCTACCCCTTAAACCCTTCTATCTTCATTTCCTTCATTTATTTTACACATATACAAACTAAACATAGAGAGAGGCTGGCCATAGCAAAGGGAAATAAGAAGGAAACTAAAAGATTAAGGAATCAAAGCTAAAAGAAATCAAGTCTACATCAAATCTCATCTTTCTCATCCAAGTCAAGGTGAATAATGAATATATATCTCACGTTTTTAATTATGTTCCGATTTTAAGTGTAATTCCGTTTATTTTGCAAGTATTATGATGTGTTTTAGTAGTTTGAGTGATATATGCTTGTTGGTGATTTTTAGAATTTAAATATGGAATTTGGTGATATGTTTTAGTTGGAAAATATATCATATGAGACCCAAATGACTTGAGATTTTGATATGACGTTAGAAATATCATTTTAGAAGTGGGTTTTTAATTTCATAATTTTCCAACAAAGTATGGATTTTGTATGATTTTTCTAAGTGAAACTATTGGTGAATTTTGGGTTTTAATTATTAAAAATAATTAAAATAAGGTTATGGCTCTGAAATTTATATATGTCGAAGAGTATGATTAACTTGATTTATTTTGATTTTTGAGTATTTTTCCTAAGTGTTTAGAAATGATAAATAAATTGTTTAAGTCTAATGGGCTTATTTGTTTAAGTAAAATGTTTATAATAAAGGTTAAATTATAAAAATATTTAGCATTTAAAATTATGGCATGTGGTAGTTTTGCGCAGTAAAGAATTTGATAAAATTTTGATAGCCAATAAGATTTGGGCAAATTATAGAGGTTTGGTGAAAACACTTTTTATATTAATTTTATAGTTTTCTAAATATTTAAAACTTTTCCATGTCGATATTGACTGTGTCGAGCCCATCTCACCGCATCCCAATGTCATCGACACAGAACAAAGCAATGTCACATGATGTCAACGAGTTTGGCATGAAGCAAATTGGTTTGGAACCTCGTCGAGATTCAAAAGGCGGAGAGGGGTTTTCGATATGGGCATGTCGAGGCGCATGCATGTCGCATTTTTACTAAGAAGCATGAAGCCGCATACTCTTCTTAATGTTTTTGCCTTGCCGACCCAGATGTTCATCGAGCCTACATTATGCCGCATTTAACTTGTCATCGAGCCTAACACTTACCGCTTTTTAACTAGTCATCGAGCCAACACTTGCCATTTTTAACTAGTCATCGAGTTTACTCTATGTCGTTTTTTAATATTGTTATTGAGCCTTGTCAATGTCACTTTTAACTAGTCTTCGAGCCTAACCCATGCTTTTTGTAGTCATCGAGCTTAACCCAATTTAAATTTTCTACACTCGATGAGGCACTGATGCCAATGTTTTTAAGAGTCGCCGGAGTTCAATTTTTATAGTTTAACACTATGACTTATGAAGTTATGACTTCAACATCATCCCCATATATTTTCAAATAAAAGGCTTCGACATGAATTTGAGTGGGAAAAGATCTTTAGTGGCGATGACATCGCCGAGTTTTATAATTGTAAAGGTTTTACACAGTTTTGGCCTTGCAGCCTAAGTTTTGAGAGGGTCGAAGACCCTAATTATTTCTGGTTTCATCAACAATATTTTGTAAAGCATATATCATGGCACAAGTATTTTGAGTAAAGTAAAGTTCCATTGTTTTTCTTGTTTTAAGTATAATTTCAAGGGTTAAATCATTTACAAAGATTTTGTTTTCAAGGAAAGATGAATAGGGTAGTTAACCCAGAATTTTACTAAAAGAATGACTTGGAGATTAAAAAACCAGATGGGACTAGTGTGGGGTCGCGCCCTATAATTTAGCTAGCAGCCCTAGCTAAAATAAGTCCAAAATTCATGTGTGTAGGGCTTTGTCATGGGTAAGACTAAAAGAAGGCTACACATAGAAAGGAATACAAAAAGTAGAGATAGGTTATTGGTGAGCCCGCAAAACCATTAGGATTAGTTGACCCTAGAAGTAGCAAGTTACGTACGGACCGTCCAGTTTTCTCTAACAACAAGTTAGAACATTTATTATGTCTGGTAGGCCCGAGTCAGCCATAGGTTTATAGTCAGCCTGATAAAACTATGATGTTGGGATAGATAGTCCACTGATTTCCTATTTTGTATGCATACATGTTATTATATATTGTTTAATATAACCAGTTTGATTGTAGGATTTTGATTGCAAAATATATGCTTTTATAGGATATTAGTGAGGGGAACCCTTTTCGTCAGGCAGTGTGGTGTCACTTAATATCGATAAATCAAGATGTTATATTATTATTCACACCAGGCTTTATGTCTGACTCGAAGTTTATGTTTTCCCCTTAAACTCTCAGGTGCTCAAAAATTAATTTGAGTAGGTTGAGAGTTAAGGTTTTCAAGTTTAGTTGTTTAGGCAAATAAAGCATGCGAAGACGTGCAGGAGGTAGATTTAGCTATGTAGGAGATTATCTATTTATCTATTCTGCTGTGATTGAAAGCTGTATTTAATGGAAGATGTTATAGCTGTCCATTTAGTAACTCTGATCATCTAAAGGGGCATCTTCATATGTCATTCTTGGCATATTTTGTAATAATTATATTTAGCTGGACATGGGAAACGTTATGGGATTATGTACTGAATATGAAATGCTGATTAAAATGTAACGAGAAAAGTTGTTTTGAAATTGTGTGTGAAATATTTCATATTCTTGTGCTTTTTATATTATGGATACTATTAACATTACTGCATTTTATCACCAGAAATTAATACTATAAATGACTGCAGCATCTGCAACGGTTAGTTTCGGGCCTGAAAATGGGGGATATTACATATGGAGTGCTCAATGGAATTATTAATAAATGTGATAATTTATGCATTATTTATTCTAGTATTTAAGCATGGACGCATAATCTACATCTGCATTTTTAGGTCGCATAGAGGTTTCGTCAACATATCCCCACATTCTTTTCCTTTCAAAATTTTCCACCGCATAACTCCAATAAGAGTAATTCTTCCTGTCTAACATCACACTTATAGCCTAAAGCAGGTTGTCTCTTTCACAACCCCTGATCGAACAAAGCAAATCAAATCTGAAGCAAATTCAAAAATCAACAAGTTCCAAAATCTCTTATCCAATAAACAAAACACCAATATAAAATATAAAATCCAAAATCCAAGATCCAAAATAACTTAAACAACTCAACAAAGTCGTATCTGCTCTGAAACCTTGTTAATCAATATCATATTCTGAATTAAATTAAAAGAAGAATACAAGATAAACAAAAAAAATGAGGTTATGTTTTGATTTTATGGCAAAGAATATAGCAAGATAACCTTAAGCATAAAGAGTTATTTATAGGTCCAAAAATAAAGAATAATAAGATATTATGAAGTTAGTATTATATTATAATAGGAACGCAACATATTGATAATAAAATAATAGAAAATCAAAAATTAGTCTTGAATATGAACTTCTATTACAGTGCAAACCTATAACCGCTAAACCATTAGTTGCTTCATTAAACTTTTATACATAAAACATTAATATATTATATTTGAGAATGAGATTCTATTGGGTTCCTTAGTAAATTGACTTTCTTGTCTTATTCACCATGGCTTACTATGAATGTGGATTCATTTTGGATAAATTATTTTTATTTAATTTTCTTAATTATGTCTTGTTTGGAGTGGAGATGGTCTTGAGGCTTAATAATGTATCCTTTGGTTTTCGGTGGTATTATATTAGTGTCCTTCGCGCCTTGTAGAAATACTATGTTTGCATTTCTTAATCATATCCAATATGAGTGGATCAATCAATGAACCCCCTCCCCCTAAACCCCCAAGAAGGAGTCATGGAAACAAAAGATGAAGAATCTAGTGACATATGATGTGAAGCATGAGAATACAAATCCTATAAAGAAGATGACATAACTAAAGATTTCTAGGGCAACCTATGAAAGAGGAGACAGACATAGCTTGGAGCTGTAAGTAGAGAAACATCGAAAATCGCTTGGCTAGATACTAGAATTATGAAAGGAGCTGATGTTGGGACTGCATTATTGGACTGTGATTGGTTGCCATATCAAGAAGTTTAAGACTGCAACTTTGGCCAATTCTTCAACATGGGACACTAAGCCTTTCAGTGATCTTTTTGCTTATAGTATTAGAACTCATCAACTTTTTTATAAGGTGTGGAAGAGGTGGATAGAAGGTACTGCTAGCATAAAAGAAACTTCTTTTTCTGAGTAAGACTTAATAGGTACTTCTTCAACTAATAATTCGCTAACAATTGAAACAATTGGTGGAAGTGGAGAACGATGCAAAATTGAACCACTAAGTCCTTCAAAATCACTGTAGAGAGCCACAAATAAATGGCATCAATCGTTGTTGCTCTATGTGAGCAATATATGCACTACATGTATTCAATCATCCGATTATGTGATTTATTCCTAATATCAACATTGTATACTAAAATTCTTATATACAAGTATTGTTTTGTTGAATAGCTCATATGTTATATTCCAATCAATACTATTGTTCAAAATTTAACTTAGTGAATTCCCAACTTGTTACGATGTCTCGTACTTTGCCAACTTTACACTTATGGAGTGCTCAATGGAATAATAAATAAATGTAATAATTTCTGCATTATTTATTCCAAGCATTTAAGCATAGACGCATAATCTACATTTGTAATTTTAGGTTGCATAGTGGTTTTGTCAATATATCCCCACATTTTTTCCTTCCAAAATTTTCCATCGCATAACTCTAATAAAAACAATTCTTCCTATCTAACCTTCCACTTATAGCCTTAAGTAGATTGTCTCTCTCACTACCTCTGATTGAACAAAACAAATCAAATCTGAAACAAATTCGAAAATCAATAAGATGCAAAATCTCATATCCAACAAACAAACCACCAATCTAAAATCTCAAATTTAAAATCCAAAATCCAAGATCCAAAATCACTTAAACAACTCAGCGAAGTCATATTTGCTCTAATACCATGTTAATCAATATCATATACCGAATTAAGTTAAAAGAAGAATACAAGATAAACAAAAAATGAGGTTATTTTGATTTGATAGCAAAGAATACAACTAGATAATGTTAATCATAAAGAGTCATATATAGGTCTAAAAATCAAGAACAATAAAATATTTGTAAGTTTTTACTATATTATATAAGAATGTAACATATTGATAATAAAATAATAGGAAACCAAAAATTAGTCTTGAATATGAACTTCTATTACAGTGCAAACCTATAACCGCTAAACCATTAATTGCTTCATTAAACTTTTATACATAAAAAATTTAATATATTGATTTAAGAATGAAATTCTTTTTGGTTACTTTGTCGATTAAATTTCTTGTCTAGTACCCTATGGCCTACTATGAATGTGGATTCATATGGGATAAATTATTTTTATTTAGTTTACTTAATTATGCTTTGTTTTGAGAGGAGATGGTGTTGAGGTCTAATAATGTATCCCTTGGTTTTCAGTGGGATTATATTCATGTCTATCGTGCCTTGTAGAAATACATATTTTTTCTTCTTAAAATATGTCCAATATGAGGTGGATCAACCAGTGATCCCCCCCCAAACCCCCAAGAAGGAGTCATGGAAACAAAAGATAAAGAATCTAGTGACATATGATGTGAAGCATCAGAATACAAATCCTATAAAGAAGATGACATAACTAAAGATTTCTACGGCAACCTATGGAAGAGAAGATAGACATAGTTGGGGTTGTAAGGAGAGAAACATCTGAAATTGCTCGACCAGAGTACTTGAATGGTGAAAGGATCTGATGTTGGCATGACTACATTATTGGATTATGATTGGTTGCTAGACCAAGAAG
This sequence comes from Allium fistulosum, assembly GCA_030737815.1. NCBI lineage: Eukaryota > Viridiplantae > Streptophyta > Magnoliopsida > Asparagales > Amaryllidaceae > Allium > Allium fistulosum. Next base: position 423,956,433 of record CM060903.1, read on the forward strand.
TTTAAGACGACTTTGGCCAATTCTTCAACATGGGACACCAAGTCTTTAGATAACCTTTTTCTTATAGTATTAGCACTCATCAACTTTTTTATAAGGCTTCGAAGTAGGGGTGGGCACGATCGGTTAACCGAACCGATCGGTTAATTAACTGATTTAATCGAACAATTTGAACGGTTCGATTAACCGAACTGAAAATTAAAATAGGTGGCCTTCACCGACCGACCCGAATATTTTTAACCATGGTTAACCGCCTATATAAATTGGTTAACCGATTTAGCTCTAACGGTTAACCAACACTCGGTTAACCGAGTAATTAACCGCATTTATCGATTAAAATTAACCGAAACTGATGCATATTAGCAGTAACTAGTAAGGAAGTAACGTATTTATAATACAACTCAGCATGAAAACATACACATATTACGTATTGCTCACTCAGCATAATATAGGACATATATACATCAAATCAGTAAAGTGGTAAGTCATTAAACAGTAATTAGAGCAAAAACTTAACAAAAACCAACACATCACAACAGAATATACTAGCATATTACATAATACATATATAACTCGCTGACCCAACATATTAGCATATTACATAATACTAACATAGCAGTAACGATGCAAAACGGTGATTTTTCCATGATCGAGGTACATTCTTATGGGACAATGTAGGGTACATGCTGCAAGAGCACATGCTGTTGCAATCTGCATGGAAATCTTTGGATAATTAGAGTACTTAAGTTAATTAATAAAATAATATAAACTTCCATAACCATTTGATGTAAGTTTCAACTTAAAAGGATGTAACACTTGCCTAAGTTGCCTACTATGTGCTTGTACATGCAACTATCACCGTGACTTATGAAAGTATCAACAAACTATTTTTATTGCAGTTCTTACTAAGTGAAAAAAGATAAAATGGAAATGACACAAATTCATATTAAATACACTTACACACATGCATGCACATGGAGTGTGTCTACTGTATAATCCTGGAAATATGACAGATAAATAAAAATAAATTGCACTTCAAATTATTCTTACTACTAATTATCAAATCAAGCAAGGATGTCAATCTATGTACAGAAAGATCCTATTGGAAAAAATGAAACAAATTAGTATTTCAACAAATTATCAAAGTAACCATTTGAAACATCATTCAAATTTTAAAAACATGATCATTCTTACAAGAAGCTTAACTTAACATGATCACTTCAAAATTCTATAACTAGATTATAGAAGTTATAAGCTAATCGATATAAAAATAAAAAAGTACCTCGGATGTAATTATCCGATCAACTTCTTCAATTCCTTTAGAAAAGTTGCCAATTTGTTTAGGCTGAGTAATTCAAGGACGTAAAGAAACTTGTTCTCTTAACTGCTTAGATGCTTCCAAATGTTTAGTGCTATAATTAACTATCACTTGTTTAGCACCCATGTTTGCAAATCTTTGTGTATCTGCAATCTAAAAGTTGTACCAGTAAATATGAAACTTACTTGTAGAAGTATACAAAGTCCATACTCAAAATAGAGCATAGTTCTTACCATATTATAATATCACACCTCACATGACAAAGAAAGAAAGAAATCAATGAATAAACTTACCTATAACTCTAAAGACATTTGAAAGTGGATGACATTCTTATACATGTTCTTAAACCAAGATAGTGTGTTTGATCTTATAAGCAATAAAGAATGAGTATGTAAGGATATCTGGGAGGATATAGGTATAAAATAACAATGTAAATGATGAAAAATACTGATTATATAACTTTAGTGTAGAGTATACTAACTGTGAACTTACTGAGTATATAACTTTAGTGTAAAGTATGCTAACCGCGAACTAATTGAGTATATAACTTGAATGTAGATTTATACTAATGTCTTACTACTGCAATCTCTGAATCAAATGAACTAACCGTGAACTATGCATATATTAACACACAACTGAAATTGTGTGCATATATAAATAAGTAAATAACTGTGTATCAACAATTAACTTTGTAAATTAAGATGAACAGACTTACCATCTCAAACTAGCAATGACGAATTCTCTACGGTAAAAGTAAAAGATGATTGCAATTCACGCCCACGTACAAATTCTGCAACATGCCAAGCATCACGACTTCTACAACTGCAACTATATCCCACATATGAAATAAATTCTTGATAACCTAGAACAATTCTAAATCCTTTACATATACAACCGAAGCATGTGTATGTAATTTACATTTATAACTACGAACATGTGTATATTAATTTGCATAGATAACCATGAACATGTGTTAACTGAAGAGCCAATTTAGTCCATATGACTATTGTGTATTCTCACATTTTAAACACAATTAAATGTGTAAATAAATTACAAACTAAGCTAAATTAATAATTCACGGTTTAATAGCATGTATAAATGTAAACTGATGGTCTAAATGTGTATATAAACTATAAAGTGTGTATATTAAATGCAAGCTATACTAAACTGTGTATATAAGCTGATAGGCTAAATGTCTAAATTAAAAAGCAATTAAATGCAAAGTGAACGAAATTTATAACTCACGGTTTAATTGCAATATATTAAATGCAAACTATACTAAACTATGTATATAAGCTGACAGGCTAAATGTCTGAATTAAAAAGCAATTAAATGCAAAGTGAACGAAATTTATAACTCACGGTTTAATTGCAATAAAATGTAAAATATAAAGTGGACTAAATTTAAAACCTACGGTTTAATAGCAACTAAATCTGAATTAAAATGCAACTAAATTTTTACTGAACTAAATTGATAACTCACAGTTTGCATTCCCTACACCCCAACTCAACTCGGCTGCAGCATGGAAGCAAGACAGAGGTGGAGGCGCGATAAGATGGCAAAAGAAAGAACTTCACTGATCGATTTGAAGGAAAGTTTAGGGTTTTGTTGAAAGGGAGAATTGTAGATCTAGGGTTTTTTTCTCTGTTGGGAAGAGACGAAAATGAGAACAGAATTGAAAGTGGCACGAGCAAATTAAGTTGGTATAGGTTATGTGGATCAAGTTTCAGTGTTTGGGGTGGGAATAAATTATTTCGGTTAAACGGTTAACTGAATATGTAAAAGTCTTAACCGTTAACCGACCCGACTTTGGTTGGTTAACATCGGTCGGTTAACCAAAAGTTCGGTTAACTGATTTTGTCGGTTAATGCGGTTCGGTTAAGGTCGGTTAAGTCGGTGAAATCCCCACCCCTACTTCGAAGAGGTGGATAGAAGGTACTACTAGCATAAAGAAACTTCTTTTACCGAGTAAGACTTAATAGGTACTTCTTCAACCAATAATTCACTAACAATTGAATCAATTGGTGGAAGTGGAGAGCACTGCAAAATAGATCCTCTAAGTCCTTCAAGATCACTGTAGAGAGCCACAAAATATAGCACCAATCGTCATTGCTCTATATCAGCAATACATGCAATACATGCACTACATGCCTTCAACTCATCCGATGTGTGATTCATCCCAAATATTCGACATAGTATAATTAAATTCTTGTATACATGTATTGTTCTGTTGAAGAGCCCATATGTTGTTTTCCAATTAATACTATTTTACAAAATTTGATTGAGTGAATTCCCAACTTGTTTCATTGTCCCGTACTTCGCCAACTATATACTTATGGAGTGCTCAACGGAATTTTTAATAAATGTGATCGTTTTTGCATTATTTATTTCCACGCATTTAAGCATATCGCATAATCTATATTTGTACTTTTAGGTTGCACGGGGGTTTCGCCAATATATCCCCACATTTTTTTTCCTTCCAAATTTTTTCACCACATAACTGTAATAAGAATAATTCTTCCTATCTAACCTTACAATTATAGCCTAAAGCAAATTGTCTCTTTTTCTACCCCTGGTCGGACAAAACAAATCAAATCTGAAGCAAATTCGAAAACCAACAAGATCCAAAATCACTTATCCTACAAAAAAACACTACACAAAATCTCAAATCTAAAATCAAAAATCCAAGATCCAAAATCACTTAAACAGCTCAACGAAGTCTATCTACTATGATACCATGTTAATCAATATCATATATAGAATTGAGTTAAAAGAAGAATACAAGATAAACGGAAAAAATAAGGTTATGTTTTGATGTAATAACAAAGAATACAACTAGGTAACCTTAACCATACAGAGTTATTTATAGTCTAGAAATAAAGAACAATAAATATTAATATGTTCTTATTATATTATTTTAGGAACACAACATGTAGATAATAAAATAATAGGAAATAAAAAATTAGTCTCGAATATGAACTTTTATTACAATGCAAACCTATAACTGCTAAATCATTAGTTGCTTCATTAAACGTTTATACAATAAAATTTAATATATTATATTTAATGTAACGACCTGGAATTTTATCGCTTTGATTTGTAAATATTTAATTTATTTTCAAAATTCAAATAATTGCTTAAATAATTAAATAACTCTCTTTTAATTTATAACTAGTAATATAAAATCATTTTTGAATTTTGTTTACATAAATAGGTAGTTTGATGGAAAACTGGAAATATGACTGAAATTCGCTCTTCGAATTTTCAGCTTTTATCGAACGACAAGTTGTAGAAAGATGGTATACCTTTGGATACACTCTCAAACAACATTTGAATGACTTTTTAAGTTATGAACACTTTATTTTCAAATGAGAAACTAAATGAATAAAATAATAATATTAAAAATTAATAAATATGAAATATAATACAGTGAATATGAAGTGATGGATATGAAGTTTGAATTTACATTTCATGATACCTTAAGTGTAAAAATTAACAAAAGGACTTAATCTTTTCAAAAGTGACATTTGAATGGTTTAGGAAATGATGGAAGAGTTGAAAAAAGGAAATAAGGGCGTTTTGGTCTTAAGCCTTCTCACCTTTTATTTTTTTATTTTCATCTTATATATACACTCTTCTCATTACATATTTCATACTTCTTAACCTTTTATAAATTTTGAAAAATCACATACTTTTAACTTAAAAATTCTTACTTCACTCAAAGATTAAAACTTGAAGCATTTCAAACCATATGGAAGGTGAGATATTCAAATCTTTGTTTAATACTTATTTTATATAATGAATGTTGTGTAAAGTTATTAGTAGCTTGGTTGTAATTTTTATATGATACTCATGTTTAGGTAATCATTTAAAAATCATATTTTGTTTTTGAAATGGATGTTATGCTTGTTGTAAATGGACATACACAAAGATATTGGATATACAGACACTATTACATTCTCTTCCATCTTCATGTTCTTTGTAAATAGAACAAACATCTTCCATTTCTTATTCAAAAATCAACATCTCTCAAAACATTTAAAATTATTCATTGTAATCAACTGGAAAGTTGTTAGCTTATGTCTTTAGTTTTTTTAAATAGTCGTGGGTTTTTTCGTCGAGTACGGTGTGAGAGATTGATCGATTATAGTGAATGGTCGAGTGGTGTCTGTTTTTAGGCAAGCGCGAATTGACGAATGGAGTATATGATCTCTTTCATCTCTGAAAATCATGATTTATGAAGCTAGTCTCATGACTTTGGCAGGTGGGGTTGTGTCATGGTGGTTTGATGATGGATTACGATCATCTAGCATTTTTTTGGCAAACTAGAGGTCAAGGGAAGGTACGGTGTAGCTAGATGCAAGCTTGGGGGATGGTGAAGGCGATGGTCGTTGTCGCACGAGCCTTGGTGGTCGAAGAAGCTTGGTCGAGCTCAGTTTTGTTTTTAGTGGCTATATGGGTTTAGGTTTGAAAATTGGATCGATGGTGGCTAGTGGAAGCGTCGAGTTCGATGCTGCTTGGCCTAGAGGTGCGGCAGTGTAGTGGCATTCGATCGCTTGTGGTGGGAGAGGCTGGAAGCGGGGGAGGCGATGGTGATTGGTGGTTGATCGTGACTGGGTATGTTTTGATTTTGGGGTAGATCGGTCGATTTTTTATTTAGGCCACTACAGTCGATGGCGATGGTGCAGGCGTGTCGCGCATGGCTAATAAGGTTTGTTGGTGAGGTCTGTGTGGCGATCGATGGTCGAAGGCGGTGTCAGAGGCGTGCACGTGCACGTTCGTGCATGAATTTTATATTTTGGGTACGGGCATTTGAATTTTAGCAAATTGATTTGGGTTTTAAATGATGGGGATAAGAAGCTTTGTTTGGGTTTGGGTAGTTTGCCGGGTTTGGGCTTTGGGTTATGGGTGGGTAGTTGTTTTAAATTGTTAAAATACTAAACTCTGTTGTTAATTTTTATAAAGCTACAAATTACTCATTTTGGATGCGTTGAACCCGTGGTTTCTTGCACTAGACTCGTATTAAAGAGTACATCACTTTAATATAAAAGGTTAATAATTTTAGTGAAGTATAATTTGATAATAAATTAATAGTGGTAGAATTTAATTTTGTGGTTATGAAATTATATTTAAGCACTAACATCCATTAGCAGAATAAAACATCGTTCTGCTATAATTAAATTGAATTGATTATTTTGGACATCTATTTAGCAGAATAAATCCCTATTTTGTTACTATATAAATTTGGAACTTTAATTGTATCTCAGTTGATTAATATCGGATAAGTGATTTATTTTCTATCAATTGTTAATTATGAATTTTATTTACATATATATTGCTTATGTAAATACCTATGTTGCGACTTGGAATGTTGAGCTAAAATAAGTGGTAGCTTCTTTAAACCACTATTGTGGTCGCTAAGCCTCTTTCCAAATTTGAAATGTCATGGATTTAAATTAACTTAAATTTATAACAATTAATTATTTTATAAATGATGTCTAAGTTAATTAGTTATTTAATAAATGATGTTTAAGTTAATTAATTATTTTATAAATGATGTTTTAAGTTAATTAATTATTTTATAAATGATGTTTTAAGTTAATTAATTATTTTATTAATGAGGTTTAAGTTAATTAATTACTTTATTTAATGATGTTCTAGAAATTAATTAATTAATTATTTAGGAGGCTTAAGGGTGATCAATTAATTAAATAAAGTTGTTTATAAATAGTAAATTGTTTTATAAAAAGAAATTTTACTTAATAAAAAGGATTTATTTAAAAGAATTATAAATTGGAAAGAAATCTTGGAAATTGAAGATGAATATGGTTTATAAAACTTTGATTTTAAATGAATAGTGTACGGAAATTTTGGAAACCATATACTTGACACTAAACTTCGAGATAGGGAAACTGCTACCTATCCTAAAAGGCAAGAATGTTGTTGAGTCAAGGTTTGAAATGTAATAATATCCCAACTTGAACTGTTTTTTTGTTATCCGAAGGAAAGTTTTGGTTTGAAATCAAAGATTGATTTTTGCGTACAAAATATTATTTCTGTATACAAATTGGATCACTTATGAAAATCAAGTTTATGAAATTAATAAATAATCCTTCTTAATTATAGTAGTATGGAAGCATTTTTCCATACTTAACATCGAAGGATAAGGGGTGGTTTTGTATAAACAATGTTTTGAATGACAATTGTTTTTGATCCGTTTAATATAATTTTGAAATAGGAAATCTTTCTTAAATGTTTTAAGAATATACTTATATCAGTGAGATAAGTATATGAATATTTTTGTAAATAATTGATGTAATTTAATTAATGAAGAATAATTAAAGAGGCTTAGTGAATTCCATATGAAATTAAATCTATGTTTGATTATTTTTTATTTGATATTTAAATTGCCGACTATTGAATCTGGACCAATTTTTAACTCTAGAAATATCTAGAGGAAACATGAGAATTATATGGTACAGTTTTCTTTGGTGGTGCTACTGTACGTATAAACTCATTGTGTTCTTCTAGGAAAAATGATAGGAAATCCGTCCACTTAAACGGCTAGGAGGTGATCTCCGCTTTTGTGTATTGTCTATATATTTCCAAAAGAACCTGAGTTGAGTTTACCGAAAACTATCGGTTGTCGGTTCGGAGAGAATGGGATCGGATAAACATGAGTTATCTGAAAAACCACTTCGAACCTACTTAAGCATTCTAACTGAAGACATCTTGAAGATGATAGAATCGAGGACGGAGTTCTTTGAAGTGAAAGGGTTGCTTGCTACTAATCCTAACGGTGTAGTAGAAGTAGTGCCTTCGGTTTGTTCATATCCTGAACAACTTGTATGGAAGATTGCTGACAGTGCATTGTTGCATGGAGGGCAATGTTAGCATTCCAAGTGGGATTACTATATGAAAAGTTAAAATGTTGCCTTAAGCCTCATTGCTAAGAATGACTAAAACAAAGGATATGCCGCAAGGTATGTGGGTCGCACCCATTAGGGTATAACCATCACCTTTCTAGATCACTATTTATGGATTTGGTATGTACATGTAAGCCCACGAAGGAAGGATTTGGTATTCCAAGTGGGATTACTATATTCGATACTATCCAAAAAGTGGTAGACCGATCCTACCATGCAGTGGGTCCATTTGAGGCCGTCGGTACATTTTATTTAGAGGTGTACTGTGGTAGGTGGTATCATAGTGGCTTTTCATTGGATGAAAAAACATGAGATGCAAGCATTCCAGCTATATTCAATATTTATTTTGAACCATAAACACTGTTATAATATCACTAGATTTTCTATTTAAATGTTTTGGTTATCATAAGGTAAAAAACCCGTTTGTGCTTATATGCAATGTGATCTTACGAGATATCTTTATTTTTGAAAGGTTTTGTAAGATATAACAACCCATTTGATTTAAGTTTATCACGCTGGTTTACCAAACTTATCCGGATGTTATTTTCTTATAATACCCGGGTCAGACCGAGTACTTTTCCAGAGTTAGCTTTGGATACTTTGGAGCTTTAGGGGATGAGCTGGATGCCTCCTAGACGTATTTTTGTATTTTTATTTCCGTTGTATTCTTATTTTATTTATCAGCATTTGTAAGGACAGTTGTTATAACTGTCCAGGATGATGATAGGATAGACTTTGTTGATGTTGATTATTAAAGTTTTCCTTTGTTTAAGATCATTTGGATATTATATTTTACTCGTCATGATGTGAGATTCTATTTTGTCTTTTCTTTTCTTTTCTTTTCTTTCACCCCAACAATCCGTCTTTTAGGCACTTGGATCTTCGGTACGTGAATACCGCGGATGTATTAGTGTCGACTTCTAGGGATTGAAAAGGCGTGTCATCACATGTGCTATCAGAGCTGAAGGTTAAGCAAAAACCATGGCCCTGGTGGGGTAAACTCAGTAAGGATATGGTAAGTGACACCCTAGAATGAGTTTGAGTGTATTATATATACGAGTGCCCGTATTTGTTAGTTCTTTAAAAATGTTTTTATTATTTTGAAAACTGGTAAATGAAATAATTTACCAACAATTATATTTCATATATAAAATAATAATTTTCTATATTATTATATAGTTATTTTTTTATGATTGTTTGTTAGGAAATGATGATATTTATTTATCATCACTTGTTGACTATATATGCTCGGCTAGTTTACGAGCATTTGTTTTTAATTCAAATTAGTTACGAACGCCTTGTGAATTAAGTTTCACGATTTGACTATAAGGCGTTCGCTAATAAGGTGGGCTTAACAAGTTTACTTTGTTAAAAAGGTTACCATAATAAAGGAAGTTATTATATAAAGATGATTTTATAGGTTTGGTTTATAAGGTGTGATCTATAAAATAAAGAGAATTTTCTAGAATTCAAATTATGTTATTTTTGAAAAAGATTTCAAATGACTTATCGGAAGAAGTAATAGTAGTATTACTTGAAAATATTTATAAGTATATTTCAAAGAGATCTTTAGGGTGCATTTCTTTGGATAGTTCGGGAAAAATGTCTCAATTATTTTTGTGGTAATCTGAATAATCTTCCAAGTATCGATAGGATGTTTGCTTAGGAAAACGTTATAGTGCACTTTGTAAATTATTCCCTTTGTCACTGTACGATCGAAATGAGTCTGAATCCTAACAAACTTAAAACAAGTCTTAGTAAATAAAGTGCTTAAGCCATTTTATACGCATACAAGAAATATATGTGGTATTGTTAGAATATAATAGAGCTTGTTATGTGATTCTAAGGTTTTTTTTGTTGTTTGATTTTAGAGGACACCCATAGTTACGAGAGGAGAGATCATGAGGACTAGTGAGTTGTTTCGTCAAGCCATGGCTAGGCGTGGCATGGAGGTTCTTGATCTCCCGATTCCAAAGCCGGTGGAGGAGCTGGAGTCAGAGGGAGTGCCGGTGGAGGATCCAGAGCCAGAAGAAAAGATGATAGAGAGGGAGTTAGAAGAAGAGCCGATAGAGGATGAGCCAAAAGAAGCGCCGATAAAGGAGGAGCCAGAAGAAGAATCGATAGAGGGGTACCAAAAGGAGGAGGAAGAAAACCAGCATGAGTGGTGGATGGGATTAGGGGGAGATACAGATCTTACTAATGGATGGATTACTGATGATGTAGAATCCATGGTGTTATCGAGTCCCCCGGTGGAGGACTCTGATGTGGAGAGCTCTCTTTGGGAAAGTTTGGGGTCGTTTTGTTTAGTTAGTTCTTTGTGATATTTGTATCATGTCTAGTTATCGTGTATTTGTAGTTTAGAAAGTATTTGGATATTGTATGTACCTATGTTGTGACTGCTAGCTTGGTGGGGTATCTTAGTAGATACCTTAGATATGTATCTGATATAGCGAGTATGACGTTTGACTTATTATAGTATGTTATATGGTGTTAGCCTCCCTTAAAAAGTTTTCTTTGTACTTCAGAAAATAGCTAGCATGGGGTTAAGGATTTTTTTAGACTTGTTTCTTCCGAGGTTAGAATGTGATGAAATTTCGAGGTCGAAATTCTTTTAAGGAGTGAAGAATGTAACGACCCGAAATTTTATCTTTTTGATTTATGAGTATTTAATTTAGTTTGAATATTCAATTAATGGTTTTAATAATTAAATAACTCTCTTTTAACTAATAACTAATAACAGAAAATTCATTTCTGAATTTTGTTTACATAGATAGGTAGTTCGATGGAAAACTGAAAATGTTACTGAAACCCGCTTTACGATTTTCAGCTTTTATCGAACGACACGTTGTAGAAAGATGTTATATCTTTGCATACACTCCAAAACAACATTTAAATGACTTTGTAAGTTATGAACACTTTATTTTCAAATGAGAAAATAAATGAATAAAATAATAATAATAAAAATTAGTAAATATGAAATATAGTAAAGTAAATACGAAATGACATATATGAAGTTTGAATTTACATTTCATGGTACCTTAAGTGTAAAAATTAACAAAAGGACTTAAGCTTTTCAAAGTGACAGTTGAATGGCTTAGGGAATGATGGAAGAGTTGAAAAATGGATTTATAGGCATTTCGGTCTTAAGCCTTCTCAACTTTTATTTTTTATTTTCATCTTATATATACACTCTTTTCAATACATATTTCATTTTTCATACTTATTAACCTTTTATAAATTTTGAATAACCACATGTTTTTAACTAAAAAATTCTTACTTCACTCAAAGATTAAAACTTAAAGCATTTCAAACTATGTAGAAGGAGAGATATTCAAATCTTTGTTTAATACTTGTTTTATGTAAAGAATGTTGTGTAAAGTTATTAGTAGCTTGGTTGTAATTTTTTATATGATACTCATGTTTATGTAATCATTTAAAAATCATATTTTGTTTTTGAAATGGAAGTTATGCTTGTTGTAAATGGACATACACAAAGATATTGGATATACAAACACTATTGCATTCTCTTCCATCTTCCTGTTCTTTGTAAATAGAACAAACATCTTCCATTTCTTATTCAAAATCAACATCTCTCAAAACATTTAAAATCATCCGTTGTAATCAACTGGAAAGTTGTTAGATCTCTAGTATTTTTTAAATAGTCTTGGGTTGTTTCGTCGAGTACGGTGTGAGAAATTGATCGATTACAGTGACTGGTCGAGTGGTGTCTGTTTTTAGGCAAGCGTGAATTGACGAATGGAGTATATGATCTCATTAGTCTTTGAAAATCATGATTTATGAAGCTAGTCTCATGAATTTGGGAGGTGGGGTTGTGTCGTGGTGGTTTGATGATCGATTACGATCATCTAGCATTTATTGGAAAACTGGAGGTCAAGAGAAGGTACGGTGTAGCTGGATGCAAGCTTGGGGGATGATGAAGGCGATGGTGGTCGTCGGGTGGGCGTTAGTGGTCGGAGAAGCTTGGTCGAGCTCACTATAGGGTTTAGTGGTTGTATGGGTTAGGGTTCGAAAATTGGATCGGTGGCGGCTAGTGGAAGTGTCGAGTTCAACGCTGCTTGGCCTGGAGGTGCGGCAGTGTAGTGGTGTTCGATCGATGGTGGTGGCAGAGGCTGGAAACGGGGGAGGTGATGGTGATTAGTGGTTTGATCGTGACTGGGTATGTTTTGATTTTGGGGTAGATCGATCGATTTTTGATTTAGGCCGCTGGAATCGGTGACGATGGTGCAGGCGAGTCATGCATGGCTAACAGGGTTTGTTGGTGAGGTCAGTGCGGCGATCGATGGTCGGAGGCGGGGTCGAGGCGTGCACGTGGACGTTCGTGCACGAGTTTTTTATTTTAGGTCCAGATGTTTGAATTTTAGCAAATTGATTTGAGGGATTTAAGTGATGGGGAGAAGAAGCTTTGTTTGGGTTTGGGTAGTGGGCCGGGTTTGGGCTTTGGGTTGTGGGTGGGTAGTTGTTTTAAATTGTCAAATTACTAAACTAGGTTGTTAATCTTTAAAAGGCTAAAAATTACTCATTTTGGATCCGTTGAACTCATGGTTTGTCTCACTAGACACGTATTAATGAGTACAACACTTTATAAGGTTGATAATTTTAGTGAAGTATAATTTGATGATAAATTAATAGTGGTAGAAATTAATTTCGTGGTTATGAAATTATATTTATGCACTGACATTCCCTTAGCAGAATAAAACATCAATCTGCTATAATTAAATTGAATAGATTATTTTGGACATCTATTTAGCAGAATAAATCCCTGTTCTACTACTATATAAATTTGGATATTTAATTGTATTTTAGTTGATCAATATCAGATAACTAATTTGTTAGCTATTGATTGTTAATTATGAATTTTATTTACATATATGTTGCTTATGTAGATGCGACTTGGAATGTTGAACTAAAAAAATTGGTAGCCTGTTTAAAATACCATTGTGGTCGCTAAGCCTCTTTCCAAATTTGAAAATTTATGAATTTAAATTAACTTAAATTTATAACAATTTGAGTTTAGTTATTTTATAACTAATGTTTAAGTTAATTAATTATTTTATTAATGAGTTTAAGTTAATTAATTACTTTATTTAATGATGATTTAGAATTAATCAATTATTTATTTAGGAGGTTTAAAGGCGATCAATTAATTAAAAGTGTTTATAAATGATAAATTGTTTTATAAAAGAAATTATACTAAATAAAAAGGATTTATTTAAAAGTGTTATAAATTGGAAAGAAATCTTGGAAATTGGAAATGAGTTTGGTTTATAAAACCTTGATTTTAAATGAATAGTGTACGGAGATTTTGGAAACCATATACTTGACATTTAACTTTGAGGTAGGGAAACTTCTACCTATCCTGAATGGCAAGATTGTTGTTTAGTCAAGGTTTGAAACGTAATAATTTCTCAACTTGAATGACTTTATTGTTATCAGAAGGATAGTTTTGGTTTGAAATTGAAGATTGATGTTCGGTGTATAAAGTATTATTTCCATATACAAATTGGATCACTCATGAAAATCAAGTTTATGAAATTAATAAATAATCCTTCTTGATTATGGTAGTATGGAAGCATTTTTTCATACTTAACATCGAAGGATAAGTGGTGGGTTTATAGTAAACAATGTTTTGAATGACATTTGTTTTTAATCTATTTAATATAATTTTCAAATAGGAAATCTTTCTTAAATAATTGGAGAATATACTTATACCGGTGAGATAAGTATATGAATATTTTTGTAAATAATTGAAGTAATATAATTAATGAAGATTAATTAAAGAGGCTTAGTGGATTCCACATGAAATTAAATCCGTGTTTGATTGTTTGTTTATTTGATAGTTAAATAACCGACTATAAAATCTAGAGCAATGTTTGACTCTGGAAATATCTAGAAGAAACATGAGAATTATATGGTATAGTTATCTTCGGCGGTGCTACTGTACATATAAACTCATTGTGTTCTTCTAGGATAAATGATAAGGAAATCTATCCACTTAAACGGCTAGTACGTGATCTCCGCTCTTTTGTATTGTCTGTTTATTTCCAAAAGAACCCGAGTTGAGTTTACCAAAAACCATCGGTTGTCGGTTCGGAGAGACTAGGTTTAGATAAACATGAGTTATCTAAAAACCACTTCGAACCAACTTAAGCGTTCGAACTGAAGACCACTTGTAGATGATAGAATCGAAGATGGAGTTTTTTGAAGTGCAAGGGTTGCTTGCTACTAATCCTAAGGGTATAGTAGAAATAGTGCCTTTGATTTGTTCCTATCCTGAACAACACATATGGAAGAATGCTGGCAGTGCATTGTTGCCTGGAGGGCAGTGTTAGCATTCTAAGTGGGATAACTATATGAAAAGGTAAAACATTGCCTCAAGCCTCACAATCAGGAATGACTAAAACAGAGGATATGCCGCAAGGCTATGTAGGTCGCATCCATTAGGGTGTAAGATCACAAAGGAAGTTTGTAAAGCAACCAGGGTGGTGACATATTCAGTACTATCCAGTAATGGGTAGGCCGGTCTTGCCATGCAGTGGGTCCATGTAAGACCCTCGGTACATTTTATCTAAAGGTGTAATGTGGTAGGTGGTACCCCAGTCCCTTGTCATTGTAGGGTATCAAATCTCTAATAAGTGCCATACATACTTAGTTGTGCCCAACAATGCTGGAATGTGAGATGCAAGCATTCCAACTATATTCAATATTTATTTTAAAACCTAGACACTATTATAACATCATTGGATTTTCTATTTAAATGTTTTGGTTATCATAAGGTAAAAATTCGTCTGTTCTTATGTGCAATGTGGTCTTACGAGATACCTTTATTTTTGAAAGGTTTTGTAAGATATAACAACCCATTTGATTTGAGTTTCTCATGCTGGTTTACCAAATTGATCCGGTGTTATTTTCCTATAATACTCGGGTCAGACCGAGTATTTTTCCAGAGTTAGCTTTGGATACTTTGGAGCTTCAAGAGACGGGCTGGATGCCTCCAAGACGTAATTTTGTATTTTTATTTCCGCTGTGTTCCTGATGTATTTATCAACATTTGTAAGGACGGGCTATTATAACTATCCAGGCTGATGATAGGCTAGATTTTGATGATGTTTGAATATTAAAGTTTTCCTTTGTTAAGGTCATTTGGATATTATATATTACTTGTCATGCTGTGAGACTATGTTCTGTCATTTTTTTCACCCCAACAATCCGACTTTTCGGCACTTGAGTGTTCAGCATATGAATACCGTGGATGTGTTAGTGTTGACTTCTAGGGATTGTAAAGGCAGGTTGTCACATATGGTATCAGAGCTGAAGGTTAAGCGAGAACCGTGGCCCTGGTTGGGTAAACTCAGTAAGGATATGGTAAGTGACATCCTAGAATGAGTTTGAGTGTATATACGAGAGTCTGTATTTTTGAGTTCTATAAAATGTTTTTATTATTTTTAAAACTGGTAAATGAAATAATTTACCTACGATTATATTTCATATATAAAAGAGTAATTTTCAATATTATAATATAGTTATTTTTGTTATGATTGTTTGTTAGGAAATGATGATATTTATTTATCATCACTTATTGATTATCTATGCTCGGCCGGTTTACGAGTATTTGTTGTATAATTTAAATTAGTTACGAACACCTTGTAAATTCAGTTTCATGATTTGACTATAAGGAATTCGTTAATAAGGTGGGCTTAACAAGTTTACTTTGTAAAAAAGGCGACCATAATAAAGGAATTTATTATATAAAGATGATTTTATAAATTTGGTTTATAAGGTGCGATCTATAAAATAAAGAGAATTTTTTAGAATTCCAATTCCGTTGTTTTTGAGAAAGATTTCAAATGACTTATGGGAAGAAGTAATAATAGTATTACTTGAAAATAATTATAAGTATATTTCAAAGAGATTTTTATGGTATATTTCTTTGGATAGTTCGGGAAAAACGTCTTGATTAGTTTTATGGTAACCTGAATAATCTTCCAAGTGTCAATAAGATGTTTGCTTAGGTGAACGTTGTAGTGCACTTGGTAAATTATTCTCTTTGTCATTGTACGATCGAAATGAGTCCTAATTCTAACAAACTTAAAATAAGTCTAAGTAAATAAAGTGCTTAAGCCATTTTATATGCTTATAAGAAATATATATGGTATTGTTAAATTATAATAGAGCTTGTTATGAGATTCTAAGGTTTTTTTGTCATTTGATTTTAGAGGACACCCATAGACACGAGAGGAGAGATCATGAGGACTAGAGAGTTGTTTCAGCAAGCCATGGCTAGGCATTGCATGGAGGTTCTTGATCTCTCGACTCCAAAGCCGGTGGAGGAGCCAGAGCTAGAGAGAGACGATGGAGGAGCCGATAGAGGAGGAGCCAGAAGAAGAGCCGATAGAGGAGGAGCTAGAAGAAGAGCCGATAGAGGAGGAGCCAGAAGAAGAATCGATGGAGGAGTACCAAGAGGAGGAGGAGGATGACCAGGATGAGTGGTGGAAGGAATTAGGGGGAGATATGGAGCTTGCTAATGGATGGATTACTAATGATGCAAAATCCATGGAGTTTTTGAGTCCCCCAGTGGAGGATTTTGATGTGGAGAGCTCTCTTTAGGAGAGTTTGAGGTCGTTCTGTTTAGTTTGTTCTTTGTGATATTTGTATCATGTCTAGTTATCGTGTATTTGTAGTTTAGAAAGTATTTGGATGTTGTATGTACCTATATTGTGACTGCTAGCTTGGTGGGGTATCTAGTAGATACCTTAGGTATGTATATGATATAGCGAGTATGATGTTTGACTTATTCTGGTATGTCATATGGTGTTAGCCTTCCTTAAAAAGTTTTCTTTATATTTCGGAAAATAGCTAGTATGGGGTTAAGGATTCTGTTTAGACTTGTTTTTTCCTAGGTTTAGGTTGTGATGAAACTTCAGGGTCGAAATTCTTTTAAGTGGGGAAGAATGTAATGACCCGAAATTTTATAGTTTTGATTTGTGAATATTTAATTTAGTTTAAATACTGAATTGGTGGTTTTAATAATTAAATAACTCTCTTTTAATTAATAACTAATAACAGAAAATTTATTTCTGAAATTTGTTTACATAGATAAGTAGTTCGATGGAAAACTGAAAATGTTACCGAAACCCGCTTTTCGATTTTCAGCTTTTATCAAACGACAAGTTGTTGAAAGATGCTAGACCTTTACATACACTCTAAAACAACATTTAAATGACTTTGTAAGTTACGAACATTTATTTTCAAATAAGAAAATAAATGAATAATGTTTGCGCCAAAATTGGTCGCAAACACCCAATTGCAGAAGAAAGCACCAAATCACAGTCACGGATCACATATAGATTGTATGTAGTAGTATAAATATGAAGAACACTCAAAAAAATAAAAATAAAGCAGTAGAAACACAAGGTTTATAGTGGTTCGGCGTTGTAGCCTACGTCCACTTTGAAGAGTTGCTATTTTATTGATGATCTTCTACTGATTTACAAGAGTACAATTGATAGTATCCGAATTACAATGGAGTCCAGCAAAGTAACGGCATAGAAGAGCCAAAAGATCCTTTTTCTAAAGGCCTAGGACTGCTATTTATAGGTGTAGGATGCAAATACCTGTCTCAAATTTCGGAAGACTTCTCTCATGTGGGTGGGCCTACATGATCGATCTCTGGACGTTTGGGATCGATCCATGATCGATACGCATGAAATTCGTATCGATCTAAATTTGGTCTTTTTGGGCTGAGATCGATAATGAGCATTCTTGAGGTTGCACGAAAGCTCTTGTGAAAATTTGGTGGCATTTGGATTTGTAGATTTTGAGATATGATCGATGCAAGTTTGGATTTGTAGTGTACAACCGAGCTCGTATCGATACGATTCTTATCGCTCTTGTTCATATCGCTTCAAGCTCGCATCGGTCAGGCGACGTTGCGCTATATTCTAGGATCGATCCACTTTTTATGCCGAGTGACCAAGTCTTCCTCTTGAACATGTTCCTGTTCGTATCGACCTGATGCGCTCCTTATTTCGTATCAACCATGGGATGTCGTTTCGTACCCATAACACTTGGTTGATTTTTTATCGATGGTCAATGCCGCTTCGTATCGATGGTTCCTATTTCTATTCGTATAGACATGTTCTTGAGCATTTCATATCGATGGAAGAGTGTTGTTTCGTATCGTTTGTGGAATGCATGCTTCGTATCGATATTTGACCGATCGGTACGAGTTCTGGAGAGGATGAACGATACGTGTTGTATATTGGTGGAAACGATACGAAATGTCCCTAGGTGATGGATACGAATTGAATTAGGCGTGATGGATACGATCCGATGGGTGCTCGATGGATACGAAGGGATGTAGTAGGCGATCGATACAAACCAAGTTGTCTTTGATCGATGGATACGTGCTTAAAATGCTTGAAGGATGGATACGAAATAAAGGATCACAAGTTGATGGTTACGAAATTCCATGGATACAAACGTGGGTGGTTTTCTTGATTTTGATCGATCCATATCTTGAGCATACGAACTCCAATTGACTTTATATTTGGAGCTTTGCTTGTCATATCATATCAATTGTACCTCAATCCGGACTCGGGCAAAATTTGTCAGTATCCATAGCGAACCTGTGTATAACTGATCTTCGGGACTGATTATCTTCGGTTTTCTGTCAATTCTTTGGTATCACAGCCTTGCCAAAAGGCGAGATAACATTTTCCCCCAAAACTTGCCTTGCGATAGGAAGGTGTGTTTTGTAGTTCGATAAGCTGGATGTTTGTTTCCTGTTATTGACCTGTAAAGAGATTGATAATCTTACATGACTGCGAATAGTGATCGTTCGTGATCGTATGCCGTTCGGGGCGGTATGTGACCGTTCGAGGTCGGATGCTGTTCGAGGCGAGTTGTGACCGTTCGCAGTCGGGGTGCCGTTCGTGGCGAATGGTGACCGTTCGCGGTCAGGTGCCGTTCGAGGCGAATTGTGACCGTTCACGGTCGAGGGTGCCGTTCGTGGCGAATGGTGACCATTCGCGGTCGGGTGCCGTTCGAGGCGAATTGTGACCGTTCACGGTCGGGTGCCGTTCGAGGCGAATTATGACCGTTCACGGTCGGGTGCCGTTCGAGGAGAATTGTGTATGCCCGGGGGGGACTTAGTACCATTAATGTCAGATTCCACGTTCGAGTGAGTTTCTGAATCGATTGATATGGCGGTTTATCGTCATCTCAGAGCATGCCTGAGGACCGTTCGCGATCTCGTGCATGTGTAAGTGACTTGACCGTTATGGAATCATAAATACCAGATTTGCATTCAAATGAATCTTATAAAAAAAATGTCCAACCAAATCAAGTTTAGATGCAAAAAATAGAGAACAAAAACAAAACAGAAACGTCAAAGTGCAAACACCTCCACCGCTGTAGTTTATAGTCGTCTCAGAGTATGCCTGAGGACCGTTCGTGATCCCGTACATGTGTAAGCAACTTAACCATGTTAGTGTGGAGTTTGCCACTTATTCGTCATTATTCCAATCAGTTGATGATAAGCTGATGATGCCTAGATCCAGAGCCGTCCTCATTTGGTGCAGTTGGTGGTCGCTCCTGCTCCACCGTTGCTGCCCGCCTTCTCGCATACAGTAATAGCATGTCGTTCCGGATATGCCCTTCTATCTCATCTCTCAAGTGCATGCAAGCATTTGTGTTATGGCCGCTTAGCTCGTGGAATAAGCAGTTTTTTTCTGATTTCCTCTCATTGTTGGTCGGATCCCTCCTCATTGGCCTTCGGTAGGGAACCTTCCCCCCAGTGTCTTGGTAGATTCATTCCAAAGTCTCGTTCAGCTCTGAATAAGAGGTGAATCTCGGCTCCTTTCGCGGCCGCTTTGGCTCATCACAACTATCTTCTACTTTCCATTTCCCTTTATCCTTGCCTGAATCCTTTCAAGGCGGATCTCCGCTTTTGACTGCATAAACTTCAACTCCCTCTCCTTCTTCTCTCTCAGCATTTGCATCCTCTTGTCGCAGAAAACTTTCTATCTCATGGTAAAACTCTCCTAGATCCATGGGTGGATCCCTTGTCAATGAATTCTTGAATTCTGTGCCATCAGCTAGGCCAGATACAACTGCCATCAAAACCATGGATGGATCTGGTCGATCCACCGATGGTGCAGCTGCATCGAATCCTGTCAGAAAACTCCTCAAAGATTCCCTGGTTCTTTGCTTCAGTGTTGTCAAACTTATCACATTCTTGGGTCTCAAAATGTGAACTCTGAACTGCCTCATAAACTTCTCAATCAACTCAGTCCATGTTCCAATGGAGCCTCTCTCCAATTGCCTGAACCATAGTGCTGCTATGTCTGTCAAATACAATGGAAACACCGGGCCATGACCTCCTTCAATGCCCCCAGTACCTCCATGCACCTCATATACCTCGTTAGATGAACAGCAGGATCGGTCCTTCCATCGTACGTCTCCAGTGTTGGTAGCTTGAATTCTGGTGGATTCCTAGCTTGCCTAATTGCGGGAACGAAGGGGCTCCTGTTCCATCTTCCAGATCTTTGTTCACTAGTCCGCCTCTTATGGCTCGTCTGACCATCTCCGCCAATCTGTCACTGTCACCAAGTTGTAGTCCTTGTCCGTTGCCTCCGATCTTCCCCCAAGTTCACGAGGGAATCCTAGAATCTGCTATCCTGGACGAGCATCTGTTCCTCTATCAACGCCATGTTGAAGTTCCGCCTGGTATCCTGCCTGAGATTGGATCGACATGCTCCTAGTGAGTGCCCCCCAGCTCAAGGGTTGCTCCTGATGGTCCTGCTCTATCCGATTGCCTATTGGGTCCTGTTGGTCCAGCTCCGTGGATCTGAATTCCAGCAGCTCCTACTGTTCTTGCCTGTCCAAACTGTCTAAGAATGTTCTGCATCATTTCCTCTTGCCTTTTCAGCAGTTCTTCATGCATAGCTCCCATCATCATCTCCATCTCATCTCTGGTGATGAAAACTGAGGCCTGATTTGCTCCTGAGGAAGCCTTATGACTCCCTTCGTGCTGACTCCTTTCTGCTCTTTGTCTCCTTATTGATTGCTTCGTCATAGCTTACCAAATCTAAGTCTTTAAGCTTTTAGATCCAAAGTCCAAGTTATAGAATCCCTGAATGCTAGCCCTCTCAGTGAAAGCACCAAAATGTTTGCGCCAAAATTGGTCACAAACACCCAATTGTAGAAGAACGCATCAAATCATAGTCACAGATCACTAATAGATTGTATGTAGTAGAATAAAATATGAAGAACACTCAAAAAATTAAAAAGAAAGCAGTTGAAACACAAGGTTTATAGTGGTTCGGCGTTGTAGCCTACGTCCACTTTGAAGAGTTGCTGTTTTATTGATGATCTTCTACTGATTTACAAGAGTACAATTGATAGTATCCGAATTACAATGGAGTCCAGCAAAGTAACGGCGTAGAAGAGCCAAAAGATCCTTTTTCTGAAGGTCTAGGACTGTTATTTATAGGTGTAGGCTGCAAATATCTATCTCAAACTTTCGAAGACTCCTTTTCTCACGTGGGTGGGCCACGTGATCGATCCCTGGACGTTTGGGATCGATCCATGATCGATACACATGAAATTCGTATCGATCCAAATTTGGTCTTTTTGGGCTGAGATCGATCATGAGCATTCTTGAGGTTGCATGAAAGCTCCTGTGAAAATTTTGTGGCATTTGGACTTGTAGATTCTAAGATATGATCGATGCAAGTTTGGATTTGTAGTGTACGGCCAAGCTCGTATCGATACGATTCGTATCACTTCAAGCTCGCATCAGCCAGGTGACGTGGCGCTATATTCTAGGATCGATCCACTTTTTATGTCGAGTGACCAAGTCTTCCTCTTAAACATGTTCTCGTTCATATCAACCTGATGCGCTCCTTATTTCGTATCGACCATGGGATGCCGCTTCATACCCATAGCACTTGGTTGATTTCGTATCGATGGTCAATGCCGCTTCGTATTGATGGTTCCTATTTCTATTAGTATAGACATGTTCTTGAGCATTTCGTATCGATGGAAGAGTGTTGTTTCGTATCGTTTGTGGGATGCATGCTTCGTATCGATATTTGACCGACCGGTACGAGTTCTGGAGAGGATGAACGATACGTGTTGTGTATTGGTGGAAACGATATGAAATGTCCTTAGGTAATGGATATGAATTGAAGTAGGTGTGATGGATACGATCCGATAGGTGCTCGATGGATATGAAGTGATATAGTGGGTGACCGATACGAACCAAGTTGTCTTTGATCGATGGATACATGCTTAAAATGCTTGATGGATGGATACGAAATAAAGGCTCACAAGTTGATGGTTACAAAATTCCATGGATACGAACGTGGGTGGTTTTCTTAATTTTGATCGATCCATATCTTGAGCATACGAACTCTGATTGACTTGAAATTTGGAGCTTTGACTTTCATAGCTTTGCTTGTCGTACCTTATAAATTGTACCTCGATCCGGACTCGAGCAAAATTTGTCAGTATCCATAGCGAACATGTGTATAACTGATCTTCGGGATTGATTATCTTCGGTTTTCTATCAATTCTTTGGTATCACGGCCTTGCCAAAAGATGGGATAACAAGTAAAATAATAATTTTTTTAATAAATATGAAATATAGTAAAGTAAATATGAAGTGATGGATATGAAGTTTGAATTTACATTTCATGATACCTTAAGTGTAAAAATTAACGAAAGGACTTATGCTTTTCAAAAGTGACATTTGAAGAGCTTAGGAAATGATGGAAGAGTTGAAAAATGGATTTAGGGGAATTTTGTTCTTAAGTCTTCTCTATTTTTATTTCTTCTTATATATAAACTCTTCTCATTACATATTTCATTTTTCATACTTCTAAACCTTTTATAAATTTTGAAAAATCACATCTTTTTAACTCAAAAGTTTTTACTTCACTCAAAGATTAAAATTTGAAGCATTTCAAACCATGTGGAAGGTAGGATATTCAAATCTTTGTTTAATATAATTTTTTCTGTAATGAATGTTGTGTAAATTTATTAGTAGCATGGTTGTAATTTTTTTATATGATACTCATGTTTAGGTAATCATTTAAAAATCATATTTTATTTTTTAAATGGAAGTTATGCTTGTTGTAAACAAACATACACAGAGATATAGGATATACAAACACTATTACGTTCTCTTCCATCTTTCCGGTTCTCTGTAAATAGAAGAAACATCCTCCATTTCTTATTCAAAAATCAACATCTCTCAAACCGTTTAAAATTAGCTATTGTAATCAACTGGAAAATTGTTAGATTTAGTCTTTAGTTATGGTGTGAGAAATTGGTTGATTGTAGTGAATGGTCAAGTGGTGTCGTTTTTTAGGCGAACGTGAATTGATGAACGGAGTATATGGTCACGTTCGTCTCTTAAAATCATGATTTTCGAAGCTAGGCTCTTGATTTTAGAAGATGAGGTTGTGTCATAGTGGTTAGATGATCGATTTTTTATCATAAAGCATTTTCTGGAGAATTAGAGGTCGAGGGAAGGTACAGTGGAGCTGTAAGCAAGCTTGGGGGATGGCGAAGCAGATGGTGGTGGTCGCATGGGCACTAGTGGTCGGAGAAGCTTGGTCGAGCTCACTTTAGGGTTTAGTGGCCATATGGGTTTGGGTTCGAAAATTTGATCGGTGGTGGCTATTGGAAGCGCCAAGTTCAACGTTGCTTGGCCTGGAGGTGCGGTAGTTTAGTGGTGTTCGATCGGTGGTGGTAGTAGAGGCTGGAAGTAGGGAAGGCGATGGTGATTGGTGGTTGATCGTGACTGGGTATGTTTCGATTTTGGGGTTGATCGGTCGATTTTTGATTTAGGCCATTAGAGTTGATGGCGATGGTGTAGGCGAGTCGCGCGTGGCCAGTAGGGTTTATGGGTGAGGTCAATGCGGCGATCGATGGTCGGAGGTGGCGTCGTAGGCGTGAACATGCACATTCATGCATGAGTTATTTTTGGGTCCAGGCATTTGAGTTTAAGCAAATTGATTTGGGGCATTTAAGTGATGGGGAGAAGAAGCTTTGTTAGGGTCTGGGTAGTGGGCCGAGTTTGGGCTTTGGGTTGTGGGTGGGTAGTTGTTTTCAACTGTTAAATTATTAAACTAGGTTGTTAATCTTTAAAAAGCTTTAACTTACTCATTTTGGATCCGTTTAACCCACGGTTTCTTGGACTAGACTCTTATTAATGAGTACAACGCTTTAGTATAAATGGTTGATAATTTTAGTGAAGTATATTTTGATGATAAATCAATAGTGGTAGAAATTATTTTCGTGGTTATTAAATTATATTTAAGCATAGACATTCCATTGCAGAATAAAATACCGTTATGCTATAATTGAATTGAATAGATTATTTTGGACATCTATTTAACAAAATAAATCCTTGTTCTGCTACTATATAAATTTGGACATTTAATTGTATGACGGTCGATTAATATTGGATAAGTGTTTTGTTAGATATTGACGGTTAATTATGAATTTTATTTACATATATATGTTGCTTATGTAAATACTTGTGATGCGACTTTGAATGTTGAATAAAATAAGTGGAAGCTTGTTTAAAGTGCCATTGTGGTCGCTAAGCCTCTTTCCAAATTTGAAAAGTCATGGATTTATATTAACTTAAATTTATAACAATTTGAGTTTAATTATTTTATAAATGATGTTTAAGTTAATTAATTATTTTATAAATGGTATTTAAGTTAATTAATTTTTTTATAAATGATGTTTTAAGTTAATTAGTTATTTTATAAAGGTTGTTCTAAGTTAATTTATTATTTATTAATGATGTATTAATTTAATTAATTATTTTTTAGTGAGGTTTAAGTTAATTAATTACTTTATTCAATGATGTTTTAAAAATTAATCAGTTATTTATTTAAGGGGTTTAAAAGTGATTAATTAATTAAATAAAGGTGTTTGTAAATAATAAATTGTTTTATAAAAGGAATTTTACTTAAAAAAGGATTTATTTAAAAGAGTTATAAATTGGAAAGAAATCTTGAAATTGGAAAAGGGGTTTGATTTATAAAACTTTGATTTTAAATGAATAGTGTACGGAGATTTTGGAAACCATATACTTGACATTAAACTTCGAGGTAGGGAAACTTCTACCTATCTTAAAAGGTAAGAATGTTGTTGAGTCAAGGTTTGAAATGTAATAATATCAACTTGAACGGCTTCATTATTATCCGAAGGATAGATTTGATTTGAAATCAAAGATTGATATTCGATGTATAAAGTATTATTTCCATATACAAATTGGATCACTTTTGAAAATCAAGTTTATGAAATTAATAATTAATCCTTCTTAATTATGGTGGTATGGAAGCATTTTTCCTTACATAACACCGAAGGGTAAGTGGTGGGTTCATAGTAAACAATGTTTTGAGTGACATTTGTATTTGATCCATTTAATATGATTTTGAGATAGGAAATCTTTTTTAATAGTTCGAGATTATACTAATACCGGTGAGATAAGTATATGAGAATTTTTATAAATAATTGAAGTAATTTAATTAATGAAGATTAATTAAAGAGGCTTAGTGGATTCCATATGAAATTAAATCTATGTTTGATTGTTTGTTTATTTGGTAGTTAAATAACCGACTATCAAATCTGGACCAATTTTTAACTCTAGAAATATCAAGAAGAAACATGAGAATCATATAGTACAGTTATCTTCGGTGATGCTACTGTACGTATAAACTCGTTGTGTTCTTCTATGACAAATGATAATAAAATCCGTCCATTTAAATGGCTAGGAGCTGATCTCCACTCTTATGGATTATCTATTTATTTCTAAAAGAATCGGAGTTGATTTTACCGAAAATTATCGGTTGTCGGTTCGAAGAGACCGGGATCGGATGAACATGGGTTATCCGAAAACCACTTCGAACTGGCTTAAGCGTTAGAATTGAAGACATCTTGAAGATAACAGAATCGAAGATGGAGTTCTTTGAAGTGCAAGGGTTGCTTGCCACTAATCCTAAGGATGTAGTAGAAGTGGTGCCTTTGGTTTGTTCATATCGTGAATAACTTGTATAAACAAATTATGGCAGTGCATTGTTGTTTGGAAGGCAGTATTAGCATTCCAAGTGGGCTTGCTATATGAAAAGGTAAAATTTTGCCTCAAGCCTTACAATCGGGAATGATTAAAACAGAGGATATGCCACAAGGCTATATGGGTCGCACCCATTAGGGTATTGTCATCACCTTTCTAGATCGCTATTTATGGATTTGGTATGTGCATGTGAGCTCACAAAGAAGGTTGTAAAGTAACCGGGATGGTGACATATTTGATATTATCCAGTAAGGAGGTAGATCGGTCTTGCCATGCATGAGGTCCATGTGAGGCCCTCAACACAATTTATCTAGAGGTGTACTCTGGTAGGTGGTGCCCCAGTTCCTTGTCATTGTATGGATTCCATTCTCCAGTAACGGCCGTACGGACTTAATTGTGCCTAATTATGCTGGAAAGTGAGAGCAAGCATTCCGATTATATTCAATATTTATTTTAAATCCTTGACACTATTATAACTGGATTTTCTATTTAAATGTTTTAGATATCGTAAGGTAAAAACCCATTCGCGTTTACATGGGGTGTGGTCTATGATATACCTTTATTTTTGAAAGGTTTTATAAGATATAACAACCCATTTGATTTTAGTTTCTCACACTGGTTTACCAGACTTATCCGGGTGTTATTTTCTTATAACATTGGGTCAGACCGAGCATTTTTTTTCAGAGTTAGATTTGGATGTTTTGGAGCTTCAGGAGACGATCTAGATACCTCCAAGATGTATTTTCGTATTTGTATTTTTGCTATGTTCTTATAGTATTTACCAACATTTGTAAGGACCGACTGTTATAACTGTCTAGGCGGATGATAGGTTAGACTCTGATGATGTTTGAATATTAAAGCTTTCCTTTGTTTAAGATCATTTGGATATTATATATTACTCATCACAATGTAAGATTCATTTCTGTATTTTCTTTTCTTTTCTTTCACCCCAACAGTCTGTCATTTCGGCACTTGCGTGTTCGACACGTGAATACCGTGGATGTACTAGTGTCGGCTTCTGAGGATCGAAAATGAGGATCGTCACATTTAAGAATGAGATTCTGTTGGGTTCCTTAAACGATTGACTTTCTTGTCTTATACCCTATGGCTTAGTATGAATGTGGATTCATTTGGGATATATTATTTCATTTAATTTACTTAATCATGCCTTGTTTTGAGTAGAGATGGTCTTGAGGTTTAATAACATATCCCTTGGTTTTTGGTGGTATTATATTGATGTCCTTCATGCCCTGTAGAAATACTATGTTTGTTCTTCTTAAAACACATCTAATATGGGGTGGATCAATTAGTGAACCCCTTTCCCCCGCTCCCCAAAAAAACCCTTCAATAAGGAGTCATAGAAACAAACAATGAAGAATCTAGTGACATATGATGTGAAGCATCAGAATTCAAATCCCATAAAGAAGATGACACGCCTAAAGATTTCTAAGGCAACCTATGGAAGAGAAGACAGACATAGCATGAGGCTGTATGGAGAGAAACATATGAAATCTCTTGGCCAGAATACTAGAATTGCGAAGGGAGTTGATGTTGGCATGGCTACAATATTGGACTGCGATTAGTTGCCAGATCAAGAATTTAAGACTGCAACTTTGGCCAATTCTTCAACATGGGACACCGAGTCTTTCAGTGACCTTTTTTCTTATAGTTTAGGACTCATCGACTTTTTTATAAGGCTTGGTGAAGGTGGATATAAGGTACTGCTAGCATAAAAAACTTCATTTTCTTCTGAGTAACCCTTAATAGGTACGCCTTCAACCAATAATTCAACAATAGTTGAATCAATTGGTGGAAGTGGAGAGCGATGCAAAATTGAACCTCTAAACCCTTCAAAGTCAATATAGAGAGCCATAAAAAATGGCACTAACCATTGTTGCTCTATGTGAGCAATATATGCACTACATGCCTTCAACTCATCCAATTGTGTAATTCATCCCAAATATTCAACATAGTGGAATAAAATTCTTGTATACACATATTGTTTTGTTGAAGAGCCCTATGTTATTTCTAATTAATACTATTTTACACATTTTGATTGAGTGAATTCCTAGCTTGTTTTGTTGTCTCATATTTTTCCAGTTATATACTTACGAAGTGCTCAACAATATTATTAATCGATGTGATAATTTCTACATTATTTATTTCCCAAGCATTTAAGCGTAGACGCATAATCTACATTACTTTTAGGTTGCACAAAGGTTTCTTCAATATATCCCGACATTTTTTCCTTTTAGATTTTTTTAACTCATAACTCCAATAAGAACAACTCTTCCTATCTAACCTCACACTTATAGCCTGAAGCAGATTGTCTCTTTCATTAGCGATGATCAGATAAAACAAATCAAATCTGAAGCAAATCCGAAAATGAAAAGGATCCAAAATCACTTAACGAACAAACAAAACATTATTCTAAAATCAAAAATCCAAAATCATTCAAACAACTCGGTAAAGTCGTACCTTAGAAGAATATCTACTCTGATACAATGCTAATCAATATCATATACATAATTAAGTTGAAAGAAGAATATGTGATAAACGGAAAAAATGTGGTTATGTTATCATTAGATAGCAAAGAATACAACTAGATAACCTTAAACATAATGAGTTATTTATAGGTCTAAAAATAAAGAACAACAGAAGAATAATATGTCCTCATCTTATATATAAAACAAATACTTTGGTCAACGAGTCAAAGTGAAGCTTTTTTAACTT
Source organism: Allium fistulosum (assembly GCA_030737815.1). Taxonomy (NCBI): domain Eukaryota; kingdom Viridiplantae; phylum Streptophyta; class Magnoliopsida; order Asparagales; family Amaryllidaceae; genus Allium; species Allium fistulosum. Next base: position 423,985,525 of record CM060903.1, read on the forward strand.
CCAAATATGCCCACCATTTTATAGTTATAAAAGTTACTTCAGAAGGATTTGTACGTCATTTTTTGTTCCTCCACGTTTCCTTATCCCGCCTCAAAACTACCTCTTTCCATCACATCTTTACCCATTTCATCCTCATTTCATCCTCATCTCACCTCTCATGTCTCATAAACCAAAAGGAAGAAAAAAAAATTGAACCAAAATCAAGACTGTGAAAATCAAACAAATCGAGCGATTTTTTATTATCAAAGAGGAAATTTGGTATGATAATTTATTGAATAAATCGTGTCCACGAATTTTCGATCCCCGGTGGCGTTCAACGATTTCATGACAATAATCGAAGCAAATGAAGCCTTCGGGAAACAAAGTGCACTGCAATCGAAAGGTACGAAATGATTGATTTGAACTGATACAGTTTGATAAAATTCTCATATCTCGGTGGTCATTATTGGTATATTTTTCGACAGTGATAACTTGGTTAAACTTTATACGGCACTTGTGATTTTTCTTCCTTTTGCAACCTTTATTAGTTCACAGCTGAAATTTTCAATTAAGTAAATTATTCAAGATGTTCATTGCGCAGCAAGCCATTTTGGCATTCCTGTACAGCGAAAGCAAACTTAGAGGTTTACTTTATACCGACATTAAAGGTTAGTTTTTGGTCGCTTGATTTATTTTTATTAGTTTTCGATCGTAGTTATTGCATCTGAAAACTTTCTTTACCATAAAAAGGTTCCCTATATTCAGCAATCATTTTGTTATTTGTATAATTTTATGTGCAGTCCTCACCTAGTTGTTTCGGTTAGCAACGAATTGGTTCCCTTCAAGCCAAATACATTATTTTCTTGTTGCACTAAATATTTTACTTTCTATTTTAAATTAGCAAAATTGGCGATTTCTCATGTTTAGGTTTAATTTTGGCTCTGATTACGTAAATTTATTTGTATAATATAGGAGCATGGGATTGTAAACTGAAGTTGCTTGAAACTACATATCCATCAAAGTAAAAACTTGAACAAAGAAAATGGGTATGCGCTGATTATTCTTTTTTTCCTTCTCAACTTGAAAAATGGTCCTATGAATAATTTTTTATTATTATGCTTTAGTTGTTGAAAATTATAGATAAATGTAGTATATGCATTTGATTGGTTCATAACTTAGTTTGAGAAGTCGTCTGTTCTTTCATGCTTGACCAAACATCATGTTGTCATAATCTATACTTAGTACCTTATATTCCTATTGCACCTTTAAATTATACATATTTTCAAAAAGTTCATAGTATCATAAAAGCATAAAAGGAGAGTGCATAGTCTGTTATTTATCTATTTAGGTAACAAATTATTACCCTTAAATTATTGTATGTGCAACATTTTTTGTTCTTTAGTTTTATAAAAATCATGATGTGGTTTGTTACCATACGTTCGTATGGCATGATCATTGAATTTGAACGTTTGTTTAGTAGTTTGATGTATTATCTTTATTCATTTACACAACATTTTATGGAGATTATTGTATTTTGGGTCTGATTTGGAGATTTTACCTTCTCTAATATTTTCGATATGTTTAGAACATACATAAAAAACTAATGAAATTGTTGCATTCCGTATGATAATTCCGTATGATAATACTGTACGTGTTAAAATGACAGAGATAGAGTGTTAACTTAAAAATTATATGCATAATCTAGGACAAAATATCCCAAATGAATACCTAAACAGAAGGGTCTTTACAGGTTTCATCTCCTTTTCCATAAATCCAAACTTTTAATACTATTGTTTTGTTCCTCACTTATTTTTTGTAGTTCCAATAGGAGGAGGACAAATCCAACCGAAGAAAAGAGTAGAACTTCAAAGAAGATATGTACAAGTTGTATAAGCTATCCTATCTAATTATTTTCATAGATAGTTTTTTTTTCTTAATGAGATAGAAAGTCTTATAATTGAAAATTATAATATTTTTGAAACTATTCGCTGTACAACGAAAAAATAATAATAAAGTGAATTAGAAAGATGTATCCCAAGTTTTTAAGAACTGTTTGAATTAAGATTCAAACAGTTCTTAAAAACTCACACAAATTTTCGTTATATATGTCTTACTTACTCCGCATGGAATTTCTACAATTTAATTAGATTTTATGTGAATGAACCATAACTATGTAGACATATTCCTAATAGATTGATCCCAAAATAGCATATCCAAATTATAAGAAATCCTATAGAAGCTACAAGTGCCGAATTCGTACCGTGCAAACTTTGATTTGTTCTAGTATGTGAATAAATCGCGAATATGGTCCAAGTAATAAATGCCCAAGTTTCCTTGGGGTCCCAATTCCAATAAGGACCCCATGCTTCGTTAGCCCATACTGCTCCAGAAAGAATACTTATGGTTAAAAAGATAAACCCTAAACTAATAACACGATAACTCCAATAATCCAAACGCTGAATTAATTGATATTTATAATAATTTGGAAATGAAAGAAAAGAAGTGCTTTTAACAACACTTCTTTTTTCGTTCAAGTATTCAATCTTCCCAAAGAAAAATGACTTAATTAATATTAATAAATTTTTGCTTCTAAAAAAAATATCGATGTTTTTTCGAAATGTAATGACTAAAAAAGCGACTGATAATAACGAACCACATAAAAGAGCCGCATAGCTCAATAACATCATACTTACATGCATCATTAACCACTGAGATTGTAGAGCAGGTACTAATATTGCTGATTGATGCATTTTACTTGAAAGACCAGATGTAGCGAAACCTTGAGTAAAAATGGCACTTGGCGCGGTTATTGTGCTTAAATCATTTTTATGATTCCATAGCTTGGAAACCATATGAATAATGGAAAAACTCCATGAAAGGAAGATCAATGACTCGTATAAATTACTTAATGGAAAATGTCTCGAAGAAATCCAACGAATAACTAATAATCCTGTTAGAGAAAAAAAAGTAGCTAACATTCCTTTTTCCGACGAATGGCATAATCCGATGATTTCGTGAACTGATAGAATCATCAAATGAATCGCAATCACAATTGAAACGATCGAAAAAGAGAGATGAGTTAATATATGTTCTAAAGTAGCAAATATCATACATAAAAAGGGTCTCATTACAGAATTGAAATAGGGAATTAAATACATTATAAGATCCATTCTATCTCTTTTAGAGTATGCCGCTACTCGGACTCGAACCGAGATGCTCTAGCACTGCTTCCTAAGAGCAGCGTGTCTACCAATTTCACCATAGCGGCTTACTCGAAATAATAATAGTCAATTCATGTTGAATCGTCTAGATGTAGATTCTAGAATCCGATATAGTTATCCTTTAGGAAATGGATGAATAAGGGTTCTTTTAAACTCTTTTGTTTAAACTAAAGTATTCTTTTCATTTTTAATAACACTTAGAAAACTTAGAAAGATCATTTTTATCAAAAAATAAATATAAATTAAATAAATAGGATGATTTTATACATATCAAGATATAATTACTAAATTTAATAAACGAAATTAGAAATTAAAAGACTCGTTTTCTAAAAATCTTGTTTTTAGTCTACTTTTTAATGTATTTAGTGTATTAGTGTATTAATATTTGTTGTTTGTTATGTACATAATTTAAATATAGAATAATACTAAGTAAACAAAACAAATTTCATTTGATCTTGAGATAGACATATAATAAAACAGTTTTAATATTCATTATAATTACATTTTATTTCTTTTCCATTAGGAAAAGAAATAAAATAATACTTAGAACCAAACTAGCAGCTATTTTATGTCGAATATTAACTTATCTGTCTGCTAGTTCTAACTAATCTTGAGGAGGTAAATAAATACATAAGTTAATGAAAAATTTGCATATTCTATATATAGAAAAGTTCTTTAAATCACGGAATTCAAATTATTCCAAGATTTTCTTATTTGTTTGCCGAACAAAAAAACTTTTTGAATTTCCCGTAGAAACTGACTTTGCTAAAGAAAAGGCTTTTAGTGCAACTAAATTTCCCTTTTTCTTCCAAATATTTCTACGAATACGTTTTTTTGATATAGAAGTACGTTTTTTTGGAACTGCCATAAAAAAAAGAGTTCTTCCTTTTTATTGTTGTATGTGAAAGACATGTATTGATCAATATGGATTGTTTTTTTTTTAGTTTTAGACATTTTTTATATTATATTTAATTTTGTCGATAATCTTTTTTTTTTATACAAATATATTGTTTATATATACATGTGTGTTACATATATAATAAACTAGTAAAAAATAGAAGAAAAGAAAGAAAAATTTTAAAAGGAATTTTCTAGTAGTTAATATGTTAAACAAGACATTCCGTTAGCTAAGAAAAGGAACTTTCATTTTACGTTTTTTATGCAGTTCTAGAATAGAATATAAGAAGTAAGGATTTTTATAAGATTTCTGATATTTTCTTATCTTATTGGATTTCAATCCAATCAATCAATTTCATAAAAAATAGAAATTAGGTAATTTTTTAAAAATTACTAGAAGAATTAGTTGATTTATTGATGCAAACTATATATCCATATCCATATTCTACTGATATTGGTATAGTTATTTTTGCTTACTTTTCTTACTTTTTCTTTGCTTACTATAGTATATGATATGGTTATATATTACTAGAATACAATTCTAGTCTAGTGGCAAATTTTTTTTTAATATCATATTCTCCTTCTCTTTTTTTATAAAAAAATATTTTTCTACTTCAAAAATGAATATTTTAGTTAAAAAATTAATAACTAAAAAATGACTCTATATCGAGCTATTTGGACAAAGCATTTAAGCAACAATTTATAACTTTTTCAAATTTTTGAAATATCTGAAAAAAGTAAGAAAAATGTAAAATAAGAATATTTAAGGTTTCATATCTTTATTTTTTCATTTTTTTATTGTTTTCTTCAAAAGTAATAAAAATTGGTGAATCGGAAACAATTATAAGAAAAAAACGAAAATTTGTGTTTTTTATGGAACATACATATAAATATGCATGGATAATATCCTTTCTTCCATTTCCTATTACTATGTTAATAGGATTTGGACTTCTACTTATTCCTGCAGCAACAAAAAATATTCGACGTATGTGGGCTTTCCCGAGTGTTTTGATGCTAACTATAGCTATGGTATTTTCTGTTAATCTTTCTATTCAGCAAATAAACGGAAATTTTATCTATCAATATCTATGGTCTTGGACTGTCAATAATGATTTTTCTTTAGAGTTGGGACACTTGATTGATCCGCTTACTTCTATTATGCCAATATTAATTACTACTGTTGGAATCATGGTTCTTATTTATAGTGATTATTATATGTCTCATGATCGAGGATATTTGAGATTTTTTGCTTATATGAGTTTTTTCAATACTTCTATGTTGGGATTAGTTACTAGTTCTAATTTAATACAAATTTATATTTTTTGGGAACTTGTAGGAATGTGTTCCTATTTATTAATAGGTTTTTGGTTCACACGACCAATTGCAGCAAGTGCTTGTCAAAAAGCTTTTGTAACCAATCGTATAGGGGATTTTGGTTTATTATTAGGAATTTTAGGATTTTATTGGATAACGGGCAGTTTAGAATTTCGAGATTTGTTCGAAATAGTTACTAAATTAATTCATAATAATGGAGTAAATTCTTTATTTATTACTCTTTGTGCTTCTTTTTTATTCCTCGGCGCAGTTGCTAAATCTGCACAATTTCCCCTTCACATATGGTTACCTGATGCTATGGAAGGACCCACTCCCATTTCGGCTCTTATACATGCTGCTACTATGGTAGCAGCAGGAATTTTTCTTGTAGCTCGTCTTCTTCCTCTTTTCATAGTCATACCTTACATAATGAATCTTATTTCCTTAATAGGTGTAATAACAGTATTATTAGGAGCTACTTTGGCTCTTGCTCAAAGAGATATTAAAAGAAGTTTAGCTTATTCTACCATGTCTCAATTGGGTTATATTATATTAGCTCTGGGTATAGGTTCTTATAGGGCTGCTTTATTCCATTTGATCACTCATGCCTATTCGAAAGCTTTATTGTTTTTAGGATCTGGATCCATTATTCATTCAATGGAATCCATTGTTGGATTTTCACCAGATAAAAGTCAAAATATGGTTCTTATGGGAGGGTTAACAAAATATATTCCAATTACAAGAATTACTTTTTTATTAGGTACACTTTCTCTTTGTGGTATTCCACCTCTTGCTTGTTTTTGGTCGAAAGACGAAATTCTTAATGATAGTTGGTTGTATTCACCAATTTTCGCAATAATCGTTTCATTTACAGCAGGATTCACTGCATTTTATATGTTTCGAATGTATTTACTTACCTTTGATGGACATTTACGTATTCATTTTCAAAATTACAGTAGCGCTAAAAATAGTTCTTTCTATTCAACATCTTTATGGGGAAAAGAAGTACCCCAAGCAATAAAAAAAATTACTGTTTTCAACAATGAATACTAAGGTTTCTTTTTTTTCAAAAAATACATATCAAATTG